>OY744517.1:58361037-58371037 GCA_963556195.1 Sepiola atlantica | reverse complement strand
TGAAAGAAATCTGTTTATATAATAACTATAAAAATAACGAACAATACATTTTTTTTTAATTACATTATCTGGAAACAAAAGAAAATAGTACCAGATGCGGCGTTTTACATTAATATTCAATTGCGCATTTGTTCTGCAAATTACACATTTAGAATCGAGCAATAATATTACAAAAGAGTTTTTTCCTCAAAAAAGGAAAAAAAACAAAACATAAACTGATTGAATTGCAAAATGGTCGATTAGTGAGCATTCAGTGAGAGCAATTGAGTCCTTACCAATACCAAATGTGAATTATTTTCAATCGATTTCTTCTTTTTGTCAGTTCCGCTATCTTTTTATTTGCGTATTTCCTACGCATTTCGCAGTTGTTGAAAAGTGGAATGGTTTCTCTTTTTTATTCGAAAAGATATGTAACGAAGTAGAAATCGTATTAAAACAAAGTAAATCATTAACATGCAATCTATAATGGCATACTTTGGGGCAAATTATTATTGCACATAATAGTATCTTCGGCATGAGAAATTTAATTGAATTTCTGTTTAGAGGTGCTAATGTTTTTGTTATTATAGAATTCTTAATGGTAAAAATCTTAGTATATTTTAAATATTATTTTTATGAGTTTCCAATTGTTGTTGTAAAGCCATAGTTCGAATGCCATTGTATAATTGCACATAAATTATGGGGTATTTTAGGTTTAGTTCCGAAGACATTTACAAGTAGTACCATATAAAAAATATGTTGCATAAGCAGGCACTTAAAGTATCGGCTATAGAGTATGAACTACGTGTTGGCTAAATAAATAAATATCCATGTGTCGACAAAGAAGACTAAAGTCAGATTATCCGCTAGGATTAATACGCTAATAATTATTACATACCCGCCCACAGTGAGTGACCCTCGAATATCTCACAAGCAACAATTAATTAAAATAGATGAACATTCATAACATACCTTGGTGGAGGAGTTTTGATATGATCCAACCCCACTGAGGAAACAGATGTTGTAGATAAGTTTGCCAATCCTTTAAATATAGAATAAGAAGAGACAACAGTATAAAAAATAACATATTTATTCGCCTAACATCTCTGTTGTCAAACACTGTCCAGTGCGAAAAAAACAGATAGATAGGTCGATAATTAGTGGTTAATCACATATGAACATGATATTTCTTAACGCACGTGTTCAAACCACAAACATTCCGATCGAATATCTCCCGAGCCCTTTGATTCGATCCATGTAATAGCACATTTGCTTATAGCAATTCTCACAGAAGTTCGAGCTAACTCTAGGACATACTAAGCTGTCCAGAATAGAACCCCATCAACTGCCGTTTTAAACTAACAACATTATATTCATCCATTATTAAACAAGAGTGCCTCATTAAGAGATGACAACCAAAGACGTAACCGATGAAGATGACGGGCAGGAACGTAGGCTAAGAAGATAACAGTTATGGGCGAATACATTGGTGTATTCGGTGATACTAGCTGTCAGATTTGTCTTATTTGTATTAATCTTCGTAAGTGATAAAGCATGAGAAATATATAATTTTATCGCCCTTAAAAATGTAGGACGTATTTGTGTTCATATATATATATATATATATATATATATATATATATATATATATATATATTATACGTACATATAAGTAACATTGACATCAACGGTTTAATCTGTGTCCAGGTTAGCCATAACGATGACAGCTAATAGCCGGAAACACGTATCCATGTATCACTTCTATGTATGCATAAACCAACACAATATATATATATATATATATATATATATATGTATATATATACATATATATATATATATCGATAGATATATAGATATCTTGCTAGACAGCGAGAAGTAAGTAGCAACTAATTTTAATATTTTCCATAAACAGTAACAGTAGACATAATATAATTTTCTTTTATTTTGAAATATCCTCCGTATTGATCTAGGTATTCTCTCTGCGAAGTTATATTTAGTTGAACATCAATTGAACACCTGCATAGCATGTATCAGCTAGCCAATCCCGCAATTCTCTTACGAGTGTCTATTTTATTACGAACACCTAATAGTAAACGACTAGTACAAATATGTATGCTTACATCTCGCCCCTTTTGTCATGTGTTAAATCTCAATTCCCAACGTGGAAACTTTTTTCCAGCTCTTTATTTCCCATACCAGTGACATTCGGTACAACTGTTCCAAGGTATACACTTCTTTGCAAGATAGCAAAGCGAAACAGTTTATTCTATGTGTAACTGTTATTGTTCCGACAACTTCTACCGATGATTTTAAAATGTCAGGTAGTTTTAAGTGATCCTTAATATTGTCATGCAAATGGAAAACCGTTCTTAATGAAACCATGACTCCCATGTTGTGCGGTCATCTTTAACGAATAGTCTGATCTGCCATATATGTGTATCTGTGTATTCACAGCATCCTTTTCAAGTGTGGCTTTTATCTTCTCAACTAAGATGGAGGTACTGTCATTGAAAGTATCTCTGCAAAGACTGTCAATACTTAATCAATAGCTAATTATTGGCGATATTGCTGATAGATTTACACATAAACCACTTTCTGGAGCAAGACTGAATCTGTATTTGTTTTTCAAATTGGTCAGTGCCGAAAATTTAGTTCCGCATAAATATGTTGTTGAAAACAGCAACACTATCTTAAGTGCCTTTCGCGATAACAATGGATATTTGTAGGCTACATTGACTCAATTCCGATGGTTGTGGCTGCATAAAACTGATTTTTAAAGTTCTGTTGCTTGACATCTCGGCTAGTTCTTTCAATTCTTATCCTGTGAGCATGCTGTTATCATTAATTATATCAACATCAAACAGATTTTTCATCAAGTCAAAATTTGCAATATTATCAGGAACATCTTTCGAGAAATATTTGTCAAAACTTTCAGCAAGTGATATCAAATGCCCTTTATAATCTACAATTATCAAATCAACATTTACTGAACCATTATTTTTGAGATATGCATCCAGTTTAGGGAACCCATCTAAAGTTGTCTTACTAACTTTTGTAGTTCATACGTGTATTTATTCTTAAAGGATTCAATGTTGTCATGATTAAATAATATATGTCTATTCTTTCCTTGTAGAAATACATTTAGTTTATTAAGTTTTTTTGAATATATCTGCCAGATAAGCAATTTGTAAAGCCAAATTTAATCGGCAATTATCGAAGCCAGTTCAGCATTATAATCACACACCAACATCGACAGCTCTTCTCTAAGTTCAAATAAACGCTGAATTATTTTACCTCATGATAGCCATCTTTCCTTTGTTTGAAACAACAGACTTGAATGTTCAGCCCCCATCTCACCACATAGTATTGCAAATAAACGACTATGCAATGGTTTTGTTTTTATGAAGTTCACCACTTTAATACAAGATGGTAATACTTTTGATGTTTTATATCTCCTGACATATCTTCAATTCTTCGCACAATTGTGTTATCTGACAGTGACACATCTTTAAATTTTCAAGCAAATTTTATTAACCCAAACTGCCTCACACATGTCTCTTACGCAGAGCAAACAAGTCTTCAACAATATTAAGGTTCTTCTTAGCACGAGCTACTCTCGGTGTTACAAAATAAGATGCCCGAAATAGTTTATGATTTAATGTTATTGACATTTCAAAAGTGTTAGTCTGCTTTAAATATGCATCCAATTTTTCTTTCAAAGTTTTATTGATTGTGTGTAAAATTCAGGATGTAGTGTTGTTAAATGTCGCTGCAGTTTAGCTGGCTTCAAGGTTTCATTCGACAACAGCTTAAGACAAAGTAAACACTGTGGTCTATTAGCATTATACACACTTTAAATGCATCCACAGTTAATGTACTCCACATAATATTTTCATTAATGTGTGTTTTCTGAACAATCTCTTCCGTTTTAAACATATATCGATAAGTAACGCTTTCACCCTGATAAAACAGTAAAAATTGTAATTAACTTCATATAGAAAAACAAAAACTGTTGAGATGTAATAGGCGATAATGCAAGATTTGGTCATTTAGGAACAAGAGTAAGTAAACATATCTATATATTGAAAATGCATAATTTTAATTTCACGTGATGAGTTAATCCACGAACTGCCTATATAATACTTGTGTAGCCCCTGTGGTCCTCAGACCTCAGTGTTAAAGCCCATGCTGTAGATGCACCTTAAATCATAGCGTTAATTACTTATGTTTTTACACCGTTCCTCTTGTTCGACTCAGGTCGGTACCCTGTTTGATTTCTCTCTGAAAGCATAGATGAAGCACTCTAACTTCACCCGAGTGATTAAATACATGTGTTTGAGGATTTTAATTAACATTACACTGACTGGCTTGGATTTTCTAGCTATACATACGCAGCTGGTAACTCCACGTTTTGTTTCCGTATAACTCACACCCTCTCACAAACTGTCACTTTCCCGACCCGCCTCCATGATCGTGTAGACAGGCTAGTCTCACTTCTCGACCTGTTCTTGACCTCACTGGCTAAGGGTTGTGTGACAAATGCCTACAGCGTGCTCAGGAATGCCGGTTACCTTATAGTAATGATTAATATCACCCTAAAATCTCGTCCCAAAGCTGAGGAGCCGTTTCTTAAAAATCGAGATACTACAAGCAGGCTAATTTTGATTCAATCAAAGATAACATCAGAGACGCCCCATGAAGTGAAACTTTTTTCTTCTTGCTGATCAGTGTCAAATGAGGTTACCGAATGGCTCAAAGCAAGCATTGAAGCACGTGTCCCCATGTGAAATCTCTACAGCAAGCCTCACTCTCCACAATGGTTTACTTCGAAATGTTAAGCTGCTATTGCTCAAAAGAAAACAAGCATTCGGATTATGCGGGTGTCATAAGTCAACTACAGATTTACAGAAATGTATAGAGTCCGAAACAATTTTACGACTGTGATATGGGAAGCAAAGACATAGTATAAACTGATGACCACAAACCGCATTAAGCAGCATAGGTAGTCGCGATTTTTGAAAAATCTATAATGTGGTGAACAATGGGAAATTAACAATTCCTCAGCTATCCAACCGCAATGATGTTAATTGCATGGCAACTGGCAAGGCTGGGCTACTTGCCTAGCGTTTAGAGTTTACCTGTTTGAATTCCGCAAATCCCTCTCTCTAAAATGATTCATCGCGGACTAAAGCCACATTGAATAAACTCGTCATCACCCCATCTGGTGTCTTGGACATCATAACAAAACCTTGATACCTCCAAAGTATGTAAGCCTGATCTTTTACCAGGAATAGTAATAAAAAAAATCCTATGCTGAGCAAACCCCTCTCTTCTCTAAACGCTACAACATATGCCTTGCCAGATCTCGATTCTCTGATAGCTGGAACATTGCTTCTGTGGTATCTGTCTTCAAGAATTATGGAGTTATACTTGATACTCAAAATAATCGACGTTTTACTCTACTCTCGTTCTTCGAAAAACATCTTTTGAATGCTTAGCCAATCTTGCGATTGTCCGACACCTTGTTAATGCGACACTTTTTTCTAACTATCGGTAGTTATTTGGACAAATACAATATTTTGTGGATATCATAATGGTCATCTCTGAACGCATTTACCATACACTGGACAAAACAGTAGAAGCTAGGGTTTAAGCACTGTATGTATCCAAAACATTTGATAAGGTCTAGAATGAAGGTCTTCTCATAAAAATGTATTTATATTGTATTACTGGACGAATATGTGATGTAATTAGATTATTGCTAACCAAAGAATGATCGAGGATGTTGTCGATTGTTGTTCATCCAAATAACATGACATACATGCGGGTGTACTCCAGGGTCGATCTTTTGACGTTTACTGTTCCTGAATTTAATAAACGACCTTCTTGATGGAATTGTGTCTGAGATGAGTATATGTGATAACGACACTACGCTCCACTCTCGTTATGTAGAAAAAACCGGACGCATACATATCAGCGGTAATGGATGAGACATTATAATATGACTTTTAGTAGAATGGTTGCATATATATTTGGTGACAGTTAATGCTGGTATAAAAAAGCTCTTTTTCTCAAACTACTACAATAACCCTCTTCGACTACCGATTGTTATTGCCAATAACACCCTACCCGAGAGTCCAATGTTCAAACTCGTTGGCATTACATTCACATGTAATATGAATTGGTAATGTATTCTATGTATTTGTTTCAAGGTTGCTACAAAGAAATGGATCTCCATCTAACGTGCTATAAAACGGCTAACACCGTACAGTAGCATATACATTTACAAAGACACTCCCGCTAATGACGGACTAATCTTGTCACATCTGGGCTAGTGCACCATCCACTCGTCTCTCTCTTTTCTCTCTCTCTCTCTTTCTCTCTCTTAGACAAGGTTAAAAAAGAATGGCTCATATGGGTCTCTTACTATCAACCAAGCCCCAGCCCTTTTCCTATCGTCGCATTGTTGCGTCGGTGTACTTGTTTTACAAGTACTTCAATGGAATGTGCGCCGATGAACGTGCTGCTCTGATGCCTCCTCGACGTAAATACACTCGATAAACCCGACCATCAGCAAAGTCCTATCCATTCACTCTGGGGGTATCCAAATACTGGAAGGCCTTCTACTCCAAAAGCTTATTTCCGTAAGTTACTGGCCTTTAGAACAATCTTCTGGCGCTTCCGACTGTACTGACATGTAGAAATGTTAAACGAATAAATAAGCATCTCGCTTCACATCTCTTAATTAAGCATTACTTAAAAAACTTCCAGCCTAATTCTCAGTAGCCCTTTATGTCTACAATTACAACTTTCCATGTTTGGAGTAAACTATGTTTTACAAGAAAATCACAAGCTGTTGAAACTGGTTTGTACAAAAGCAGACACTTTTGTAGTATAGCAAATAAATAATTTCCTTCTTGTGTTCTAGATAATTTTTTAAAAAAGTAAATAATTCAAAGCGATTTCTAAATGAGAGATAATTCAATTGGATTTATTTTTCTTTCCGATAATGAATGTTTACTGTTTGAATTTACAAAGGGTCATTGTTTAGGGGAAACGTTAGGGTTTATTTGCAACAACTGTTTCCGATTGAAGACAGGCGTTTTTTTCCTAATATTATTATTTTTAAATATATTTAATAAATGTTACAGTATGCTCTGAATTATTAATTGATATCTTCTTACAGAATCAATGCCGAATATCACCGATCCTTGGGGTTTCGTTATTAGTACACCATTCTTTTAAACCCCCTTTTTATGTATGTTCTTACTAATTCTTAATTTTCCTTATGGGTTAAGAAACCCCGTAAAACATCGAAGTCTCTGCTCTTTCTATCTATTCATCTAGAATGAAAGAAGGAACCCTCTCTCGCTGATATACTGTAGAAGCACCTAACATAAAATATGTGATCGATTGGTATCAGTAATGTATGTCTTATTGCAATTTAGTAATTTCCTTCATTGTAGGTCACATTTTAGTATTTTAAGCCTACATTTAGTACATCAAATACACTGAGGTTTATTCAGCAAGTCACTGGGTAGTCATTAGAATATTTGTGATGTAAACTTAGGTTAAACAGATATAAATACTTTCGTATTATACTCTGAATTAATTTATGTTTGTATTTCTGTTGCTTTATTTTCTTCATCCAATTATGTAATTTATCCATTTTTGTATTTACTATTCAATTAGTTGTTTATCGATATTGTTTTTATTTGCTAATCTAATTCATAGGTATTCAGAGTCGTATCGCTTTGGGTTCATTTTTTATGTATGATATATATTTTTCTAATGGATTGTTTTTTAATAGTTATTTTCTCTTTAATTTTCATGTTCTCAACTGAATCCACCTTTTCTTTTTTGAACTGTTTTTGTATCTAGATGGTCGGTGGATTCTTATTTTGTATCAGTTCATTTTACTTGTAGGTCTATTCGTAACCCTGTTGCCTTATATATTCGTACCTATGCTCACCTTCTTTTTCACCCAGTTTCTTTAGGCAATGGGAAATATTGTATTTTATTCATCAAGTAAATGCATTAATTCATTAAAAAAAAAACTTATATGTATATGTGCCTCTTCTTTCTAATGAACGTGGAGCGTCCTTCCTGTTAAACATAGTTACAGTTCACCAGAAATCCATATTCGTTATCAAAGCACACACACACACACGCACACACACATATGTATATATATATATATATATATATATATATATATATATATATATATATATATATATATATATATATATATACACATATGTATATATAAAGAGAGAGAGGGAGAAAGAAGGAAAGAAAGAGAGAGATGTGTGTGTTTCGAAATTTCCAGATACGCTCCTATGTAAATATATGTGTGTGAATATAATCTCTTTTGACGAAAAAAAATAATTAGACATAATAGTGCACCACAGTATCTTAGTTTCTATGCCGCATTTTTCATGTTTCTTGAGTAAATTGGAAATACGAAATACGGTTAAAAGTCAGAATGCGTGGTAGGAACTAGTACATCCGTTGAAAAGCCTTGCGAAAGTGTTTACAAATGCGTCTTTAGCCGTTTTAAGCGTGAATATGTCGTATGATAGGATGGGATTAAATTACCTTTGTTAAGATTTCCAACGTGTATATATACACTAGTAAGGCAACCAGGCGTTGCCTGTACCATAAACACACAATTCAAGTTAAATAGCGTTGGTAACATTTGTATGTTAAAATTCATTATATATATATATATATATATATATATATATATATATACATTACTTTCTCTTTAGCCGTCTCTTTATGTGTATCCCTTAGTCTTTGAATACTGTAATGTAAGTATAGAGACCTTCACGAAACAGCCAAACAGTACCATTAACATTGAAGTATGAAGAAAATAAATGTTTATAATTATTATTAATCCCGGACAATGCCGGGTAAAACAAATAGTCACGGTCTATTCCTTATTTAATATACTGTACTCTTACAATATTTGATTCCGTCAAAGCTCCCCAAATCGTGTTTTTTATATGTGCCTTAAACTGCAGACGAACCTCAAAAACGTGTTTCATAGGTGCCCTTAACTGCAGAAGCGCAGGCATCCTCAATCCGATGTAATTTCCAGTTCAATTTTAAAGAATAACTTGCATATTTCTACTAATTACTACATCATATGATCATTTTCCCAAAGTTTTACATAAATACATTAGACACTGCAGGTAAAAGCTAAACCCATCGGATACACTGTTTCAGGCTACGCCGTTTTAGAAAATATAAACTTTATGGTATTTGTCGCGTATATTGTGAGCGTTTGCAGGCATAAACAATACAAACACACAAACATACACCTTACCTTCATTTATATGATAGAATATTGATATAGTAGATCGTAATTGTTTCTCTGGATGTGGTCTGATCCTACAATAATTTCCATACGTTCAGACATTTTGCTGAATCAATCGTTCTTCGCACAAAATGTGTTTCACAGATAAACTGAACATTGTGTTGACGAATTTAAGTCAGACACTTATATACTTGGTTGGTCGTAATTTTTCTAAACTTTAGTATGAGAGAGTGTTGTATTGATCTATTAGGCGGCGGTGATTGTCGGGCTGTTTCTGATTTAGTCAGAGAGCAAAAATCTATAATGAATATTTGCATACAAACGACCAACTGTTATTGATCTAAACTGCACGTTATAATAGCATGAATAAGTTGGTAAATCTAGTGTTAAAAAACCATCGGGCTTGAAACACTAAAGTTTACATTTGTCTACGCTGAAGCCATCTGATTACTGTTTTACTTACCCAAAAATATTCTACCTATATAATAAGTTAATATGAGACATACTGCTAACTAATTATGAGCTATCCGGGATGGTGAGACATATTTTTATAGTTTCAGGACGTATCTACCTTTTAGAAATGGAATACAAAAGTTAATAGTCTAGTCGAATGAAATATATATATATATATATATATATATATATATATATATGTATATATATATATATAATGAAGAGAATATTTTTTATTAA
>OY744517.1:58258537-58338537 GCA_963556195.1 Sepiola atlantica | reverse complement strand
GACGCGGTCGTAGCAGTAGTGCAAATAGTTGTTGTTGAAAGTTGACATTAGTAATACGACGCGGTCGTAGCAGTAGTGCAAATAGTTGTTGTTGAATGTTTGACGTTAAATACTTTGAGACAAGTAACAAAACAAACAAACCGATTAGATACATTTTTTAAAGAAAGATAACAACGGATTACATTAATCCGACCACCTTCACAATCGAAAACATGCTACGATACGAAACAAAAATTGAATAATTCTGATATTTCATATTATAATAATTTCAAAATATAATTCAACTCTAACAATTAATAAAAACATTTACGTTTTCCTTATTTACATAAAGTTAAAACAACTCCATTCCAACGCGTCAACCTGAAATGCCAGACTGCATTTTTCATTTTACATTAAAAATGTTCGTTTTATACGATCGCTATTGAGGATTCTGATAGAATTTTACGTCCCCCGTGCTACCGTGTTGACAAATGTTTAACATAAAAAAAAATCGTTTTACTAGAATGGGATCGAACGCCAAAAACTGTAACGTCGTAAACACTAACCCACCGATGGGGAATATTCAACTTCTGGCGAGCAAATGTACGGTCCACCATGGGGGGGGGGGGGTGGCATAACAATAAGTAAAAAAAACATTTTTTTAATAACATTACATGCAGACAATCCTCTTTACTTTTAATTGCTTGCTATTGTTTAATTTGAGTCGGGTAAACTAATTCCTTAATTGTGCTTGGTGGCAGTAAGTGGCGGCGACAAAAAATGCTGCCCTTATATGGCATAGCATACATGTACACTGTTGAATGGCAGAAAAGAGGATAAAAATTGAACTCCTCTGACATAGATTCCAGTATCAGTGCGGAAATTCAAGATCCAGTGGCAGATCCGGTTTTACATGATTTCATTAGGCACCATATGATTCATGGAAACAGATGTTCACTCTGTCTCAAAGATGGACACTGCAGTAAGAGCTTGAGTGGAACTCAATCGGATACAAATGGCTACCCACAATATCGACGACTATCTCCTTTAGCTGGAGGTTTTGAGACGACAGTTACCCTACCTGCCAACATAACAGTTCCTGTAGATAACCGATGGGTTGTACCACATAATAAACTGCTTTGTGAGATTTTTGATGCGCATATCAATGTTGAATATTGCAACAGCATGAAATCAATAAAATACATTTGTAAATATGTAAATAAGGGTAGTGATCAAGCTATCTTCACAATTGAAAGTAATGCTCATGATGAAGTTAAGAGATACGAAACAGGACGTTACATATCAACCAATGAAGCCATTTGGAGAATACTTAACTTTCACATACATATACATCATCCCCCAGTTATTCACCTATCAGTTCATCTAGAAAATGGACAGCGTATATACTTTACTGAAAGTACTGCAGCAGATAGAGTTGCAAATCCACCTTCAACCACTCTAACAACTTTCTTCACAATTTGTCAAACAGATTTTTTTTACACGTACACTTTTGTACTGAGAAGTTCCAGTTTATTATACCTGGGATACTAAAACTAAGGTCTTCAAGCGACGGTTACAGGGTAAGCCAGTTCCAGGCTATCCGTGCGTTAAAAGAACAGAAGTTTTGGGGCAGGGTATACACCGTGCATCCAAATCAATTTGACTGCTTCTGTTTGAGACTGCTTCTACACAATGTTAGAGGTTCACAGAGCTTTAATGACCTAAAAACGATCAATGGTCAAGTTATGACTACATTCAGGGATGCATGTAGTGCACATGGACTACTTGAGGATGATAACCACTAGAATGCTACATTACAGGAAGCATATATATCTGATTATGAGGACAATTTGAGACATTTGTTTGCCATCATGTTGACATGTGCAGTGTCTCATCCAAAACGACTTTGGGATGCACACAAATAAGCTTTTTGTGAAGATTTCCTTCTTAGGAAACACAATCAACAGCCTGAAGTTGATATAACATTTTAAGACGATATCTTCAATATGGCTTTAGTTCATATCGAAGATATGACTTATAAGGTCAATGGTAAACCACTGACAAAATTGGGTCTTACCTCACCTAATCGATCTGATACACATCTGGTCATTACTGCATGGACGCGTGAAATTAGTTACCAACCTCATGAGCAAGCATCAATTGTTCGAGATGGTATCGCACGACTAAATAATGAGCAAATTCATATTTTTCGTACTGTAGTTAATACTGAAGAAGAGGTGGCCTTATATTCCTTGATGCTCCTGGTGGTAGGACAGCTCACTTCACATTTAACTTGCCATTATCTGACAAAAGATGCTGATCCAATTTGTCAAATAGAAAGAGGGTCAGATTCAGCCAAAGTCTTACCGAATTGTTCCTTCATCGTATGGGATGAATGTACAATGGCACATAAACAAGCGGTTGAGGCTCTAGATAAAAAAATGCGTGATCTCAAGAGACGTGATGCTGTTATGGGTAGCATAACACTATTATTATCAGGTGACTTCCGACAAAAGCTTCCTATTGTTCCACGTAGAAGTCCCCCTGATGAGCTTAATGCTTGCATTAAATTGCCATATTTGTGGAAGTACATTAAAACTGTAACGTTAACTTCTGTGGATTCTATTCTCGATCGCGTCCAGGCTGTACAATACCCTACAGAATGTTTAGATTCAGTAGAATTGCCTGGTATACCAACACACAACTGAAAGCTGGATGCCCCATTATGTTACTCCGGAATCTTCATGCTCCAAGGCTATGTAATGGAACGAGACTGTGTTAAATGCATGCAACCTCATGTGATAGAAGCTGTAATAATAACTGGTGTGGCAAGGGGCAAACTGACATTCCTTCCCAGAATACCCATTATTCCGTCGGATTCTGCAATAAAATTTAAAAGGCTTCAGTTCCCAGTTAAATTGTGATTTGCCATGACAATTAACAAGTTCCTAGGACAATCATTGGCAGTGGTGGGTCTAAACTTGACTTCACCTTGCTTTAGCCATGGGCAGTTTTATGTAGGATGTTCAAGAGCTTTGTACGAATAACTTTTACCACTATAAAGGAGACATCTGTTGGAACAAACACAAGAACGCTAGGGCACTACTCCATGTTAAATCCAATTTTAATTACTTAAATTACTTCCAGTGAATTGATTTTTTTCTGAATCTATTCATTTAACTTACAAATTAAAATCAGGCTGTTATATTTCCCCGGGCAACGCCGGGACACGGGTCCTGCTAGTTGATTATAAAGGATGATACATTACTCTATAACATGATCATTGCGAGAATATTGACAGCTCACTTTCAGCATTGAGTGGCAACTTTATAGTGGTTATAGACGGTGTTTCAACTCGACATTTTAAATGTAGAATTTCAAAGGTTTTGTTTTCTACTTTATGGAAAATGATATTTTCTTTCTTTTTTTTAAATAATATAATTATTTCTTAATATTTTCAGTTATTAAATTGACTTCATTTTGCATACGAAACATTATTTACATTACTTTTTTGTATGTGGAATTCCTATATTAGATCTAAATAAGGTCGTACGGGTAGATCTCAAAATAAAACTAACTAAGCAGTAACTGCCACTTCCTGTAATTTCACAATTCTAAGCGCCTACAGCGAATGAAATTTTATTTGATGGTAATTTATTAACAGAAAATAATTATATATATATATATATATATATATATATATATGTGTGTGTATATGCATATATCATTTAAAATACAACATATAAGCAATTTTTACATTTTTATCTTAGTCAGAAATTAAATGTGCGACAATGTCTTACTCCTTAGAAGGTGACTTTTAGCAAGAAGAGTAATCGAGTCATAAATGAATGAGAACATTTAATGTTGCAAATACAATGCTTGTTTCCTTCAATACCTTCAAGAGACTCTTTCAATCAGAGATGCCCATGGCCAATAACCCCCATACCTCGGAGTCCAACTTTTAACCTCCTCGACCATAAATTCACAGGTAAAATGAATTGGAACAGACACATTGAAGATACTGCCAAGACTGCTGCAAAAACAGTGTGCTCTTTCTACTGTGCTAGTAAACTTCTCACACCTGACACTATCCTATATTTCTACAAAGCCTCCATCCGCCCACGCATGGAGTATTATATCCATATATGGGTGGGTGCATCATCCACTAATCTCTCCATCTTAGACAAGATTAAAAAAATCACCAATTTATTATCCTTTGCATTTGCATCCTTGTGAATGTTTTACAAGTATTTCAATGGTGTATGTTCCGATTAAATTGCTGCTTTAGTGCACCCCGTCATAAATACACTAGACAAATCCGGCAATCAGCTTAGTCTCATCCATTCAGTGTGTATTTCGCCATCTGCTGGAGAGCATTCTACTTCAGTATCTTCTTTCCTAGTGATGTCGGCCTCTAACACCTTCCTGTTTGCCCGACTCTAATGACATGCAGAAATCTAAAACGAATGTAAATATTAATCTCGTTGCACAGCTCCCAACTTAGAATGAGCCGATGACTTTCACCCTAATATCCATTTACGTCTTCAGTGACGCTTTGCCTTGTTTGGGCTGAACTATTATATGAAACAAACACCTGATAATTTATGGTTAAATAACAAAAATGTGAATTGAAAACTACCAAAGCAGAACGCGGATAACATCAATAACACATATGTTATGTCAGTTTCTTTTTGTGTAATAAACACAAAACACTGGTCAACTCTTATGATGGAATTATATTCAGAAAAAAGTAAAACTAAAGTAAAAAATAACATGAAGATCTTCCATTGAAAAAGGGTTACATTTTTAATTGTAATATTTCTAACTTATCAATGCTTTCAAATTAATGACCTGTATCTTTATAAGCAATTATATTTTAATTGCCCATAACCGTGATATATTCTGATTATCTTGTTTCAAGACTATTTTCTATTTTCAATTTTCTGCGTGTATTCGGCATTTAAATATACTCTCTTCTACATTGAAATATATATTTAAACATTGATCAATAATGGTAATGAAATATTTTGTCGATTATAGTTGATTACTTGTGTAGATTAGTCAACACTGTGTCAGTGCATGTAGTATTTAGATATAGGTACAGAACAAATTGCCTGACAAAGCGAATGGCCAAAGTATATAATTCGCCCTACCCCAAAGGACAGTCTTATAACTTTTACATGATTAATCCCAGTCAATACTTAACACCGAATGACAAGTGAATGGATTCCTCGGACTATTATAAATCAGAGATTTATAAATCACCTCTGATTCAGCTATATCTAATCTCTTCAATGAAGGAATCAGTATGGAACCTTTGATCTCTAACCTTTAATCAACAGTATTCATAGAACAAGGTTGGACATAAATCGAAAATGCGCTTATATTAACTAAAGGGAGAAGTTGGCTATATTCCAAGGTTTAGCGAAATCAATAGGCTAAGAGAGAAATTACGAACGCGAGAAGAACATAGTTATCCGTGATGGGCCGATGACAAATAAAACGCTTACAAATAATCGTTAATGTTTTTCAGGGAAATGGTTAAACACTAACGAATAACTAATAGATGATAAAGATAGTTAAAACTACCAGCTAGCATGATGTGTATCACCACTAATAAATGAAAGTGTTACATTAATTAGATTATTTAATTATCCAAATAATATATTCCGCGTTAGTATATTATTACTATTATGTTTATGTTAGTATTTATTTTGACGTCCGTTATTTTACTTGACTGATCTTTATGGCTGGAATATATACTATCTGTGTAAGAATCTAAATAACAGATTATCAAATGTTGAAAAATGAGAACATTTCGGACAATAATAAACCATTAATGATACGTTGGAGTTATTTTACCATTGAATTTATGTTTATCTTGTTTAAATAAATAATTTTAAAATTTAAAAAGAAAAATATGTTATATATGTCATCATTTTTTATTTGAACCAAAATTCAATAAAACAAATTATATTAAAAAAATTATTTCAACTTGCGCGTACTTCATTATAAACGAAAAAATACTAATCGCAAGCTATTATCGTTTAATAAGGAAGTGATACAAAATATAACGTGTTGGTCTCTGTTACAGATTAGTTCAACGTAAAGCTTGGTTTTGAATTGCTCATTACTCTGCCCTACTTCTTTTTGTCGTAATATAATTCAACAAACATTTTCTAAGGAATTATGTTCTAAAAATAGCAATAGAAAAATATTTGTATATAACATACAAATAATCTGTAAATTATTATTGCGACTTCGCAGCCTTCCTCCTCATTTGAAAACGCAGTTAGTAAAATTATTTGTAAAGTAATAATGTTGTCTGTTTCAAAAAGGCCACACAAATAACCACCAAGTAACTGCAATTTATGTGGGTATCATATCTGAATAGGTTGGCGTATTTTTCGGTATCGTTATTTCTCGTACAATCATAACTGTTCTACTTTCGCAATTCATCGAAAACACTACGTTGGTATTTCAAAAATTATTTTAAGGAACAAGACTAATTGCGCATTAAAACTATGCTTTCTGGTAAATATCAGGTTGGAGTGAAAGTAATGTCGTTTTTGTCCAACACATTTATTTCATCTGAAACATTAACATTAGGACATTTTTAATCTTTACAATAAGTTCCCTCATGTACTATTACTTCTGTCCAAAAATCAACTAGCTTTTTATGCATCCTTCAAAATATTTCTGATTTTTTAGAGAAAAACAAATTTAGGTCATCGTTGAGTTGGTCATCATTTTAATAAATGTTATTATTTAAGTGGTGCTGCAACCATCGGAAATATCATAGTCGGGTGGAGCAATGTCAGGTGAATAAAGCAGGTGAGGCAGAACTTCCCAATTGAAACTCATGACCTTTCCCTGAGTGAGTTTTTCTGTGTGATTTTTCGCGTTATCATGCTGAAGCACTACACCCTTCTTATTGAGAAACGTTGGCCTTTTGATAGAGCAATTCTTAGATCATCCAGTTTCGAACAATATTTTACTGCTGTGACTGTTTGATTAGGTTGTAGTAATACATAATGAATCAGTCCTCTCATGTCCCACCATAAAGAGAGCATCACTTTATTTGGGTGTAGTCCTGGTTTTGCAACAGGCTGTGGACTATTGTTTCGGTTAAACCATCGTATTTTGCATTGGGTATTCTTACTAAAGAACCCATTTCTCATCTCAAGTCATATTTTTTTACAAACAAGGTTCTCGATAATTCCTGGAAAGCAAAGATGTGCAAACAGTCAATCTTTGATTTCGTTGAGCGTCGGTTAAATCGTGGGGAACCAAGAGTCCAAGTTTTAAACTTTCCCTAACTCGTTAAGGCATGAAATAATTGTGGTATGGGTTGTATTGAATTGTTGGGCTCATTTTCTGCTGAGTAACTTTGGATCGGCCTCCACAGCATTTTCAATGGCGTCTTCATCAATTGATTTTGACCTTCCCGAACGTCGCCGATCTGACAGATTAAAGTCTCCAATTTACATGACATTTTCGATCATTCAGAACATTTATGCCATAGAAAGTTCCAATATTCCTTGTAGCTACTGCAGCTTGGTATCCTTTTTTGAATTCTTAGAGCATGCAATGTCTCAGATGCTCTTCACTAACATCCATTTTTGACGACTTAGACCGTTAAACTTAATATTGTCTTACTAATTACTCTACCTGAAAGGCAAACCAATATATTAAGATACCAATTCAGCAACAAATCTAAAACTCGGTACAACTTAAGAGGCTGCAAAGTAATGAAGTAAAACATATGATATTTCTTTATTTTCAACCTGATAAAACCAATGCAATTATTCGAGAAATATTAGTATTTCTAATGAAGTTAACTTACTTTTATGAAATAAAATTGTTGCATGTTCACTTTATTTATACTTAATTTAACTCAAAGCCTGAATAAAATATTAAATGTATGTTCGCTTATTTTAATGTGGAGGGCAGGGAAACGAAACAGAAATATTTAAAATATTTGTCATTTATTTTTCAGCCTTCGAAAACAAACTGACGTCACAAAATCTGTTTTACCTTTTTGATATTATGTATTCTAATGAAGTCTTACCTTTTATTGCTCCCATATGAATTCTGATCGTAAACGTCTTTACAAAACTCCTTAGCGATGAAATGTGTTTCTTATGATTTTTCAGGCGGAAACTATGAATCGAAAGTTGAGATATCCAGATGGATTTGTGAGGTCTCCATTTCTAAGCTTATACACATTTCGGAGTTTTTTTAAGATGACGATGAGCAGTTATTAGTTTAAAGACAACTTACACAAACAATGTTTCTGTTTTCAACGATGTGGCATACAACATAATATGTTACGAGGTTATGTATTACTAATTAAATCTATACATATTAGTTATTGAGAATTATAATTTGATCTATCACAAAACAGACACTCTATATATAATGATTCAGGTAGTATTAGTATAATTTGCTGTGCTGAAGCCTGTTACTGTTACATCAATGTAATATTGACACACGCCAAGTAATATCAACGATTACATGATTCTAGTTAAACGAATCTTTAAACATAACTTCATGTTAAGATCAAGTACTTTTCAGGAACGGAAGAATAACAGTAAAACGAAAAAAAAAAGGAAATAATGGTGTTGATCCGGAAGAGATAAAATAAACAATACAACTGCTATATTTGTCTGTTTTATAAGAATAATCATGAAAAGATACAAAAAGACCGACCTTCTGTTTTCTTTATATTAAACATGAAAGATACTCTACAAAAAATATCGCCGGTGAATATAAACTTTTAGTTATTCAGATATAATATATAAAATCTGCGCATTATATGTGTTTGCGAAATATAGTTGTTTTTATTGGTGTACATTCCGCTCTTATCATTTGAACAAAAGGGGCAGCCTAATATTATAAGCCCCGAAGAGCTATAATAATTTTGCAGTACTGATGGGTATTTATTATATTGGAGGGACAAAGATTACGAAACAGTGCTAATGAGTAGATTTTACGATTAGTAACAATACTTGCTAAGTCGGTTTTAAGAACATAATAGGTGTAACAAGTTTTGGAAATAGAGGGTAATTACGTTAGCGTTTTCTTCTATTTGTTTATATATATATATATATATATATATATATATATATATATATATATATATACGAATCTAATTAGAATGTACATGACTAATATACATAGTGACCCTCAAAGTAAACTGATACGCATACACTCTTAAACAAATCAACAATTCGTTCGGTACTTTTTTACAAGTAAACTTAAACGCATTCTGGTGTTATCTAGAGTTTTAGTACTGAAAATACACCAACTTTTGTTTTATCGCTGAATACTACATTCAAAATGGTCAATAAATGAGACATACTCCTGTCTTTGAATTGTCCTAGTTTTAAATGTGATTACATAGCTTGCTAATAGTTTTCTTTTTAGATATAAACGTGATATAATTCCACAGATTAAAAATCCTAGTAGTTAAGATTCGGTGACTGTGAAGTGTATGGATAATGAAAAGTATAGAGATGTGATGCATACATTTAAATTCATTTGTGTAAAATATTATTAAGTGGAGCAATAACATGTGTAGTATATTAAGGGTCCAAAGGCTACTATTCTTGAGTACCCTCATTCACAAGCATAATGCTCTAACACGATTGATAAAGCAACTGTTTTTGTCTACATGACCAAATTGTCTATTTATCGATTAGTTAGTTTAAAACATATGGAGTGCATACTTCGATGAATCTTGCAGATAAGGTTATATGCAAGAAAAATATTAAATAATTATTTACTTACTGCATATGATGTTTGTTTATTTCCGTCGTAATTCTGAACATAATAGCCTGAAGCGGATCTTAAATAAGATTCGTAAATTCCTGCTGCATTCGATTTAAAAAAAAATCAATATTCAGATAAGTTTCACATCAGCCAGAAGAGGGGCGATTCTGTCGTGTATGTGGGAAATAGATGTTGGAATCTGAGACCTAATACTGGTAGAAATAGTTGTGTCTTCATATACTTTTCCTTACGGGTGTGGCTCCCCAGACCGTTCCATTGGCGAAACTGCTCAAGAGAACAATATTTAAATAATTCGCATATACGTTGGAATACTTATTATAGTTTGTATAAGACCCTATTATAAAACCAGGGAAGCTAGGATACATATTCATCTGCTTGATATGGGGATATGTGCGCAATATCAAATCGTTTTCTCTAGAAGATTTGACTACTAACTTTAATGGCATTTACATCTACAGGAAAAGTATGAACAAATGAACAGTTTCGTACAAAATGGTAAACGCCAATGATTTCATAATTCTTCACTGATTTTAGATTTTCCAAATTGAATTCTGATTCTAGTAGGTTAGCTATTTGTGTATATTTATATGACACATAGGCACACTTCTAAATATTGAAAACTCTTTATGAATACATGTAAAAGTGTCATGAGACGGTTAATACATTATAAATATATATCTATATATATATATATTTATTTAAATGATGCAACCCCCACTCCTTAACTGATGATATTACTATATATTTTAATTGCAGATTCATTGGCATTATATATATATATATATATATATACATGATTTTTTATGTAATCGTATGCCATTTCAATGTTACTAAACCCAGATAAACGTCATTTCATAAAACATATTGTTATCCAGCATACAATTGTTTCGGCAAAAGCCAGTATTTTTATGAATTGCTCCTGTGCATGTATTTCTTGATGTGGATATCTAGAGTCTTAATTTTACAAAACAAAGACACAAACGCAAAAATAACATGAAAAACTAGGCGAGCAAAGCCTAGATTAGAACCAGTACTCATGATTAACATTATATATATATATATATATATATCACATAGAATTACGGCTTGGTTATATTGATGTCGTAACATTTATGCATATTATCCTTTTATCGATGTGTATGTATAATCATTGATAATCTGATATGAGTATTAATCTAAATATTCCTGCATTAAATATATTTTTTCACTGACCGTCCTTTGAGGTTTCATCCAGCTATTTCTTTTTTTCTTCAGGTTGTTTGCCATCTGATCCCTCTTTTACTTTTCCTTATTACATTATATTTTAATATCCGTGAATTTAGATTACTTAAATCTTGCACGGATCACCGGATGTACACAGACGTATCTATTTTCTAGTATATTGATAACAAAGTACATCTACAATATTTTGAAGATCATACGAATGATTATAAAAAATTAAGAAAATATTTTTGCATCTAATTATACACACTTTTTTTATAATTAATAAAGTGAAGGTAGCATATTTAACACTGGTTCCTTTCGTTACATATCTTTGTTAGTAATCTAATTGGATATTCCTCGATAGTTTTTAAATGTATTAAATATTATATTTATTCATTTTCTTATTAAACGCTAATTTTATTTCATATATACTAAATTCACAATATTTTGATCGTATGAGAAAAATAGTAACTGTTGCGTATCATTTTCTATTCACTACGATTGTGTATTTTAAGAAAAAGCAGTTTTCCTGTTTAATTTTCGATGTGAATAACCCCCTCTATCAAGATCTTAATAGTATTTTGTTACAAATTAAAGATAATGTATCATGTAGCTTTTAGTTCTTTGACTCTTATTTTAGTTAAAATTATATTTAAATATTATGAAGTATATAATAAAACGGTGTTTGAAACCAGTAAAATGCAGATGATTTTTTTTTAAATAAACATATTATTTAGGCGAATTCAAATTTTCGATCAAAACATGGATCTTCATCAAGATAATAGACAATTGTTTTCTTTTATATTTTGAACGACATGGAACCGCTTGATCTTGTGGTTCAGATGTTACTGTAGCTCGCTGTGTATTAATTCCCACTAATAGTATGTGCTATGGTCCCACATTATAAGTATTAGTAAAGAGTTCCACTGTATAGAATTCATTTACATTTTTTAATTGAAACGTTTTTTGAAACCAGTAAAATGCAGAAGCTTTTTTAAATAAACATGTCATTTATTTAAATTCAAATTGTTGATTTACTCAGGAATCTTAATCAAGATAATAGACAATATTTTATTTTTTCCTATTTTTTAACGACATTGTATCGCTTGATTTTGTGCTCTAGATGTTAACGAAGCTCGTTGGGTGATACTTTTCTAAAAGGGGTGTGTGCTCTAGGCGCACGTTATAAGTATTAGTAAGTATAAGTATTCGTTCCCCTGTATAGAATACATTTAAATTTTGTAATTCAAACGGTTTATGAAACCAGTAAAATGTGGATGCTTTTTTAAAGCAAAAATGATTTATTTAAATTCACATTTTTGATTCCCAGATGAATCTTCATAAGGATAATAGACACTATTTTTTTTCCTTTTTTTAAACGACATAGTGTCTCCTGATCTGGTTCTTCAGATGTTAACGTAGCTCGTTGGGTAATGATGTCCACATATCGTGTGTGCTCTGGTCGCACGTTATAAGTATTAGTAACGTTTTGTAATTGAAACGGTGTTTGAAACCAGTAAAATGCAGATGCTTTTTTTTAACACAAACATGCTTTATTTAAATTAAAAGTTTTGACTCACACAGGAATATTCATCAGGATACTAGACAATAATACTTAAAATGTGCGACCGGAGCACACGCTACTTGTAGGCGTTGTTACACAATGAGCTTTGTAAACATCTAGAGCCCGCTACAAAAAAAAAGGACAAAAATATTGTCTATTATCCTGATGAAGATTCCTGTGTAAATCGATAATTTGAATTTAAATAAATAATATGTTTATTTTAAAAATGCCTCTGCATTTTACTGGTTTCGAACACAGTTTCAATTACAAAAGGTAAATGCATTATATACAATAAGACTCATTACTAATAATTATGACGCGCGACCAGAGCATACACCACTTGTGCACATTATTACACAACGAGCTTTGTTAAAATCTTGAGCACAAAATCAAGCGATACCATGTCGTTTAAAAGAACAAAATAATTTATATAGCATTTAACTGTTTTTTAACACCGTTTAAATTACACAATTTAAATGCATTCTATACTGTGTAACTCTCTACTAATATGATATATATGTTTTCATCAGTTCAATATACTGATATTTTTATTAGGTAAGATCTCATTGTATAATGTTGACATTGGTTCCGATCTATCAAATTGCATTCTAGTCCTAAAGTAATATGAAATTATTTTTATTTTTATTTATTTAATCTACCTATCAAAGTCATCGTCTGTGCTTTTAATTTCGTAGTTATGATACCTTATTGATATTATTATATATGATTCATATTCGTATTATGTATCTGTAACTAGTAACTAAACATCTACACCTATGTCATGATGATATATTAATTAGGCATAGTTAGACATGTAGGGCTAATACATTGTTGTTGCTATTTTCTGATTTTTTTTATTTTCTTACATTATATTTTTGTATATGGTCGGTCACTTCCGTTTTTACCGGAGTACCGAAAATATACTTTTGTTAGAATGTGTTCTGTACCTGTAATTACTGTTTATTTATTGATATTCAGTTAACTTATATTTAGTTATTTATTTTAAGAGCGATACAGTTATGCTTTATCATGTATATATATATAAAGATAGATGAAAGAAGAGGGATAAACATTTACGGATGACAAATTATATATATATATATATATAATTTATTTCATGTTACACCGTAATATTTACTATATTTGTATTTTCCTTTATCTAAATAACAGTTTCTTATTTCATATCTATTGTTCATAATAGTTTATTCTATGTGCCATTATTTCAACTGCTTCAGTTATACATACAATGCATTTTCCCGCTTGTTTGCTAAATAGTTAATAGACTTAACTAATATTGGCTGTTCTATTATGTACGTAGTGTGTTTGTCTTTAAGTTATTTTATATATTGAACTAGGGAAGAAGTAAATTTATTGAATTTTATCTTACAAGCTTTTTTTAATACTTGCCATATGGTTAGTGTATTGATATTTAAAAGGGCTTTTGTCGAACATATGTATGATGAGGACTTGTTACTTTAAAATACATTGCACTTTTACACTATACTTTACGTCATGCATTCCTCTTTTAACACATATTCATCTTTACGCATGGATTTACACTTTTTTGCTTTATTGGAGTTTCCTACATTATCAATACTATCTTTCGATTTTTTTTAAATATTAGCTTTATTCAATGATATGATGGTGTCTTTAATCTTTGTCATAGTTTAACAGGATACTTTTATTATTTTCTTATTCATTAGTGTAGTTAATACAGTTTCCCTTGACGTTATAATCGATTATTTTATAGAATTCCTAAAGTGTACCCGATTTTAAATATATACTATATGGGATAAAACTGTATAGTTTTACTCCTCGTGTTTCTAATATAACAATCTTTATCCGTAATATGTATATGTGTAATAGTATTCATTTCATTATCTTTATCTGCTTTTTCATCTATATATAAATGTTTAATAGTTTTAGTATATCCCCTTTTGTATATTAAACAACTTATTATTTATTCTGTTTGCTATATTGGCATTATTAGTATCACTGTATCTATTGTTGTTCTTCCTAATCGTTTAACAATTTTCCCAAAAGCCATTTAATACGATATAATGTTACACTTCCTATTCGTATTTTTGTTCTTATTTTGCTTTGAAGAATTTTCATTAATTTTGTCATTGTTACCTGATCGTTCTAATGTATTATTATACTATTGTTAATTTTAATGAAATATATTTATAGTTGTGGATAGTTATTACATTCTATTAGATATATAAGTTATGTTTTTTACTAGTTTTGGGTGATTGGATAATGTATCTATATAAAATATGTTCTTGTTTGGCTGATGGTATATCATTTATATTAAGGGTAATATTAAAAATAGTTTGTTTTCGTTATAACTTTTATCAATTGTAATTCTTAAGCTTTATTCTTTAAATAATCTGCGGAGTGCTTTATTATTATATCTAGTTGTCTAGTTGTACCTTGTGTAATAAATAACGCATCATCTAAATATAATTATCCTTGCAACCTAGGTATTACTGTCGTATTTTCCCTTAGAATATGAATTGCTATCAAACCAGTAACCTTAGCCGGCCTCGCTGTTCCCAAATTCAAGATCCTATCATTCCTAGGCCATATTGTATCATCATATTTAAGCAATGTACTACGAGCTAATTTTACTATGTTGATTTCAAGACTATTCATATCAGTATTTTTAGCCATTCATATAGCATTATTCAAAAGTGTATGGGTGTAATCAATTTGTAATATGCATTTGTGTCTAATTTTATTAATTTAAACTCCTTTTATGTTTATGTTCCTAAACCAATTTAATAACATACCTTGTATTCTCCGTTATTATAAGTATAATATTGTCTAGGTGTATTTGCTTACATGTGTTACATCTGATATACTAGATGCAATTAATCTCATCTATAGGTTAGTGTCGAAATCTTCCTTGTTGTATTTGAGTGTAATACTAGGTTGACTAGGTACATATATTTCCGTTTTATGTGCTATATTAATGTGGTCAAATATTTATTTTCCCGCTTTTGTATCATTCCACTCCTTTACATTTTATATTATATATTAACTACGTAGTTCCTTATATATAAGGTTATCATAAGCCAGTAAATATTAATTGTTTCATCACTTCGAACAATTAAGTTAGGTTTACTTTGTATGTGTCATTATAGTGTATATACTCTGATAATTGATTGTTTTTTCAAAGTTCCATATTTCAAAGTGTTGATATCCCTTACCATGTCAAGTATCTCATTTTAAAAATCTTCACACATCTTAATGCACGATGGATTCTTCTGTGTTTTCACTCCATAAAGTTTTGCATATAGTCCTTTTCTGTATTATCCGAATCCATTCAATCTTTATCTTCTGATAAATGAGTATTTTTTTTGCATTAATTCTCTCAAAGTGTTGGGGTATTAATGTTTTTCAATTATCACAGAATTGTCTCTATCTATTTGTAAACATTTTATGCTATTTCTTCATGTTATCTTTATCCAGCAATTCGGATGCCTCTCAAGTTTTCGAACACACACACACACATATATATATATATATATAAATTATTTTTTATAACACATACAATTGTTCTGACAATCACAAATATATTTGTAAAATGTTCTTGTGCATTTATTTCTTGGTGTGGCTATCTTCAGTGCTAATTTTATAAAAACAGAGAAAAAACGCTGAAAAACAAAATAACACCCTCAGCGATTAAAGCCTAGATAGCAATTAGTACTCATTATCAACTCATATATCAATACTTTTTACATGGAACTATGGTCCCGTTATATTCATGTGGTAACATATATGTATCGTACCATTTTATCCATTTGTATTTCTAATCATTCATCATCCGCTATAATTATTAATCTAAATACACTTGCAGTACAATATATATTTCCACTGGCCGTTCCTTGTTGTTTCACTTATTTATTTCTTAGTTTCTTCGGGTTATCAGTCAGCTTATTTCTTTCTTTTCTTTTCTTTGTAACATTATATTTTTATAATCGTACATGTAGGTGTTTCCTTATCACCCGGATCACCGAAGTACGCAGACGTATATATGTTCTAGCCCACTAATACCTAAATACATTTACAATATTTAGAAAATTATCGGTAGTATCAAAAATATTTTTAATAAATATTGTTATATTTAAATAAACACACTTTTTGTATGATTAATAAAATTAGGTATCATATTTTGCACTGACTCATCTCATTACATATCTTTGTTTTCCCTGTAGTTAATGGAATTGGGTTTTCCTCAAATTTTGAATTGTATTAAATTATTATATTCATGTAATTTGTGTTATTTAATACTCATATTGTTTTATATATACTGCATTTACAAGAATTATATATTGCAATAAAAATAGGAACAGTATATCCCGAAACTATGGAATACTTTAGCTTACATTTCATGGTATATATGAGAAAAACACTTTTAAAAACCGAATTGATGTGCTCACATTTCCAAATAATAATGGATATTGGGTATTTGCGAAAAATAGTTGTCTTAGAGAATATTTAGGTGATAGTTAAGCAGCTGACTGTTTCTCACATTACGTTGCTTCATATTCGTTTAGTCGGGGAAATATGGATCAGGGGGATAATTCCCAAATATCGCAGTTCGAGAATAGAATCTGTTAGAGTGGAAATATTTTCAGTATCTGAGGACTTCTACAGTGAAGGAATGGAATTTGTCTGATTGTTATATTGGTCGAGTGTATTTACGCTGTGGTGAGCATAAGTTCAGAAAGTTCGTCGGACTACATTTCATTGAAGTAAATGTACAGGAAACACAGAGATGTTACATTACGGCGATTGAACATGGATTAGATTAGAGGCTTATTTTTTTACTTTGTCTTGGAAAAACGGAATAGTGTTTGGTGCATCATTCCAGATGTGGCATCAGCACTTTATGCACGGGCGATATTTTGCTTTGAAGAGATATAGGATACATACAGGTGAGATTCATTTTAAAATGTTCAACTCAAGTGATTTGGGGGTTGGTGTGATTATTTGTGCTATATCGGAACCTACCGAGCTAATCTACGAATTTGTAATACCAACTAGTAATAGAGATTTACAAAGAAAAGCTTCAATATTGTAACGTATTTCCAGCGCGAATACAATAGTACTTCTCATTAAAAGTAAATGAATGGCGGCGTAAACGCCGGTCTTCCATTTCTATCTACATAAAACAAGACAACTGTAAGAGATGCACTCTCTGTTTTATACGATAATTATCTAGTAGTTTCCGTCTAGTTAAAATAGCTAGTGTACTAATATTACCGCTGTAATATAACCCCTTGTGATACGACTTTCTAAATTTCAATACTTTTAGAGAAACCCAAATTAAAATAGGTGATAAACTTTGTTTACATGTCTAATAATAATTATATTTATGAATACCCTTCCTTATAGTCGACACTATCTATTGGTAAATAGAAATGGACCAGTTTATTTCTGACATAGCTAATTAATTTGTGTATAGTAATAGCTATTTCGAGATACCGATAATCAGATGTGTAAATAAAAAAACACCTGGTGAAAAAATGGTTCTTTAATGGCTTCTACTGATGCAAGATAATTACGAAAAGTTATACTCCCAACACCCAACATTAAAAATAGGTCGAACGCATGTCTTTCAAGAATCATTAATAAAAACAAATACAGAGACGCGTTATCTGAACGTCATGGTACACGTAATAAAAGGAATTGATAATTGCGGATTTAGGAAAGGATCCCTCTTGTAATCAACGGTTATATCTCTCTCTAACAAAAGAAAAATACCAACTTGTACAATGGAAAAAAAGTCTGAAAATAAGAAATTATTATGAGAATAAACACTCGAAAGTTTAGAATAAATCAAATAAATCTTCTCAGGAATATATCATATTAAAGTATAACAGATGAGTCTGTACCGAACAGGGTCTGCCGAATATTAAAATTTTATTTGTTTTATATTATTTTATATTAATATAACTATATAACTTTTCGTCTGTTTGTGTGTATGTGCTTCTCTTCACTACGTGACTCGTCCATTATTATTTTCATATAGTACTAAAATAAGAATTTGTTTAAATTAACATGCAATGGTGGTAATTGCTAAAGATGGATCTTTTACAAATCCTAGTAAAAATATTAAACGTAGTGAAATTAAGAGAACTCAAGAGTTCACTACTGGGTACAAAAGGGAAAAGGCGCATGCACAATCTGTATTTACTGTCCTCCATTTTCTAGCAAGAAACAATAAGCACCTGGCGAGTTTTCCCATTACTATGACACATAAACTATTTATATATTCTAAAGTAAAATAATAACTGTAAAACATTTTATTTTGCAATTTTTAAGATGAACATCGATAATCTTTATCATTTGAATGACCAGATTTAATCAGTGGATGTAGTTGTGTTCGTATTTCATCAGCCATTACACATTTATAGTGTTTATTAATTCATAACTGTATCTCTAGCATCACCCGATAACATACTTAACATTCAACCCCCTCTAACTTAGAACTGATTATTAATTACTCGTAATTAATCATACACTAGAAGTACATCGCCTTATTTTAGTTGTAAAGGAAGAATATTGTAAAGGATATATCATAGTATATGTATTTTAAAAAATAAAACAAAGTAGAATAAATTGTGTCAGGTGGTGTAACCCAACACATTTGATATTTTGGGTACATCTATTAAGTTGTCCAGAAAGTTCCGAGCGTTATCTTAGGCTTATAAACAGAATAGATATAAGAATATTTATTCTTTTCTTGGGAATATTTATTCAATTAAAGTATTTTTATTATGGGAAACAACATTAGTACATGTGCCATAAAGTTTAAATATCCCATCGGTATAATATTTCGCCGGTTTTGAAGAAAATGAGTTTTCCACATGTATTTTGTCTTCTGTATAATTACATGTTTTTTCCTTGCAATAAGTTCTACAACGAGAGGAATAAATGGTAATCAGATTGTGCAATACCAAGAAAGTATAGAAGACAAGGTAAAGCATCACAGTTAAGTTCATGCAACTTTGTTTGGTTGACTAAAGAAGAATGTGCTCTGTCAGTGTCTTGTTGGAAAAGGACACCATTTTCTGTCGGCAATATTTGGTCTCAGTTGGGTAATCTTCTTTGGAAATTCGAAAGCTAACGATAGTAATCATCATCAATAGTTTAGTTTGGTGGAAGAAGTTCACAATAAGCAATGTCTTTGAAATCACACCAAACACGGAAACTAAACCTTTTCAGATGGATATTCTTTATTGGCTGCTGTTTTAGAGGTTCACTACGCACATTCTAAGATCTTTTTCGCACTATATTGTCGTAAACAATTCGTGGTTCGTATCTTGTCACAAGTTATTTAAAACATTACACATAATCATTCCGTTTCAAAATCGAATATCTGTCTAAGCGATTCTGCTCGGAGAGATTGTGTGGTACCCGGACATTATAGCATGAAATTATCCTAGAGACACCAAATCGTCATGATCTGTACTTTTAGTGAGTTCAAACTCTTGCGCAAGATTGTGATATTTGGATGGTCTTATCTTCAAAATATCAATATCAAATGTTGAAGATCTTCCACTGCGAGTATTATCTTCAAGACTGATGTTTTTCGTTTTGAATTGTGCAATTAACTTCCGAACAGTTGATTTTCCTGTGGCAATGTCACGATACACTTTACTACTCTATGTGGGTGTGTAAACAGCAGTTTCACTTTATTGAAGAAGAAAAACATTACAAGCTGAACATGAAATTTGTTGCAATCCATTTTGTTGTGATGAGAGGTATCTGAAGTTCAATAGATACGAACAATTTTGTCAGAAATGGAAACAATATGCTAAGTGTCATCTGTGATTTAATTAAGCAGTTTATAAGCTTGTAAGGAGCCTTTAGCCACCTGTAATTTTAAAACGCTAAGAACTTTCCGGACAACGTAATAGTTTATATCAAAAACCATGTGCAAACTGTGTGTATCGTTTAGTAATAATATTCTAGAAATAATGACGGATTTATCAATTATCAAAAGTAAAAGATCAAGAATTTAGAATATTTTTTTATTAAAGAGGGGGACCTTTTCAATACCATTAGCGAATAGATATTTTAGAAGGATACACATGACAACTTGAAAATATTATACATCAATTACGTGTAACCAGAATGTTGATAATTATCATGTATTCTTCGTTTTCAACGTAAATACACACAACCTAACTATCATGCTTTTATTACAACACATTTATTTTGAAAATAATTATGTTCGGCGAGTTAGATATATAGTAAGTATTTCATATAATGTGCACGGTGATAAGAAATATAATCTATCTAACAAGCAATATTATGTTGGACCATTCCATCGCCAGTGTATGTTTATGTACTTGCATCGCTGGAAACAATATAGTCAATCTCATTTCCTGTCGTCCAATTCGGGTGCATAGGTAATTCTGAAAAAAGCTGTTCTCAAAGAAACAGTCGACTGCAACAAGTAGAATGACCTATCTCGTTGTCGACAGAGCCGACTAACAGCTCGCAGTCTTGTCTTTAATCCATCTTTATACTGTAAACGTCTTTTATGACAAAGAATGTGATCCAGGGAGAGGAAATGGCTGCCTTAATTGCTACGTACAATTGCTCGTGATTGGAAGATTAACCTTGAAGATGCGGATACTTGTATCTAACAATGATGCACACGGCTATTCTGTCTTAAATTTTAAGTAGCCATTCCAGAGAAACACAATAGTTTATTTCATATAATGCTATTACAACGTAAGATGTTTTGTTGAAACCTACTTTACACATTAAATCAAGTTCAATACACAATATAAGCGAGTGTCGTGTCTTTCAACCAATCAAACATTATGATTTGCGTAAAATAGGCAACGATTTTTATCATTGTATATATATATATATATATATATATATATATATATATATATATATATACGTGTGTGTATGCGTTTTTGTATATTTATGTATACTTATGTCTAAGCGGAGATAATACTCGTTTTGACAGTATATATCTGAAGAAATTGTTAATTTTTACCGATATTTTATATGAATGTATCGAAGCAGATTTAAAGTATATTCTAGTCACTAATGTAATACCAGCGGTACGTCAGTTTACTTTGAATTGCACATAACGAGAGCCATCATCTTTGGCCTCGTAATATGGCGCAAAATTGAAAAGCAACTTAATTGAATCAGGTCAGCGTTCTTGTAGATTTCTATACTTCGCTCATGACAGAAAAAAGTGAACATTTCATATTTTTTTCTTTTTTTATCATCATTTCTCTTCGAATAAAATCGTATGTGACTTAATTCACTTGAATATCTGACGCCAGTATTCTTGTTTTTTTGTTGTTGTCAATTCTTCCATAATTATGAGAACGTAAACCTGATACGAACCAATAAGTTATAGAGTATGTACCGTATTGTTGTTATGTACCGAATTTACACCTTGTCTACTCGGGGTGACAGGTTATGCCAATAATCAAATAAATGACATCTCAACTTTACATTATGTTCTATTACTTCACGAAACCAAATATGTTATTTCTGAATTTGTCTGATTATCTCCTAGTAATACAAGAAATACACTCCCTTAAGAATCTTTACTTCTTATTTTTTTTTAATATTTCTCTTGTGCTGATCTATTTGCATTCACCATCGGCAATCTAATAAGCATTGTATCATGTCTTATCAGAAACGGAAGTCTGTAAAAAACAGCACTCACTACCAAGAATAAATCTAATACCGAAATTGTCATCGATATATTCAATTCCTTTCATATATATATATATATATATATATATATGTATATATAAACTCTGTTTTTTTATAATTTAATATTTTAATGTATTTTTAAATCGTTAGTTTTTATTTTTTCGTTTCGATTTCGAAATATGCAGTCATTCGATAACAAATTAAAGTACGATTTTATTAATTGCTGGGGTTTAAATAAATAAACACCATAATAAATACAGTTATTTAGACCTTTTTAATTCTACATTCAACCATGTCCTCTCTGATATATCACCCATCACAATTTAATGTAACATATTGCATACCATATCCCAAACAAAGTGTAAAAAATCTCTCAATGCTAAGGAATTAAACTGTGCCCGGAATTGCGATCGATGCATTCAATTATTTTAAAACTTTTACATGCGATATGTATCAAATCTGTTTTATTAGTTTCATTTAAATCTGTCATTGTAGTTATTTCGGGTAAAATTTTATTTTTATTAGCTTGAGAAAAATGTATTTTTGCTTTGTAACACTTATTCATTAATTGGTTGAGAGAAAAGTGTAAGTAAAAAGTATAGTTGAAAAGGTTATGTGACTTATGGTGACTTATATGTTGGCATTTGGGTAGCCATTCAATATATACTCTTATAATAATACATGACTTGCATTTTCGCAGCTCTTTAATGTATAGCTTTATAATGATATAGACTTGCATTACTGTACTCATTCAGTAGAGAGCTCTATAATAACAATCACACAGAATTGTTTCAAACTACATGAACATATACGGAATAAGAAATAGAACAGCTTTTCTAAGCAATAGTATTAAGTTATTTTACTTGGGAATAAAACACTGTGAGTCTAACTATGATTTTAACGATGCGTAAGATCTATTCTTCTTATGACTCACTTTGTCTGCATTGATGAAAGTGTTGATTAATCGGTGCTATTAATAAATTACACTAATATATTCGAAGTTTTACAGAATATTGGATCAAAGTATGTTTTTAATACTTTAGGAATATGAAATGATCTACCTATGTTTGCATTGAATTTTAAATGAAGACGGCGCTACAAACAATTGGCATATGAAAATCAAGTTTATGTTACGTATACCAGAATTATTTAAACTGCCAAATTCTCAACATTGATTAGTTTCTGCAAAGGTGTTATCCAAATCGCTTCACGACTATTTTAATATATTAAATGATATTTAAAAAAAATATTAAATCAAACAAACATCTCGTGTTTGGTTCATTTTCAATGATATTGCGTTGATAATTACTTGCTATATACAAAATAAATCATTTCTTAATGGCTTTATGTCAGCCACCTTACTTGTTTGGAGTTTTAAATGTTTAGCATCACTTGCCTTTTATTTCTGATCTGATACTTATAACCTAGTTGCTTCCTCAATCAACATTGAACGATCTTGTTTATTATCTAAAAGTATTTAACTTCTATGCAATTAACAGTGTATTAGAGGATTCTGGAAATAGATATGTAAAGCAAGTACACACAACAAATAGCACTAAATTACAGAGGAAACCCGTCAGTATGATGATATACTTCAGACAAATAGTATCACCTCGTGTTTAGCCGGTGTAAGCACCAGATGGATACAGTGCGCTACAGAAAAATAGAGTTGAGTAAAAATCAGTTCGGAGTGACATTATATCTTAGATTGAAATGCATCCTTTTTACATGCCATACTAAGACGAATATTACAAATTACTTCAAAGTTCTACCTGATAATGGTGGACAGACGGAGAACAATATATTCCTACTAGAAAGTTCACTTTAAAAAACGATATTTGTCAAACGATATTTGTCAAACGAACGTTGTTATTATAACATCTAGTATTGAAACAGTATTTCGATTAACACAAATAATGCAAATTATCAATCCGCGTCTAAAGACTTCCAATACCGAATAAACACTTTTGAAAAAAGGGAGTGTAGTCTTTAATGTAAGGGTAATTATTAATACCATAAAAATAAAATAATTTAAATAGACTATTAGAGCCCATGCTTTATCTGCACGTGATATGTATTTTAATATAGATGAAACAATTAAACAATTAAATTATCGTTGGTTAATATCGTACGTAATAACGCTGTATTTTTGACAATCACAGATATGGTATTTTCTTTGGTATAAGCATGCAGCTGAATAATAAGGTAATCTTGAGGAAAAAAAACTGTTTTTTATGATTATGTCGATAACAGTCTAACGAAAGAAAACAAATGGACGAATATGTTAGCGTAAAAGCCTTTTCTTAGATTCCTATTTTTGTAAAAGCTAATTATTTTGATGTGAAATAAAAAATGTTTTTGTATGTATCGATTTTATGTAGTTATTTAATATGATGCATTGAAGAAAATATGTGTCTCTATATAAGCGTATTAGTGATGCATATAGACATACAACTAAGCTTTGTCATGCGCATTTCGGAGATGCATGTATTTTAAAAGCATACATGATAAGAATTTGTTTGATAGAAAGTTACTTTTTTTAAGAAGATCTTAGGGTTTCAGTTATAATGCCCAGGAATCCATACATTGACAATCATTCATATAGAAAAACTTTATAGATATACATGTAGAAACTCACGCGTCAAGTGTAGATACATATAAGAGATGTGAGTGCATGTAAAGACATGTAGATGCACGAGTGCATAGTAGATGATTGTAGAGACACCATTGTATTTCACATGCATACAGTGTAAAATGGGGAGGGTTTCATAATGTAGAGACACAAGTAAATTTGAAAGGAATGATAAGCACGCATTGTTGCTCGTTAACGTCATTTATAAAATCTACAACGTAAAAAACATCTACATTTCATTCGTCTACGATGTTTGTTGTCGTTCTTGTACGCAATCTGTTAGCTGCCGTTCCTCACAGCGATATGCCAGATATCGTTTGTCACCACCATATATGAGTAGTAGCTTTTTAAAGCAATTGATGAACGGTGGTTTGTTAAAGACATTTATTAGCGGTAGTTTGTTAGAACCATTTATGAGCCGTAGTTTGTTAAATCCATTTATATTGGTAGTTTGTTACAGCCATTTGTTAGCGGTAGTGTGTTAAAGCCATTCATGAGCCGTAGTTTGTTAAAACCATTTATATTGGTGGATTGTTAAAGCTATTTATAGGCGGTAGTTTGTTAAAGCTGTGTGTTACATCAAGATCGTTAATGACATGGGTTATATGTAATTCGTTAAATACATCACTTCATGTAGATCGTTAAATACATGTGTTACATGTGCATTGCTAAAACAGTGTGGTACATTGATTGTTAAGTACAGTGTGATATGTTCATATGTACATGCATGTGGGATCCGAGATTTCTTGTGATGAATATCCTTCACAAAAATTGAACGGATTAATTACTCATGAATCCTGACATACATCTACACAAAATTTAAAAAAATATTTTGCACTCTGACAAACCAAGCGACTTTATGTTATTCAATTTATATTCATTTAAAATAATTGTTTCCTGTAATAGATGGTAACATATTATGTTATTTAAGAAGAAATAAGACCGTCACTCAAAAAACATATTTTTTTGTAACGTGTTTATCTAATGTAAGCTCTTGATATCTTTTTAACAAGTTAACAAAGTTAAAATCGATTTAAACATGTTTTCTTTAACTATGATACATCTTGTTTATCTCATGTGATCAAATTTCATACTAAATGTCTACATAAACAATAACATCTTAACATCTCACTCAAATATGATGGAAATACGTATGGTAGAAATTCGTCTGATCGCAGACAACATATTATTATAGCTACAAAATAAATAAAATTGAACGACGTTATTCACAATTAATTGCTTAACATTATTCCGTTTGTTTAAAGTGTGTAAACAGTGCAAAAATGCAAACGCTTATAGAAAAATCATATTTGCATCTGTATTTTGATTAGTAAAGCAACTATTTAGTAACATGCGTTCTCTTGTTAGTCAATGAAAACATTGCACTGTTACACTAACGTGCACGATTTTCGTAAATTCTATATTGCAACGTATTATTTATTTATATACTTAAAGTATATAAAGTAAACCGTAGGGTTGAATTATTTATTTATATACTTAAAGTGTATAATAAAAACCGTGGGTGTGATTGATCAAGACAACTAGATACTGTTTTAAACTACCAAATGCATAGAACCAGAATTTATCTTGACATTTTACTTTGAAAAAAAATGTTTGATCTTGTTATAAGGGTGTCGGTGAGTTGCATCACTAAAATAATGGGCATACAATACAACCACAGTTATATTATACGATTCCGAGTACATTTAAAAAAAATGCAATAAGTAATAAACAGTGTGTAAAGTTCATTAACATTTTTTGTTTAAAAATAATTCTTCTCGAAAGAGTTTACATTGGTATGTGCGAGTTGTTTTGAAGGGGAAAAGAGTAGCCAGAGACATAAAGATTAATTTTACAGTGCACTGGTTGGTATTTACTCATTCATCGTATGATTGGATCTTTAAAGCATACATATCGAGTGCATACAACTAGTGGAACTGCTCAGCAGCAGTAAAAACTGTATGCCCAAAAAAGAATTCACATGCAGACATGTAATAGAGGAAGTGTATCATTCACGATACAACACATGCAACCACACCAAAGAGTGTAATCAGGAGACACCCTAGGCAGTTGTAGAGTTGACAAGTAACTCATCCGATTTTAATCCAAAAAAAAACACAATAATCTCCTGAAATCATGATGAAATGACCCGAAATAAACTGAAAGTTAGAACATGTTAGGGAAACGCCCGTAATTGCATCACCCATTAATCATACGAGCTTTTAATTATGAACACTCGTCGAAAGATAGTTGTAATAATTATAATAAGTAGTACACCAACAAATATTAAACAATAGTTATCACAATATGATGCCATATCTTATTTTACTAAAGCTTACTTACAAATGACGTAATCGAATTAAAAAGTATATTTCCTCAAATTATTTACATATCTAAACCACGAAATGACCATTTGAATCCTCAACTATGATCTTATAGTCATCTCATATCGAAATATATTCGCTAGGAATTCAAAGTAAACGAATAGTATTTTGTGGTACTTATACCTTTTTAACCAGGGCATATATGACCCAACCATAAGAATATACCTTTTTGAAGTTAAATACTCTAAGACAGAATAACCACACATATATATAATGAATCGCCTTACTATAAGGTATAATTCTAATATCAAAATATTCCAGATAGCATTGTTTCCGTAGCGGGTTAGATAGATATTTCAATATAAATTCTGGACCCAACGTTTTGGATCAGTTAATAGTAACGATACTAATTATAATTCTTAAACTGCCTGGGACTGAGTTTATTGTTTTATATTTTTTTAAAACACTACTTTTATTTTAATTTAGATTTGTAATTGTAGTTTACGGTCCAATTTTATACTAGAGAAACGTGAACACACACACTACAAATGAACGCAGGATTTGCTGTATAATCAATAATCATTTTTATAATTTAGCAATCAATTTTACTATAGCCAATATTTGTATGACAGACCACTTATTATCAAAGTCACAAGCCACCCGAACATAAGGTTTACTCATATGGATAGAATAGGCAGTTGAATGATGCCTATACTGAGAGAATCACGAATGAGACACGGAAGGAATAAAGTGTAATTACTTATATGTCTTAACCGGAGATATAGGTACTTATACTTATAATTACGATCTGTGATTATTATTATTTGGGCGTGAAATGGTTCATGCCTAGTAGCCGTCCTGGGCCTATGAGTTTCTGGGCCAACACTCTGATCGGGGAAATTCTATATGACGTTAGGCACACTAAGAAATAAACCTTATTTTTGATTGTGGTATAAGACGACTTCTTGCTAGAGATTTTAGCTCAGTCGAGCTTTTTTTCATATAAATTACGATAGAGTAGATATAATGTAGCAACCTCTCTTCTGTGAAAAATAATCTATACAGAGCAGACGACACTGACTTCTACTTCATAAAGAAGTCAATTTTGTAATCTGTCAATTCAAGCAGAAGTTCTGTAATATTTTACCTCTCAGAGTAAGAAGCATTTCGTAATGAGCTACGTAATTTATGGAGCGGGTGGATGCTCAAACAATATTCCAGAATCTTTAGCAAGAGAGTCCAAAACTTTTTTCTCATTACTTGAGGTAATTTAAAACAACATTTTCAGAGTAGATGTATAGTTTTATCTGATAACTTAACGCGTACAAAACATTCTGTATTAACGGGTATTTCATCTAGTGTACTATTCTAGTGTGTTGGGAGGAATTGGGTTCCTCCTGCGTTTACGGATATTCAAAGAAGCCATTTATTCCAAAAATATGTTTTTATATATTTTTTGTAGCTACACTATTTTCGCGAAAACAGCATATAGTATAGCTCGTGTGCCTTTGATGCATACAATAAGTTATTATATATAAGTAATGTTAAGAAAATACTGAAATGCATATTAATAAGATAAATTAAATGCATTAGTTTTCATTTTATGAAGACTATTACAAAATTTTGATAGTTTTCTGAAATAAATAGATACATGAAGTCAATTACAATATTTCGATAAAAAGAAGGAATAGATAAAAGTGTTAAAGCTTTTACTTTATATGTATTTTCAGTATAACACAATTACCGGGATGTGATTTCCAGAATATACTGATTAAACAAAATGCGTAGATCCGATTATTTTTATGGAGTCAAACATTTTACAGGAAAAATACATTTAAGCTAAATTATTAACATTAAGTTTTATTGGTGTGTACATAATCATTTTTCATAGTATTATTTAAGAGCGTGGAATTCGGCGGATTAGGTTCTCCTGCACTAGGAACCGACTATATAAAATGATATTTCTATCAGATACAACATATTACGAGACACTTACATATATGAGAGATATATGAACCGACGATTTTTGAAACAATCAGTAAAGTTCTAATGTGTGTTCGTTTTATCGTATACATTGACTCATTTACAACGCGGTGCATATTTATTTAATTATAAATTATCAACATAAAATGTGGTTAATAATTTACCAAAATATGTTTTTAAAACATCGACGCTTATCTTCGTGTCAATAACATCTCTTCCAAGAAAAAAAAATCGATTTGATGATTACAAAACTGGTCGTTTATATATGATCATAGGCCCAATAATAAACTCCATATGCATACACCCTCTCAATAAAGGCACTACGAGCTATAACGTTGTTACGCACCATGAATTAAACACACGTGCCCACGCACCCTGAATGAAGCAATACGTTGTCACGTCCCCCATGTAACGTCAGAAATCTAAAAATATATTATAGTATATTATAATAACATTAAAATAATTTTATATCACATTTTACTTTAACTAAACACACAAATATAAAGTGACCGCCCCTCTCAAAATAGGCATCGGCCACTAATCCCACTACTATATCTATTTTTTTAATACTGCTAGAACTGGGCTATCTATGTTATCTTTATATTTTCTTCATCCTGGCTAGTTTACCTTTTCAAATATTTGTCCTAACTTATATCGTAAAATTGTTTCTATGAACTATTAGACAATTTTAGCTACTGTTGTATGTTCTTTAGCAATAATATGCATACGCTATGGGGATAGACACATCTAAGATAAAACATTTTCTCAGAGAGAAGTTTAATATTAAGCAATACATAAAAAGTTCGCATACACATATCTTTAAAAAGCCAGTCAACGTATTCATAGTTATATATGTTGGATAATGGGCCTATGGGAATGGACGTAACTGTTAGGAATCGTTGATTTGACTTGCGTGAATTATCGCGGGGCAGTCGAGTACAGAACAGGGCTTGTTCTCACAGTCAGAGCTGGCAGACGTGACAAGGTTACCGTGTGACGAGACCCAAGATAAAGGGTCAGTTGGCACCTCTAGAGGCTGTGACGTCACAGGCCCTTTGCGTGGGAAACAGAGGCTATGTGACGTCACTCGTTCTCGTGAGAAGCGAGTTTTAGTCAGACTGATTCGGAAAGCGAACCGAGAGGACGTGCGATACACCATGTAAAGATAAGGGATATTTCCCCTAGGGGAATGCAGGCGCGAGAAATCCTTCTACCTTCTCTATGAATAGTTAAGAAAACATTAATAACTAATTACGATAAAGTAGTGATTGCTCTCTCTCTCTCGACGTAGTCCCAGTTGAAATAACAACGCTTATAATAAATGAATTACATTCAAAAGAAGAGTTTGTCTTCGGAGTGCACCACATAGCTTTTATTGCAGACAACAGACGGCGTGGTTCTAGAGGAAAGAATTCATCTACTGGAGGACACAACCAACCATGTACACGACGAGTATACGAAAGCCGTACTGCCACGGTCCAAGCAGGAGAGGTATATTGCAACATATATATATAAGAGATGTATAGAGTCATACAGGGTGAGGCAACGTATTTAAAGCCAGCCATAGTGAGGAAACGTATAAAAAAGCCGTGCATAGCGAGTCGATGGATACAGTGTAGTGCATAGCGAGGCAACGCATTATACGCTGTGCATAGCGAGGCAACGTATCAGAAGACATGCATAGCAATACAACGTATAGAGACATGTGGCGAGGCAACGTATAAAAGACATGTATAGCAAGACAACGTATACATAACATGCATAGCGAGACAACGTCTAGCCGCCATGCATAGCGAGCTAGTGTATGCAAAGGCGTGCATAGCGAGACAACGTATACAGAACAAGTTATAGCGAAACAATGTATAAACATACCTACATGAAACGTATACCTAGGCATACGTAGCGAGTCAACATGCACCTAACAATACATAGAATTCAACATATACCGAGCACGATGTAGCGAGGCCGCATACACCTATGCATGTGTGCAGCTAGAGTCAGCAAGAATTCCGTATGGAAATTAAATTGCCATTAGTTATGTTATTAGTTTCTTATCGAATCTAGTTATTTATCTACCTCCCGCAAGGTAAGATGTGACACAAGGTCGGGAAAGTGGGATTAGATAAGCCAGCGCTCGAGAGGTGAGCACTGGCCATTTAAAAATTGCCTGGGTAGCTCAGTCGGCATTCCCCGCTAGAGGCGCCTCAGACAGTAAGCAATACACTTACTCCTTCCCAAAGAGGGGAGGTAAAGCCTGGGAGGGTGCACCTCCTAGAACTGCACAGGACCGGTAACCCCCAATAGACCGGTGTAAATCCAGACCCAAAGGCCCGGACAATACCGGTTTATTAGGCGAGGTAAAAACCCCTAGTTGAATTTTCCGAATTTCCACTTCCTTGGGTAAAACATATATTTGCCGCTGAAAAATGTATACCCTCAAAATATGAAGCGTACTTATTTACTTAGCCTAGAGAAAGGCAATACCACATTAGTATAAATAAAAAGAATATTTAAACATTCTGTTTCACTGAGGTATTCTGTGAATTATTCTTAAATAACCTGTATAATGGTTAAGTATAACACAATATTTTGTCAAGATAATGTGTGAGAATATTTTCAAACATTTCTATATAATGAAAAAATAATACACATGTTATAGTAATCAAATTTTTAGTAACTTGGAATCGAGTGTGTTTAGTTGTTTACAAGATTCTAACATTCGGAGAAATGTTCCAAAGAAAATAGTCAATAATTTAATCGCTTTATATAGTGGATTATGTAAACGTAGTTTATTGGATTCACACAAGGAAAACGAATTACATGAGCCACATCGAAGTACATTAAGGCAAAGCAAATATTTATACGATATGAAAATACGCGAATGTGTATGGTCTCACGCACCATTATGAGTGTATTGTTTGATCTAGCCGCATGAAACAAAGATAATACATCTAGCTGTTGTAATTATGCACTTAGACATGTGATATTGAAATTGAAAAAAAACAAAATGAAATAAAATTAGTTTCCAATTGTTTTCGCTGGCAAAAAAACAAACAACAAAGAATAAGTATTAAAATATCTGAAATGAATGCTTTGCTTATTTGTCAATATGATCTTAATACGATTATATTGAAATGAATATATTCATCTTTGTTTATTCCCCTTTTTGTGATTAGATAATTAGTAAATCTGGACAAATATTCCTGATAGAATAATTAATATGGAATATCCTGTTAAAATAATTTTCATAGAATGTTAAAAATATTTTCGGATGTAAAACAAGAGTGAACCGATGTATGATCTGAGATATATTTGTAGTACACAATGGAAAAATGGCTGCAAAATGTACTCCACAAAATGGATTAAAATGGGGAAATATTATCGAAAACAAATCTGATGATGTAAACTCAGTTCTGATTCTGAAAATGAAAATAAAATTTGTTTATGAATAAGACATTGATCCGAAACTCTAATACTTCAACTCCTTTTTCTTACGTATTTGTCCACACATTATTATCATTTTTAATATAACGTTTAAGAGAGACATATGTGCATCTGTAAATCGATTCATTTCTATAAATCGCCTAAACTCTCATATCTACGAAAATAAACAAGCAGCAGATTTAGCTCCTTGTCAACATATACCTGCAGCTTATGTAAAGCGCCGGAGAGTTCCGAATTAAAACTTTCTGATTATTTATACGAAAACATTAGCGAACTTAAAAATAAAGGAAAAACATTACCATATAAGAGAAAACAGTCATGTTATGGTATTTCCAATGAAAATAGTATTTATGTTTGTACTTCTACAGTTTACGAACCGTTTTAGAATAATAACATTATTATTGAGATAGCCATTATCAACATGAGGGAGAGGCTTTGTTCTCTAATTTGCACTTCAACCTAACACTTTCAGACACAAAATACACTGTAAAAAAGTTGATTTAAATTAAATACCATGTTAAAAAATAGCCCGGTTTGTACAGTTAAGACGAACATTATTTTTGTGAAGAAGAAAATATGAATATATGAATATTTTTATCAAACATAAAACATTACATAAATTATATTAAAACAAAGATGAAAACACTTATCGTATGGTAAGTTCCATGAATGAATATAGTAGTTCTTAATGTCATATTTGTTTCACATTTGTGACCTTAGAATATAAGGTAGTGGATCTGTAACGAGTATATGTGTCCCATGTGTTACCAAGAGATAAAATATGTCGATGAAAAAATACTTAATTATCGTCTTTACGGTGATATTTAAACTCTTAGCATAAGTGATCCTATTTAGCACGGTATTTCTTTTTCAATTTACGTAAAACACATAATCACTATTGTTCTATATAAAATAGTATCATACATTATCTTTATTGGACTGAATTCTGAGGACCTAGTTGCTAGCTGAAGACTTATTTAAGTGTATCCCCTCAAATTCTTGAGATTCTACTTTTTGGGCGAGATTACGAGCTTCACCGAAACAATCTACACAATACGAACCAAACTATTTAAGTTTTGTAATAGTAGTTTACCCTAACCCAACGCTAAAATAAGTTTTAGATGTATTCAGTTCGTATTGTGTAGGAGAATCTGAACTTTGTTCGGCTTTCTTCAAAGAGTCTGAACTGTTTACGTCACAACTCGACATGGTTGGCTACCTATTCTTAAAGGCACAGTTAAACCTCAACTCACCGCACACAACATGCATCCCAAAAAATAAATATGTTTCTAGAATTAATGTCTTAGTAGGAAAAAAACCCTTCACGTCCAAATAAAAAATATTAGTTTAGTTAATGCACACATCGATCCATCTCATTTTACGTAAAATTTAATTATATAGGAAAGTAATCACCCACTCTAAAAGGTAAACTATTTAATTATTTGAGAACATTTCTTTTTTCGGAAAATTTTTATAGTTAAATCATTCTTTAATCAACTCCCTAGGAAACGCCGGATGACCGGTCTAGCTAGTCTTTTTTTTAAATCATTAGACTACATAGTTCATAGAAAACACTGCTCTCAGAAAACATTGCACTACTCTTGGAAAACATTGCCTTACTTTTGCAAAACATTGCTCCGAAAAAAACAATACACTAAGAAGGATTATATACAGAGAGGACCATTATTATTCTAACCAAAACGACAACACTACTCCCAGAATGCATTGCTGAAGAAAATTTCACAGTGAGCGTGGAGAACATGGATCCTGGACCATCTTACTCCCATCCGATATCTGTAGTTAAAAGCGCTGGTGTGCGTGTGTACAATAATGAGATGGGGTGTTACTATAGTTAGAGGCGCAGTTGAAATGAGAAATTTGAAAATTCAGAAACCAGATAACTTAACGCGATAATTTATTCAAATCGTACATTAAAAAATATATCTTCAACAACACCCGAAGAAATCGCCGATCTACGGCTACGCAGTAAGACGTTGACGATGATGAAATAAAGGGATAAAAAGTAAAATAGTGCCTATATTACCATAATTAAGGTTATAAAACCGAAAATTTTAATTAAAAAGTGATTTAATAAATATTTCATTTATTTCAAAAAAATCTCGTGGCAAGTTATCTGGTTTCTCAATTTTAAAATGTATTATTTCCACGGCACTTCTAACTGTAGTAACACTAATCTCATTTTTGTACACACGCGAGCTAGCACTTTTCACTACATATATCGGACATCAAAAACAATCTCTTCAACACCACCCGAAGAAATCACCGATGTTTGCCTACCCCGTAAGACCTCGACGACAAGAGAAAAAAATTAAACAGACAAAAATGTTGTCGGTATTAGTATAATTAGGGTTTATAAAACCGAAAATATAGATTTAAAAAAAATTATTTAATGAATATTTAATTTATTTGACAAAATCTCGCGTCAAGTTATTTGGTTTCTTCAATTTTCAAATTCCTCATTTGAACGGCGCTACTAACTGCAGTAAGAGCCATCTCATTATCTCGCTCTCTCTCTCTCGCATATATATATATATATATATATATATATATATATATACATGGAATAGTATTCCACACTGTCCATATGGGTATATACATTCATTACATTAATGTATATATTGGTGTACATTATGAAATACTGTTTATAATATCGCTGTATTAAATATTTATTTTAAATTACTCACGATGCATATGGTCTCTCACATCGCTTAAATTAGACGAATACCATTTCACTAATTGCGAGTAAGCGATGTGATTGCTGTATCGATTGTTACCATACAAACGTAAACAAATTATCTGGCATAGCTTTATTGGAAAAACGCCACAAAGAAAACAATAAAGTAGTACCGGAAAATAGGTTAATAAGAAAAGTTGTGTATATGAGTGCCTTCATGTAAATCTATTATAGGTCCGTACTTTAACCGTTTCACGAGAAATGATAACCGTACAGTATTCCTCAAAGATAAGAGAGTATTAGTGTTTTAAACATATTAAATTAACCATTTAAGTGTTCTTACTAAGAAATACCGGATATTTAAGTGTTATTTTCTTAATTTATATAATGACGGTCGGTTTTATGACGTCAAATAATTAGAATATTTAAACTGAAAAATAAACAATTTCTTTATTTACTAGAGTTGCTCATCTTTATTTTGTATTCACTTATATATCCGGAGAGAAAAAATAAGCTATCTACTAATTAAATGAATACAAACACATTTCTTATAAACGGCTACATAGCTGAAATGGCTATAAACATGTGAATGTATCTATCCTCGTGTAGGTCGTTTCCAGGCCCCACGAAACGGTTAAAATTGTCACGGTATCGAGCTTATAATACATTTCTATAATAATAAATAAAACGGTTTCAAAGATGATTGATAAAATATTATGACATCACGTTATGAACTAAATATTTCATTCATACATACATTAATGATATTAGAGGCGGAATTCGCATAATAGATACTTATAACGAAAATACTCCACACCTTTTCCTTATGCTATACTATCTATATGTCTTCTTAAAACAACAAAGTAATGCAGACTACTTTTACCAATCTGCATAAAAGTACAATACACCATGATATATTTGAAGGACTTGAAGTGTTTTATGATAGCAAGATCTTCGACACGCGTAATTTAGAGGGCGGCTGAGTTAATCGTTTATTATGCTACGGTACTTGTTACATGCAACTAGTTAACAAGGAACGATGATTGTCGTGCTTAAATACGGGTGTCAGCAGAACAAATGAATGATTGTATTATGCAACAACAAAGTCTAGTACTAGCAAAAAAAAACAACATTTTATTCTTTTTACATTTCGAAAAAAAAGTTTAGTGTAATCTCAAATGAAACTTAAAGTAAGCCTGTATTTGTTGAGATTGACGTTGAAGAAAGAGAATAAAAGCGGCATATCATCGGTTGAGTGGATAACAACAATGAAGGTGTGATATTTGACAGAGTAAGAGATATAATGATGATGATTATCAGGGGTTACATAATAAAATTCCGGAGACTTAGTAAGACACTTTGTTCAGTAATTCTTAAAACGGTAATCATGATAGCGTAAAGACAAGCTTTACTTTTGAGTTTGCTCCATATATTTCTTATCATGGAAACATATTACTACAATACTAGCTAGTTGAGGCTTTCTATTTAAATATCGAACGATTAAACTAAGCATCAACACATATTTGCTAGTCTCGATTTCAAACAATACTAACATGGACACATAAATAACATTTCTTTGTAAATACTGACAAACAATGTAAAAATCAATAAGCATTCGTTTTTACCGTTAGTAGTAATCTATACAGTATCGTATATAAACCATTCCAATAATACATACAGCTTCTTCTGAATGCTAATGCGTTGATGAACACCCCTAGTAGGTGGGACAACTATAATTGATCTGGTAAAACAGATAGTTCACTAAATAAATATATGTTAATTCATATTGACTTTTCGATTAAATAAAATAAACTTTATTAATGATTAGAAAATCATAACGTAACACAAACTGGAGTGCTCCCCATAGAATTGAAGAATAATATTTACATGCTTATTTACTTTTAGCAATTTTATTTACTTGCAAAAACTACATCGAATTAATAAATGCGAATGATTTTTTAAAAAATTTATCCTAACTATATTTATATCAAAACACAGTTGGTTACATAAATGCAATAGCTCCAGAGGAATACACTAATCCGAAAGAGAACGGGATTGGGTGAATCAAAAGTTGCTCTGACAATATCGGGCTACAAAAACTGCCTCCAGCATCTGAAAATTTTGAGAGGCTAACCATACGATGTCACATAGTCTTGTCTGCCGTCTTTTCCCAGCCGGTGTAATTTGAAAGATCTATTAGAGTGCAACTATAATGCAAAGGAATGTGTAAAAACATCGACAACTGATGGATGACAACATTCTTCAACGACACGCATAGAAGAATCCATTATACAGCAACCTATTTAGAAAATATACTATATATATATATATATATATATATATATATATAAGCATCTGAAAACACAAACTACTACACATATACTTCATTTACATAGCTAGTTCATGAAAATTGTCTGGTAACTTTATATTCTGTGCGAATCATTTGTAATTTTAATACTCTGTTTTAATATATATTCTCTAGTTTATTCGATATTTACATTCTTATTTCTAGTAGCAATTTTAAATAAAGTAATTCAGTGCCAAAAAAGAACTACATTTACAATCAACACTTCCGGTTTCTATATCCTCTATTCAGATGGCAACTTCCAGTAAAGACACACAAATAAGAAAAGTAGCAATCACTAAGCATTTAGTTTTTACGATGTAAATAGATGAGTATCAATTACACGTAATTCTGAAGAGTACGAGTTTCATGAATTTAAAATAATTAAATATTAACATTTCATACATATTTGTGAAACACTATGTGATTATTTTTGATAATACAAAATAAAACAATACATCAACATAATTCGGAATTCGTTCAAAGTAAGTTGTTTTTGTTTAAATAAATGTCGAATTTTTAGCATATAAAAATAATACCTAACTACATGTACCGTTGTTTCGTAATATATGATGCAAATGCTACGCAACGTATGTCATAAAGTTTTCGTCGTAAGAGCTATAAAGCGCTAGAAACTTGGTAAGAATTAACATTTACATACCCACGTACTGTACTGTACACATTCAAGGACCGGATACAAATAAGTACATGCTTGAAATTCTATACTAGATGAATATCACGGAAAATCATAAATAAATAAAATTTACTTTCATAATCAATTTTTCTTATTGAAATTTGAAATGGGTTGAATAAAACCTAAAAATTTGATGAAACTGAAACAACCAGTGCACCGATAATAATGTTAGTAGGTACACTGTTTTAGATGACTTAATCATTTGAAATAATATTATCGATATTTACACGTAATACAAAAATGTGTACATCCTCAAATAAAAAAAATACATTTAATATTTATATTCTTCGTATAGAATCGCACGTATTTATATCTATTTTCTTACTATTTAATTTGATTTACGCATTATTAATATTCGATGTTCGAGTGTATAAACTACACAACACCCTCAACTTTATATATTTTACGATATTATATTTGATTCCGCGAATCAAAATTACATACTTCAATTATGACTATCATTTGGATGTATCGATTGCTGAATTTGAAGCAGATCATAATCATCACGCAGCACTCCTTGTGCTCTATACTGGTTTAAAAGTGTAAGCATGTTAAGAAAGTAATTGCATGTTGAATTCCGGAATACTGGTGGGAACTGTGAACTCAGTTGAATTACATCGAAGAAAAGCACGAAATGAATGCATGGAAAAGCAGATATTAGCGACTTTTTTATAGCATTAATTACTTGACAAAAAAGTAATCAAACACAGACGCCCACATTAATGACATGAGAAGTTAATAAAAAAGAAAAGTAATTAATAGAAAAAAGTAGAGTTTTTCATGTTTAAAGATCATCAGAAAAAAGGTATACTTCTTTGGTTGTTCGTTGCTACAGATCAGGTCTCATGTTTATATATAATATATATATATATATATATATATATATATATATATAATAGTATATGATGCTATGTATATCTGTCAACATACATCTCATGAAGTTTATTGGTAAGTATTCATATACAATTTCGGGGCTGTGCTATAATCAAACTACTTTACATTCTAAACTATCTCAGTTATAAAGTGTATACACATGTAATGCTAGAATGCATTAAGTCCTAAGATCTACAAACACTCAAATTCAAATACAGAGATACGACACAGATTATTAGTCATTTGATCACAAAAAACTGCTTCAGTTTATTTTCATATAAGTGAGAACATACATTGAAAAGTGTATAAACAACATATCTTACAATGTATTACACAGTTATTATTGTAAACAACCATCGCTACTTTTGTCAGAATTTGTATATACACGAACATTTACTGCTAAACAGTTTTATTAAATATTATTAATGGCAAAAAGTCACACAACTAGTAGGTAAAGTCGAATAATGTTTGACTCATTTCCAAACCGTATTTTCTTTAAAATAATTTTAGTAATGGTAATTATAAGCAAATATAATTAACAAAATCCTAATTAAATTGAGAAATTCTACACACAAAGAAATAACAACTGTATTAAAAACACAGTGACTCAAAACAAGTAAAGTGTTCGCTATAAAATGAACCTATTTACTGTAAAAACAAACGTATTACATCACCACATAATTAAGGTATTTTAATTGTTAACGTAAGCTTTTTATCAGAAAATGTCGGTGGCGAACATTAATTAATGATTTTTCTCCATCTTTAGTACGACAGAATGTCAATCAGTTGCAAAAAATAGTAAAAATTAAACATATTGTTTCGGAATTCTTCAGATGATGATTGATAAGTTGTATTATTTGCATAATCTGAACAACTATTCTCATCTTGAATGTTATTCTCTAAACGTGTTGCCTTCTTCAGTTGTATATTGTCGAACTCGGGAATTTGTTCGTAATTTCGAACAAAACCCTTTATTTAATCTCCAGGGATAGCTTGCTGTGTATTCGTCAGCCATCGTTGGGTATACGTGTTTCGTAATTCGTAATTGTATTCTTACAATCGCCCGCACTGAGGATTGAACCTGCAACCCTCATATTGATGTTACTTAGAACTGATTATGAGTTCATCCGTTAAATTATGGGTCATTTCAATATTATGATACTATCTTCTGAGTTTAAAGAACATTGTACATAAATAGAGCTTTCATTTTTAAACGAAAATAGTATTATGCTATCTGACCTTATCGGCGTTGCCAAGGAGAATATATATTTATTTTCTTTCTTTTAGAAAATAATTTGTCAGGTGTGCCAGATGAGAAATAAAAATAAATAAAAGGTGTAAGGTAGTCAAGCAGAACTTCTCTGTGCGGTCACTTTTTGAAAATATATCTCCCTCCAATTACTGCAGACATTTGGAACTGGTCCAATACAATAGAGAGAGAAAGAAAAATATTCAGCATCGTACTGTTTACCATATTTCAGTCTGTGTTCTCGAGCATTTACAAGTGAGAATGACATTTAGTAATGTTTGTTTTTAACATAGTTCACCCCAAACAAGACAGTCCGCCACTGCAGACGTATGAGAAACAGAATACGGGTGTAGGTTTTGTGTGCCGTTCCAAGTTGGGAGCAGTGTAGCGAGATGTCTGTTTACATTAGTTTGTAACCTCTTTATGTCGGTATTGTGGGGGCAACATGGAGCAAGAAGTGAGTTCCAGAGGCCAACAGCACGAGGAAAGAAGATAGTGGAGTAGTGAGCCCGCATACAGTAATTTGGCATCTTGTAACTAGTGTATCCCCGAATTGGCAATGGGGATATACTACATTTTACTTACCTACCAACGCATACTCAATTAGGGTCGGTTTATAATGTGTGGTAGATCGAGTTTCCGAGAATCCTTACTCTGTATTGGGGAAATTTAAAAAAAAAGATATTGAAATCAAATCGAAGCACGAAGCCGAGTGATTCCTATACAAATAAATGTTATAAAGTATCGTCCATATAATTTGACTGTTACAAATCCATTAATTTAAAATGTAATCAAACGAATCAACTAAATACATATCACTTCGCTTTTGAAGAGGGCTGTATTTCAATGATGAAAGCTGAAATGGGTTCTATCTTATGATATGTAACACTGTTTATTTTCTTTTTTTTTCGACATTCATACAGTTATGCTATTAATTGAGCATTTTCTTGCATATTCATCTATTCTTTATATTTCTATTCTTAATTTTAATGATGGATACTTTATGAATGATCGCAATACAAGTATAGAAATGGTTTCTCATGTTATTCCCGTACCACATTCAATTTAATGATTCTTGCTCTCGAAATATTTATACCGAAGCTGTGACGCTTCCTTGCGTAAACACTCCGCGATCGCATCCTCGTTTATTTTAAGCTGGTACTATAATGGTTTATACCATATAATCTCTGGCAAGATTTTACGCAAGATCAATATCTACATGCGTTTTCTTTCTATACTGATTACAATACCACAATTCATAAACGACGACGATAATGTTGTTGGTGACTCCATACATTTGCCGAGTCAACACAATTAATCAAAGGCGGTGTAACTATATGATGTACTATTTTATTATTCGTTGTTACTTGGCTATAGTATGCAATACTTGCAATTGCTATTACGAACAAGAAAGTCATTTCAATCTATGCATGCTCCCATTCGTTTTCTCGTAAAGTAAACACAACATTTTGAAAAGTGCTGGTATTAATGAAAGTTTTATATAAAGAAAACTTCTAAATGCATGGAATGTTTGAATACATAAGTCATCATGTTCTGTCTGCATGTTAGTCATCATGCTATGTGTGCATGTTAAAACATAATCAGTGTACTATAATTACAATTTGGCGCGAATCTTCCTAGTGATAGTGTGTGCGTCATCGTCAGTGTCATTTTATGTATAACTGCCAGAAACACAAAAAATAGAGTCATCGGCTCCCAAACAAGTCACCCGAATTTTACCAAATTAGGTAAGATGCATAATGCATTATATCACTATAATTAATAATAACATCTCAAGTTATTTTGACGTGATTTCACTAACCGTAGAATGCAGAGTTTTAAAACATTGAACTGCTAAAACAATTACAATTATTACTACTTAATGACTACCAAGCTATGTAATATAATTTGACGGAATCTTGCATAAAACCTACTTGTAGCACAGGATACGCCATATTAAGAATGTATATATGAATGCACATGTTTATAAGACATCGTGTTCTTTCTGATTATGAGAACAGGTTTTAAAAAGTCAGGAACGCTCAACACATGTTTATACATGAGGATGGTCAAAAAAGGCAATTATTCAGTTAAAACAGAGACAGAACAAGACAGAAGTAGAACTTAATATATACAAAGACGATGAGGGAATAAGAGAGAGCATCCGTTTATATGTAAATAATTACCGATTATACTTTAATTTTATCGATTACATTAATTTTATATTCGTATTACTTTATATGTAGTACTAGTCCATTCTAAGCGTAAAACAGACGTTTTCTGATTTCTTCTATTGTAAACTTTTTCTTTCTTAATTTTATGACTTTTGCTTTTTCGCTTAAATCAGTTTTATTTCTTTTTGACATGATTTCTTTTTAACATGATTGACTTGCGTGACTTGCAGCAGTTTAAAGTTTAGAATCTTTATGTTCATCTTTTTATACAAAAAAAACTATTGTTTTAAACTTTAAACAGTTATTTTTCCTTAATGTTCCTTAATTTTGGACACTTGAAAGATGTAATATGGTTGATAACTTTAATAATATTAATAAAATTCATCTGAAAATCTTGGTAACAGTCCAACTACATAATTTACATATGTAGTCTAATTTTCACAAATATTGAAATATAATTTATTTGAGATTAGGTTGATATTATTTTTGTTTCTTTGATTTTAGACGGTACTGTATTCTAATCACACAAAATACGTGTTAAATATATATTTGCAGTTGTATTTCGTGCTGTTTAAACCCAAACACTCAGTTTAAATTGTTCACAGCTACTAATATATCTCTTTGTGTCCGTATATTACATTTTCTCTTTCTCTTTCCTTCGTTTTTTCTCTCTCTTTATCTCTCTCTTTCTTGCACAGTATGATAATTAATTATCTACAGTCTAATTATCTCATCTTTTAACTGTTTCTCTCTTTGTTTATTAGCAGTTGAAGATAATAAAACTTACTTTCAAACAGAAGATTGATATATTGACTAGTTTAAGCAATATCGAATATAAGCATGTGTATAATTACAATTCCACTATATGTAGTGAGAAAGTGCGCGAGACAGAGCGAATGCAGAGAAATACATTTTGTTTTCATTTGTCTTTTTCTCCTCGAATAGCTTTACAGACACACACATTTCTTGATCTAAAAACTCTAAATAGAGCTAAATCGGTCACCCAACAGATCACAGTGTTTCTCTATGATATAAGTAAACCTGGTAATAATAACGAAGCGAAGTTTTTAGATACCATTCAAAATAAAGACGAGGGGGCAATACTAATTTTAAGAAACATGCTCGCTTCATCGAATATACCTCAAATAATAAAATAATATATATAAATATGAGGCTATATTTTATTACGTTAAACTCGATTTCATGTTGGTGTCTATACTATCTTTTTCTTTTAATATTGGATCTGCTGATCGCCAAAAATAAAATGCAAACGTGTATTGAACATTTTTTCATAATTGTATCTGATGTTGGGGGGGGTTTAAATTAAGCCATTTATTGTACTTCGGACTAGGATGAAGACGTAGTATCTATTGTGTCTAAATATTGTACGATTATAGTAAGGTTTGAGCAATCGTGGTCAGATATTATCGTGTGGTTTGCATTCCTTCCGGATGTCCATTGAGTGCACAACAGCAATATAAAGCAGGTGGATATAACTGTAGAATTTCAAGGGGACACGCTATTATAGATGTAAGTGTATAGATTATGAATAATGTAAGTAAATGTTTCGCAGTGTGATTAGTCCACATTTGTCTATGAGGTAGGTATACTTTCCTACATTTATCTCATTGGATAAATACATTTAAAGTCATACATGTTTTGTAATCTACAGATCTTAGAATAAGGATTATAATGTACGATAACGAATAGTGTAGGGCAATTAAGAGATGCGTACTGCATGTATGCTCTAACTTAATGTAACTTTAATAAAAGAGCTGCGACGGTTTATGTAATAGGGTTGAAAAAATTACCGCGACAATTCAACCGATATAGAAATAACCATACATTTTACAGTTGATGGGTAAGCCTTACTTATAAAACTTATAGAGCTTATAGCTTTCGTGTAATATTTCGTCCATTGTAGTGCTTCTATTGAAAACGATGATAATATAAATGCATCCATAAAATATGTCATATGAACAGGTTTACAAGGTGAAGTAGATATGTACTTTGTGATAATGGTAATGATATGCATATGACGGTATTGTCGTGACCGTTTGCCGATAACCTCAGCCAATACAATACATATTGGCTGCGTAGAATAAAGTAATCAACCGTGTTCCGCGGACACTGATCAAGAAGAATTCACTGGCGCAATATGCAAAAGGTCAGTTCCTTGAAAGGGGACAATGCACACTGCCCAAGAGATTAATGGATCACGTTAGGTGCAGCATGACAGGCGGGTCAGATTGAATTTTGTAATGTCCAATAGAATACGATGCCACGTAGAAAAGTTGGCACTACCGATTTCTCAAGAGAGACTAGAGCGAAGGTTTGTTGAATACAGTCTTCTCAGTGTAAAATATCCTCCCAATATGGAGGAATATTATCATAGAATGAGATTCAGAAATTAAATTACAACGGAACTAATCGAAGAAAAAAAATATATTTTCTTTGATAACAAAATATTAAGATCACACATTACATACGCAGAGGTCCTTAATCTACATGCTATATATTTAAGAATATTGTATGGCTGCTTGAGTGTAGAGAATGTAAATAAAAAACGAACATTATATATATATAAAGATTAAAGAACCGCTAACCGATGTAAAAAAGACGACACTGAATAATTCGAATTTAAAACCGAAATTAATTAAAGTGTGGTGACAGAAGTAGTTCAGTCTATTATGGAAATATCACACTGTGCCCCCATCTAAAATCTGCTTCGTTGCAAGACCCCACAATTGTTACACATGCAAAAAATGCACATTTTTCGCTCAAGTTAACGGTTAAATGAGAGTCTACCCCCTTAAAAAATAAAGTTGATGAAAACGTCCTACAAAGATTTATGAAAAGCAAAGGAATAACGTTGATGCACTGACTCATTTGAATACTATTATTATACCCATTATTATTATTATACCCATTATTATTATTACTAGCAAATATATGCTCCCTCCGGTCGCATATTTTTGCTTGGCTGCCGCGTCAGAAATTAACGCTTACGTGTAAACTGATTTAGCTTTAGTCATATTTCTTGGGTGGTTATACGTTGATATTCTTTATTTATGACCAAAAATAGTTGTAGATGTAAATAATGAAAATAGAAATTTCGACCAACCCCGATTTTTGTATTAACCTTCCCCATAAATAGAAATGTTTTTAATAATTTTTAAATCAATATTTATTTTAATTAAACAATTTGATTCAGTAAAATTGTTAAAATCAACAATTTAAAGAACTGAATACAGCAAACAGTATTTTTTGGATCGGAAGAAAGGTGTACATAAAATAACACAATAAAAAATGTGTATTCTTGTACTGTAGGATCTGTGCTGACTTTGACGACGACCCAAACACTAACCCTAACACACACTTTGACTCTGACCCTAACCCTAACGATGGAGTCAAAGTTAGTGCGGGTCCTAAAGTTTAAAAGCACCAAAAAATCAAATATAGTGAACATGGTTACTTATGTAAATGGTCTCGGAAAGAAAGTTTACCTAATTAAATTTGTTAGAATGTGTGTGTGTGTGTGTGTGTGTGTTCGTGTGTGTGTGTCTGTGGGTTTTTTTAGTAGTAATTTTTAAATCGATTTTTATTTTAATCAAACAATTTGATTCAATAAAATTGTTAAAATCAACAATTAAAAAAAAAACAACTAAATACAGCGAACAGTATTTTTCGAATCGGAAGAAAAGTGTTTATAAAATGAAACAATGTAAACATCCGTACTCTTTTAGGTGTGTGTGTGCGCGTGCGCGTGCGTGTGTGTTTTTAATGACATTTTTTAATTAAACAATTTGTTTCTAAAATCAGTTATATTATTTTTGTTGTTGACAGAAAAGAAAAAAAATCACATCTTTTATTGGAATAATAAGAACAGTTTATGAATAAAAGCTTAACAGCGTAAGTTAAAGTAAAACGGTAATATTAGCGTTTGTTTACAAATTACGCGCTTGTATTGCGTCCAAACTGAGTTCACGGAGGGAGATTGTTTCAATGGATTTACGTTCTGCACGCTGTTTAATCAATTGGACGTAGATAAAATAACTACGTAACTGATTAATTTTTAAATCAATTATTATTTTAATTAAACAATTTGATTCATTAATTATAATTTATAAGTAAGATTAGTAGCGAGCAAAATTACTTAAATACATGATGAAATCTGAATGAAACTATCCTGAGTGTATGTTTGCGAATACAAATTTATTAGAAGTTCAAAAGCAATTGATTATGTAAATTGAGAAATGCCCATAGTGTTTATGCCGGTTTTTTTCATAGTATGTAATGAAGCTAGCTGACTTAGTAAATAGTTATACAACTTTAATGGAGTTTCGGCTTCAGACAGACAGACAGACAGACAGACAGATACATTAACTCCATTATTAATAGATTATACCCATTATAAACAAGCGAAACGATAATTAAGAAAAATATAAAAGTTTGTTAATTTAATGTCAGTACTAATTAATTATTTGGCGAAAGATAGTCCATTTCCGAGCTTTGACGTAAATCGCGACCAGACATATTCGTGATGCTATGGGTATTATTCTGTATGGCTACTCTTATTTCGTATATAATTTCCGGACCGAAATGAGTTTCTGCAATAGAAAGAACACTTGATAATTGTTTGCAAGAAATGATTGTTCTTTAGGAATACACTATATGTTTATGTTGTTCCTCAGCTAGTTAGCTATAGTATAACGCATTTACAAATATCTAAGTTATCTTTTCGTTGGCTTTTAGTCGAATCGGAGTTCCAACATACGCAATGGCATTAAGTATACTAAATAATTATGAATGCATGGGTTACCATACTTAACTTACATTCACATATACGATCCGCATTAGTTACCTTATTATGTCGTTCCGTAAAAATGTGTCATTTTAAAAGAGTAGCGATGTTTCTAACTAACATCTATAAAATCATTTCATATATTGGAGGCAATTTTCGGGAATGTTTCAAATGATTGAGAATTCATATTATTCAGACTACTATTCTCATCGCTGTCATTATATCTATAAGGTATCGGTCGACACCCCCCCCATTTTTTACACGCGCATATTTTCGAAATTGGGAAAGAAATAGTCGAACGTGAGAACATTTATATCGAAACCCTAAATACTGATGCCCATTTCCCCAGTCTGAATAGTTTGTTACACAGTTCGGGACAATACATATTTCAGAAATTTGAAACGCTGCGGATATATAAACCAAAATGAGACTTGTAGTGAAATAATTTTTTAAATACATGTTTTGAGCGAGTATCTGGCATCTTATTTAGATCGGTCCGTCGCAGAAAGATTGCAATGCATAAATTATATCTTTAAAATAGAAATTCAATTTTGGTGAGATTTGATTTATGATGTGCAAAAAAAAAAAAGACTTTCGTTTCTATTAGCTAAAATACCGTGATCGATATTTTCAATTTGTTTCGGTCAACATTAAATTTTCAAACGTCCCATTAAGCGATGAAAGTTAATTGTCATATTTGGTACTCGGAACTTTAGTATTTTTCATTAAAGACAAGATGAATTAAATAAATTTTCTGAAATTATCGATCAGATTACAAAACACCAGATGCATGAGTCTGCGTACTGGAACACTGCTTATCATCATATATAATGTATGTATACCTTGTGTTGCCGTGTGTATAATATCATACACACCCTTGTTCAATTATATGTATACATGCTTATTTAGATCCTTTACTACTGTATCAATTAGTTGAGCATAACTTATTTTTAATAAGAGGATCTACAGAATTATGTTAAAGGTATGGTTTGGTAGTTTTGTTTTACGGCATATCAACCCTTTTTGGGTTATTTAATGCCGAATCTGGTCTTGTCTTCTTCTCTTTCTTGTTTCTTTCCCCTTTTAATATCTGTTTCTATTTAACCCATAGTTGGGACCCTAACAGGTACTACCACTCTGGGTCAGGGTGGACCTGGGAGCAATGGTAATTAAGAGGAGGCTCCACATTCCCCAAAGTCCGTAAGCCAGATCTCACCATCGGATGTAGTTTAAGGTCATATCCAGGACCGGGAGTAGGGTAGGAAAAATAAAAATAAAAAAGGGGAGGGAGAAAGTGAGAGGGGCTGTTGTTTTTGTTTTTGTTTTTGGTTTTGTAGAACATAATTAAGTTTTACAAACCAAAAAAAAAAAAAAAAAAAAAAACGTCAATGTAGGTGAATTTCGTCTCAGGGAGCCACACGACAGCCTGATCTGGTATCACCAGATTATGTTAAAGGAAACTAATACATACATATATATATATATATATATATATATATATATCGGGTGCGTGTATCTGTGTGAGAAAAGGAGAAACGGTTATACAATATGCTGATTATAAATTGATTGAGTAACTCTGATCGAATGCGCAATTCTTAAATTGATTATCAAGCAGGTTAATGTTTTATTTTTTAGATTTTCATACTTTTGCTGTTCGGTTTTTCTCATTTATTATTTTACAAAGTTTGTCGATCCGCTATATCTATGATAAACGGAACATCTAACATGGACGTAAAAACACGGTTCAATTACTGAAGCCAAGCAGAATCATTCTCAGCGATCTCAAGCCACCAATAGCTTCTCAGGAAGAGACCAGACTTACACTGAAAACCAGGTGGTTAGATAAATATTTATTCAGTGAGTTTTATGCTGTAGCTAACTAAAAAAAGCGTGAAGCCTTCAGTATAAGCATCGACTTACGATTGCTAAACTTTTACATAAGTCTCCGCTGCAAACCCATTGTGGTTTGTAGCAATCCATACATTGAATCCTTATGCTGTTAATCTATCTAAAAAAAACTTCAAGTCGGTATTTACTAAAACGGACGTCAGATCTCAACTTCCGTTATCCATCTCAATCCGAGACTTCTGTGAATAATTCCATCATACGTAGGCACTTATTGTATAAATATATGTGAAACGTTACCTTAATAATACCCTTAAAAACAGTAAACACTAGTTTTCAAGAATAATAATAACAGAATACTCGCAACATGAGGAGACGACTTATATAATCGCTGAACTTTTAAAACAAGCTTCAAGACAAAATGGGCAAAGGTTGCTTCCTCTTTTTGAGTCACCAGTTCCAATACGGGGGAGGTTAATTATTCATGTGTTTATATCTATTCGCAGCACCGTGGGATTAAATATCTATTTATTTAATTCACTAATGTAAATGAGTGTCGAGAAAAAACAGTTAGGCATATAATCTATTGTCGGAAATAAATTCCAAAGATTTCACTATCTAATATATAGCTATGTATATGTGTAAAGTATGCATATATAAATATATATACATGTATATATATATATGAAAGTAGGCAGCACAGAGGTGTCCATGTTTGATTCCCGCCGGAAAAGATGAGGCTAAATTTATGTATCGTAATAATGTCCTGCGGGAATGACACATGGATGATTCTTTGAAGCTCACTAGCTATATATATATATATATATATATACAGGGTGGGCCAAAATAACGGTCCTATCTTTAAATTTGAATAACTTGAATTTGAATAACTTCCACAAAATAAAAGTTAAACTCACCAAACTTTATGTGTGTGTAGACTAACCCTTCCGAGATTTTTTTAAATAAACAAAACAAATTTTAGCCGAAAAACACTTCTTAAAACTTACAAAAAATAAAGTATTGTTTTTTACACTGTTTTGAGTTTTTTAAGCAAAAATAATGTTTTCTAAATGAGGGTACGTTCCTTAGGGCTAATACGGCTCATGCTTGCTTCGGAAGGGGTCCTTTACTTATTCTAAAAAAAAAAAAATAAAAAAAAATCAATAAATAAAAAAGTTATGAATTTTTAAAAATAGGACCCTTATTTTTGCCCACCCTGTATATATATATATATATATATATATATATATATACTCCAATACTAGTACTACTAAACTCTAATCACGTATTGAGCACTGTTAAAGTACATACAAAAAATATACACAATATAGCATATCATCTTATGATATTATATGTGTATATACATGAAACAGGTATATACATTTGTGTATACATTCGCAGATTTAAGAAAAGCTTGAATCTATTTTTGCTTGCGTGCATGCAACATCATTTGTTTTCAATACCCGTAAATTATTCATAAAAAGAGAACAATGAAATAACATAAATAAATAATTACAGCGCAATTGAAATTCTGCGAAAAGATGATATTTACGATTTACGATAATGAATTGATTAGGTAAACGTGCACGCATATGCAATACTTTAATCGAATATCTAAACTATTAAATATTTATTTAAAAAAAAGATTTTCATATTTTATTTAATTTTACACGTCGAACTTAGGATTACTCTTTAGGTAAATGGAAGGCATTTTTTCTGAAAGTAATAACTTTCGTGCTTGCATTAAAATAAGACTGTATACTGTATCTTCTGTGCAAAAAATACTTATTTTAATGCATGGGGTTAAATAACGCCATATTGATAGTTCATACTTATATTCTAAGTTTCACAAAATAAAGAAATACAGCATAGCACCTTTACACTAAAATATCTTTGTTTTCAATAAACTAACTATTAAAGATATTCTTGCGCAGTCTTATAGCAAAGTGGCTTCTTTAATTATGAATAAACTAAATTATTTTTTAGTTTTGTTTAACATACAAAATGTTACGGCAGATATTCCTTTTGGTTATACCAGTTTTTTTTTCTACGTACTGTAGCGCAACAGCATATTCCCTGATTTTTCTAGTAAACATACTCAATAACCCTGACGCACAGTAAAATCCGACCCTTTAATTTTGGAGGTCCCGATGTGCCGGAAACTTTCTGCTCAGAGACGGCTTGCCTGGTGAATTTACTTACTGCTTCTGACTGTGCCAACATGCAGCCATTGTTAAGCAAGTGGGGCAAACTACTTACCACTTAAGATTCCTATTTCAAACCGGGCACATTATAGCTCCTTACGATTCAGTTGCTATATCCTTTTTGCGGAGATAATCAAATAAAACATTATATATCTTTATATTTATTAGAAGAACTGATGATATTAATTAAAATCAGAAAATGCCGACATTTATAGTAAGATGTAAATCTATCGGTTGTGTCCTATGCGGTGTTGGTCATCCACTTGCTTTTTTTTGTGGTATGTATAATAGTAGTATTAAAACTTAACTCTGGTTGAATTAACTATCTTGGATGTGTATATACTATATACTGACTGTATATTCCGACATTAAAATGTATACTTTTAACTGTTGATTTGAATAAAAATGTAAAACAACGTATAACTCAAATACAGTGTGATGAGAAACAAAAAGGTACATGTCTTGATAAGGACCCGCACCTAAATACACGCCGACACATAATTAGATGCTACTTTCTTTAAGGCAATTACCTGTGAAACTTATATACAGAACTTATAAAAACACAATTTAGAATTATGCATTAAGGCTCAGTTTGGAAGACACCGTTAACTCATCACACATTTCTGGTTCATTGTCTTAGGGCATATAAATAGATTTTTGTTAAAATAGATGAACTTAGCATTAGGGGTTTTCAGCTGAAACATCAGTGATACAAATAAAATGATTACTTCCCAAGAAAACAACCGTCACTTGACACTAAGTCAAGGTGGAAAAGCCCTACTCAAAAGAAAATACTTAAAACTAAGTCCAGTAGCATATATACCCCCTCTAAAGACATGGTTTGGTCGATGGTTTGACTAAAATTGTTGCATATCCTTCAAACACTTCTTGGTCAGAAAGACAGTGATTATTTTACGTTGAATTATTATGCGAAACTGATCTCCCGCTATTTATATTTTAGATGAAGAATTTAGCTTACTGTCCTCATTTACAAACGTAGACTAAAGACAATGAAAAGTGATGGTGCTATGTTTATACTACTAAAATAATATAAAATACCAGAAATAAATACTGACTTACTGAAAGGAAAATTCAATATTTTACTGTAATTTGATGAATGCCCTAAGTGTGTACAATACTATAGTGTGTACAATACTGTAGTTATGATTGTTTAACCGTATACATATTAGTTAAACAAGTGATACAAATTAGAATACCTGTATCTTACCTCGCAGATAGAAACAGAGACGTGGATGGCCTATGATTGTGCCAACGCTGAATGTTCTTTTAGTAACATCAGCTAAACACAATATATAATATACTTTCTCAGAGGTATGTAAGTTTTAAACATGATAAATTAAATAAAACACATCATTAAACTATGAAATGAGGAAAATAAACTTAAACGATTTTTACGCTTATTGGAGATTTAATGTATCTCCTCTCGCATGGGTGAACAATTATAGCAGATTGAATGAGTATTGGAAACATGAACCCACTCGTTTCTCAAATTACATTGATAAAAATGCAAGACAAAATCCGAGCGCTACCATTCGATTAACCAGGTGAGTATTATAAGTTTCACTTAATTAAACGAAAATCTCAAACAATAAATTCGGTGGATACAAAATTAATTGCGAAAACATTTTCACACATGTGGAAAAGATGAGAAAAGTATGCAAATGCAGAATAATCATAAAACATTTTACCGAGATTCCGGAGTTTAGCCGACAAATTACGGAATTTAGTGAGCTATGCAGACGATAAATTGTAGAGAAATATATTTCGCAAATCCTACTAGTTCGCCAGTTTAATTTGCATGATTACATTTGTATGCGTTTTCGAAAAAGAGCATAACCAATGTGTCTACTCCGAGACAGATCGCTTCTTATTGCCTTCAAATAATTAAATGTGTTATTCATTCGATTACTTACTCCATTTACACGCATCAATTTTCAACCAAATTTAAACGAAATAAATAGAACTCTACTACTTACTATTTGCCTATGTGGCAGCAGGCACCATAACAAGCCAGAAATTAAAAAAAATAATCTAAAAACCAATTAATTTATCCCGGTTTTAATTTTCAGTATTCTTTCCATACAAAAAATTTGTAAAATAAAAGAATTGAAAACATTGTGATTTTATGGGGCATTATGAAAAAGTACACACGTTGTTTAAATAAAAGGAAGTGTTTTTATTTGTCGAATGTTCGAGTATCGAAAAACGCCATCATTTAAGGGTGGTCGATGTTTAAAGACCTTATAGACAAATTGTCTCTGAAATAAAAGAGGACGCGACGCGATGCGATCTTTTAAAATATATATGCGATAGTGTGAGCGAATTAAATTATAAAAATAACAAAGAAAGTATTTAATTAGAAAGCCAGCAGTGCTTGTGTAGGGTAGACATCCAAAAAATTAACGTCGTTTTCAGAGTGTTTACGCAAGTTACAGACATAGACGAATGATTCAGACAATAACGTGTCAACACAAATATTTATTAAATTCGAGTGTTGTGCAAGATTAGTTTCGCAAATCTCTGATTTGTACTAGTTTGGAGATAAATAACATCATCCAAGTTATTATATTTAGGCAATATCGCTGCTTACTACTTATTTTATTTTGTTTTCTTATATTTAGCAAATGTGTATTCTTCAAATGTAACGGCCTTCTCATTAACTTCAGGTTGTATTCCCTGCACAAAGGTATATTCCAGATCCTTACTACTAACTCTAAGTTCAGGTGGAAAAATACCGCCCCAAAGCCGAAATGATGATAAATTAAAAAAATAAAATAAAATTCATCGGCCTTTTCCTGAATTTGCCGTCTTCTTTCCCACTAGAAAAAAACAACATTGCCCTATTCTGGGCAATCCGAGGTAAAAAAAAAAAAACACATAAAGTTGTTGTAATAAAAGTAGGTACTGTTCGCGGGGTAGTCCTCCAACACTGGGCGATAAGACTCGAGAATTTGCGTAAACACTGACATTCTCTGGATGTTTATTCTGCATGAGCACCAATGCGGCGTTTTATATTATTCTGGAAAAATAACTGCTGCACAAAACTTTCGTTAGTTGCTATAACTTACAAAAATCCGAGATTAATTCACTTCAAAAGAAAACTGTAAAAAATAGTAATAAGTAAACGTATACGAATATCTAATGTGTGTATGTATCAATAATTAACTAGCATACTTCTAGGCAACCTTTGTCCGATAGTTAGGTATAGGGCTATTTAGAAGTTACTCTCTATTAGTAATTGTTCTTAAATTATTACTGAAATATACTCCTTGCAAGAATTGAACGTTATACGAAATTGCAGAATCAGTTTATGATTTTAAGCCACAAAATCAAAAGTTAAAAGGTAGACGACACAAATAATACAACGGGTTGGTTCGGATTATATTTAGGTTGGAAAAAAAATATATACCCCTTCAAAAAAAAAAAAAATATTAATCAATTTCCTTGATAAAACGATAAGAAAAGAACTTACGTTATAATTTTAAACTGTTCCAGCCATTGCCGGGGCAAACTCGAAATTCTCTGTGGATAATCTGGATTGGCTTTGTAAGTACAAACATTTTCTGTATACCAATACATTCCCAGCAGTAGAAAACGTATAAAATGGGATTATATTTTTAATTCAATATGTGCGGAAGCTTTCTGCATCAGATTTCCAATACATATGTAACCGCAGCGACTGATTTTCCAACGCCATAATTGTAAGAGTGTTCGCTTATATGGATCCTTTCTACGGTTGCGCCATATCAAAGACAGAAAAATTGGTACTGCATGTCTCTTTCTAAACACTTAGCAGTATTAGGTGAGGATCAAGCGAAAATCCACAACTCTTGGGAAATGAGTTGCCTCCACCTACTCATGAGTTTAGTAGCAAATAAAAAGGGGCCTTCCAGTCGGCCTTTAGTCAACTTTATACTTTTAAATTGAAGGGGGTTTAAACTAATTTCTGAACTAACGCAAAATGTGCAGGGAATTGTGTTCTAAAGAATTGAAAACAGATTAAAACTAATAAATGTAGATACAACGACATGGGTGAATTCTGAGACACGTCGTGTACCAAACAATTTACGTCGATCCAAATCCTATATAAAATGTGAGGGCACAAATAATAAAAAAAAGAAATGTGTATTACAAAGCTTAAAAATCTTTCCACTCGGTTGTTAAACCGTACATATTTTAACAAAAAAATACGGTAGTAGGTGTCTTAAAATGAATACATTTATATTCTGCGTATTCTCGCCCAAGGGGTATATACATCAATGCACACGACGATCATAATGATAATGATATTAACTATTTAAATATTTAAATTATCGCCAGTTACTTTAGCTACTGACTAATTATAAGCTGCTATATTAACTCGGTGAAGTCAAAGATGGATCAAACAAAATTACAATTGACAAATTAAGTATTAATTGGTTTTTTGGGTATTTCTAAATGACAATAATTTTTTTTTCAATTTGAAATGTTTACACACCCAAAAGTCGATTTTTCTTTGGTTTTGAATCAATAAACATTTATTTTTCATTGTGTGATTTAAAATTACTTTACTTTTTTTTCTTATACGATCTGTTTTATTTCGCTTTAGCAGAAGCTGGCAAATCAAAAATTCCATAAAAAATATGATTGGATTACATAATTAGTAGCCGCGGCTCTTTCTAAAGTGTGTAGGCAATTCGAATCAATTTTGTAGAGCAGAAAAAATGTTATTTGATGTTAATTTATTCTAATAGCAAATGTTGGATTCATAGCTTTCGTACGAATATTATTTTGCTTTAATTACAGATATATTACATTCATATATCCTCGTTTTTATCTTAAAGTGCATTTTGTAATTAGGCTCAATTCCTGTGCTTTGAGTAGTGTAAAATGACGAGTTTAATAACACTACTCCCAGGTTAATTCTAACGCGAAACGGTATTATTGCTCCTCTATAGGTTAAATAGAATATGCAATCGTTAGAGTACTCACAAGCTTCGAATACCTATCACTTATAAAAAGGCGTTGGCTAAACTTGAAAACTGAGAATAAATATTTAACAGCTATGTATTCCTTGCTTTTTTCTGTCTACTCTTTTGCAAACCTAATGAACTACTCAAATCCTTTCTATCTATTTCATAAGCATGGTAAAAAAACTGCATCAGTGTGTGACGTCATAGTTTTGCAATTTTGGAGAATGACAAATCACCTCTTAATTGTTATTACTCTCAGGTACACTCTGAATTATATGGGTAATACATGTGAGTACGACATATATTAGTAAAAAATATCAATCTATTAGAAACTGATGTTTTAAGTTTGTTTATTCATACGCAAATAAAAACCTGTGATTATTTAATTACTTGTGAGTACTTGAAAAATATTACAATGGAGATTACCCATAACTAATATCGATATCGATACTTTAGTTAGAATATCACGTAAGTCTAAAGGTATTTCACAGTGGAAAACTTTTCATCAACTTAAAGATATTAACATAATATAACATGCAAATTCATTACATAAATATATTTTAAACTAAGTGAACTTTTTTGGTAATCTGCAAAATACGTAGACATGAACGTTATTTGACATATATTTTACTCGAATAAGTTTTAGCTTAAAACATAATATGTAATATCTCTCGCCAATAAAAACAATATATTAGTTACTAACTAATTATATTTTTACGAAATATCAAAAAAAATTGCCCGAGCTGTCGAAGTAAGATAAAGATGGGCATTGGCATTCCCATGTTCCATACAAACACTGCGCAACTTGAGAGTACAAACTAGTTTCACCATATTGATTTATAAAGCATACGCATATGAAATTAGTAATATCTACTCTTAATAAGATTTTAAAATATAAAGAACTTAAAGAATAATAATTAAAATTGTTGGGCTTTAATAGTAATTTCCCATTTCATCTGTTAATATTGCGTCAGTGGTCTTAAAATAGTACTCTAAGAGGTCAGACTAATAAATAGTTTTGGTTATTTGAAGTAAGATTTACTGAGTATGTATTTGGGCTGGTCGTAATTATGACAAAAATATAAATACTAACATCAATATTTTATGGATTGCAGCAATATTATATTCGATTTCATATTAATAGAAAAAATTATTTTCTTTCCATTTACTGATTGTTGAATACATCATTATACACTTGTGTCGTCATCGTGAACCTAAGTTTTTGCTTTCCTTAAGAAACAAAACCAATTGGACGTCGATGTTGAATTATAAAAGGGGTTATTTTAAAAGTGAGACATTCACAGAAAACATCAGATCCACGGGTTACGTGTACGCGTGCGGACGAGATAAAGACAGGAAAATAGCTAGACGAATAACTCATCTCGTATCATTTAGATAGATTGTGCGCGTCGACCACATACTGGAGACATCACCCCGGGCCCTCCTTTCTTCCTTGAAATCTTGAAAGCTAAGAGACAGAAAATATTCTTCGTAAATCACGTCGTTTCCAATCGTTCGTCTACAGTTAGCTCTGACACCTAAAAGTGTCATTCAAACTTTTCCATTTTAATATGGCATTTTCGATTAAACACTATAATCAAATGTGATTGATACACCGTTAGCTAAACTATGAAAAACAACTTAACTCATATGTTGCAATATTATTCTCGCATCAAAGTAGCTTTGAAAAATACACATTTAATTATTACTTTTATTTCTAATCGAATATTTACTATAATAAAAACGCAAGTAAGTAAATCAACTGACATTTACAAAAAAATAATATTTAAAACTAAATTAAAATTACCTCACTTTCTATTGCGAAGATAATCATTATGATGTAAGTTACGTGGGGATGCTGTTTTATATCACCGTTAATTCATGTATTTCATGATTTTATCTAATTGACATTTTACATTTGTGTTTTGTATTTGTATATGTATACATATTTGTCTATTGCAGTTAATGCGTATTTGATTTTTTAGACTGAACCGTATTTTTTTAAAATGCGGACTGGTTGTTTTCATCTTTATATGTCAGCTAATGTCTTAAATATCACACTCTTATTTTACATGAACAATGTTTATATAAATGAATTTGCCCGCATCCATGAAAAAATCATGACTTATAACCGGTTCCTCTTTATTGACTGAATGTATGTGTGGAATATGTATTTCAGCAACGTTTCGCTGATATCATTGTGTACAATTATTATTCGTTCGAAGGTATTTAGAGATATGCTATTAAAGTTACTTCGACTATTCTTCCAGTTTTGTTCATAATGGATGTGATTTTTTATTTCAGCATAGTTTAAGAAGTGTTCGTCGTTTTACAAATAGCAGACATTCGAGATATCTGGAGTGTTTCACCGAGTTTAATTTCTCACATACCTTGCTTGCTACACTTGCATATGCACTGTAATTTTCAAAAGTGTGTTGAAAAGTAAGATTCTTGCAAACAAAATTCTACTAAACAACATGTTACTATATTTTGGTTTTGAATTTGTATACAATATCTACTGTTTTTCTTACTTGACTACTTTGTTTTCCCTTTTTCATAATAGCATCAACTTTTAAGGTCCTACATGTTCCAAAGTGTAATGCGGATTGGTATGCGCTTTTGTTCGTATTTTTTCTTGTTTTTGAAAAAATAACACACGATTGCTCGCCGCCAATCTGTTGTATCAGTGTCGCTCAAATAAAAATTGGAAAACAAACTCTGAATTCACTGTTTGAAATCAACTATATACTGTATATTTCTGATTAAAGTATAGTTTATTCTGTTTAGTTCCAGCTGTCAGTGAAGTGTCTTTATCCTTAATGGTTAGCGAAATACACATCTACAATCTCGTGTTGATTTATTACGCAAAAGGTAACTATTTTTATGTTGTATAGTAAATATATAAGTACATCTCAAACTAATAAAAAGAGGATCAGTTGTCTTTTGACAACATATGAATTAAGCAGTTAGTTTCATTAGATAATAATAATATCAAATCGATATTGTTGAACTTAGTATTTTATTTATTAATAATATTCTAATTTCAGACGTCTCGTTTTTCGTTTCTTAGTAATATAATAAATAATATCCCATCATAATTGATTTGATGATGTTCACTATTCTCTCATTCTTAGACAGTGTCTAAAAAAGTATCTGATTAAATAGGTCCTTCACTATCCCCCAAACTCAAGTCGATGTCCAAGCGCCGCAATGTTGTATCTTTGTGTTTCTTTTGTAAGTACTTCTATGAAATGTTCTCCATTGAACTTGCTGCTCTGGTGTCCCCTCGAAGTAAATACACTCGAACAAGTCGACAATCAGCTAAATCCCATCAATTTAATGTAGAGGTTCCAATATTCCGGAGAGCCTTCGACTCTTCAAGCGGTCAGCCTTCGGACCTCACTCTCTGGCCCCTGTTCCCCCGACCGTCCCGACATTAAGAAATTGAAAACAAATGTGAAAAAATATCTCGCTGCACAGCTCTCAACTTAAGATGACCCCTCAACTTTCCCATGTTATTCTCAGCAGCCCCTTACGTCTACAGTAGCAACTTTCCATGTTTGGGTGAACTTAGTTTTAAAAAAAAAACAAATATGTTAGATAAATTAAGTCGTAATATAATTTACATAATTACAGTAGTGTGTTCATCTTTACTTGAATTAACCAGTTTATTGTTTATTCAGAAAATCATCCTAGGGCATTCGAGAAATATCCTCATTAGAATGCCTATTTTTACAGTCGATTGACTAATATAAGATCAAAAGAGGTTGAACATCATGGCGTGCCCTCTATTCACGCTTGGCATAAATACAAAGGAAAATCAATATTGTAATTACTGTGCACTGGTATGTCAGGAAATCCTGGCACAATGGATAGTCCCTCAACTAGTAAAACCTGAGAAAATATTCAAATTAACATAGTATTCGAAAACCAAATAAGATCACACCGTCATGGTTACACACTGACTAATACAAGGAATAGTGTACCATCTCCAGATAATGTTTTCTCTAGAGACAGCACTAAACTGCCTACTCTACTAGACCAGACGAATTGTTGTCCTCAAACCCAGCAAGATCAATAAGTCACAATAAATATATACTATAACATTGAACACTGGCGTAATTTTGGAGAGCGTACCTAATGTTCTTCACTTTTTTTTACTAACTCAACGTTTGAGAGGCAATGGAAACTTTAATGGAACACTCATATATCTATGTATCTAATACAAATATCAAGTTTTGACCAAAGTAAGGTGCCCTTTGATTTGGAATAACACTAAAGTTAAAATAAAATAAAACAAGTGATAGCACTATGACCAACTACCGTAGCATTTTAGAACTAATACGTAACATTTAACACGATTAACATTTTAAAAAGCATTGTGGAACAATGGAGGTAAACAAAAGTGGCAACAATCCGTAGAATAAGTATTTATGTCTTAGAATAAAAAATAATATTTAAAGAAATTTAAAAAAAAATGTATCATCTTCATCGGTTGGAAGAGAATCTTTGATCGATCTTTTTTCTCTTATTATAGTCTTTTTTTTTCACAAGAAACGTTTTAAAATTGCCGATCGATCATAGGAAACATTCTTTTATGAGAAAGAAAAAAGAGCACGTGTGATTTGTCGGGTCAATATTATATAATTTATATACTACTAAAAGTATAAGGCAACACATATCGCTATCGCTATTTCTATTATTGCTATCGCTATTTCTATTATTGCTATCGCTATTTCTATTATTGCTATCGCTATTGCTATTATTGCTATCGCTATTATTCAGATATTTTAGTAAAATACTCATATAAAATCATAGTATTACTTACGAAATTTAATTTTGAATAGATAAATAATTATGATCATGTTGGATAACACAAAGACAAACAAAAACCTGTAGTGGCTCTTTTGTTTAGATTACGCATGTTTTTGAAGATTTATTGCAGACGGCAGAGCTTGTCCAACTCGTTATTTGCTTTCGATGTAAGTGTTGCTAATGCCGATTTACTTCAATAAAATAAGACTAAAATATAGCGAGTAGAAAATAAACTGAACTCATTTTTGAGAGTTTGAATATAAAAAAACACCAAACAGGACTCGCAAGGTAAAACAAAGCAGACAAATTAAAAAAAAAAAAGAAAAAGAAATCAGTACAGAAAAAAGAAAGGGACAGAGGGAAAGTAACCTCGAATTATCTAAAATATATTTGCGTTATTCTATCTCTTTTTCGTCGCACATATGTTTGTGTGGCGGAACGGGTATATGACACGACAGTATATTCCTAGATAGGGTGTTTTTGTTAAAATTAAAGTCAACAGATTTTAGAGGACCTTCTTGTGTCCTAATAAAGCATATGTATTTCTCTTCGTGGGTGTCTTTCGCTTTGTGCACTTTATCCCTGTACCCTTTCTGAACTGTGTCATTTTTATTACTCCTTATCTTATTTTCTCTCTGTCTATACACCATTCAATGTATCTCTTATCGATCGCCTTTTTGTATGTTATTCGCCATTCATCATACTTTATATAATATTAATGCACAACATGCTCAGATTTTCAATTGTATATACTTATTAAAATGCACCTTTTTAAGAAGCATTACCGATGTGATAATGTGGCATATCTTCTTATTCAAGGAAGGGATATCTTTCTCTTCAGAAAATAAATGTAATATTTCAGGAAATAAAGAGAAATGATAGAGTATGTTGATCGTGTCCGGCTGTAAGGGCGAACATTGTTGAACTGTTCGATCTTTAGTTGTTTTATGTTTCTGCCAAAAAAAGTCAAATTCAACAGCGATCAATAATATGTCGCTATAATAAAAATTAAGTGAATAAAAAAAGTTAAGCACGTGCAGAATTATTCACAAACGTTTGAGACAACATTTGGCTCAATAAGTTTGCCAGGCATTAATGCATCATGTGGATTGAATTGTGTAATAAGTGATTAATATAATATTTACCACTAGCTGGATCAAGACAACTTCCACAGTTGTACACTTTATATGTATTATTTTCCTTCCTTACTTTAACACCTTTTACATCTATGGATGTTCAGCGCGAATGCAGACCCCACGATATTATTGTTCAAACTTTGTTCAAAATTAAACACACTTGTCTAAGTACTCTGCTTTATATAGTTTGACAACAAATCTAGTTATGAGATTCTGCCACTAAACTGCTTACTCTACTAGACCAGACGAATGTTTGTCCTCACACCCAGCAAGACCAAGAGGCAACAAGAAATATATCCTATAACATAGTACACTGGTGTAATTCTGGAGAGCGTACCTAATTTTCTTCACTGTTTTTTTTTCTAACTCAACGTTTGAAAGGTAATGAAAACTGTAATGGAACACTCATATATCTATGTATCTAAGATAACTATCAAGTGTTGGCCAAAGATTTATGAGATTTACACTAAAGTTAAAATAAAACAAGTGATAGGACTATGACCTACCACCGTAGCCCTTTAGAACTAATACGTGACATTTAACAAGATTAACATTTTAAGAAGCATTGTGGAACAATGGAGGTAAAAAAGGGGCAACAATCCGTAGAATAAATATTTATGTTTTAGAATCAAAAAACATATTTAAAGAAATGAAAAAAAATAATGTATCATCTTCATCGCATCCAATTGGAAGAGGGACTTTGATCGATCCTTTTTTTTTATTATAGTTTCCTGTTTTACAAAAACCGTTTTAAAATTGCCGATCGATCATAGAAAGCATGCTTTTATGAGAAAGAAAAAAATAGCATATCTCTCTCTCTCTCTCTCTCTATATATATATATACATAAATATGTATATGAAGTAAAGTGTTTAAAATAAAATAGATTACACTAACACAGAGTCCCTTCCCGAAAAGCTTGTTACATATTTCCATTCTATGGACTTCTGACGTGAACGCTATACCATAGATATGATTGCCCCATCTTTTGTACATGACAAACATTACACTTGAATATTTATGACTACACACACATATATATATATATATATATATATATATATATATATATATATATATATATATGAAGTAGGAGATACATGAAACGAACATGGGAAACATTGTATTTCCAGTGATGTTTTGTTAATACGAACACGATAGAGACTCTTGCGAATCATTAGTGTTAATGTAATAGTTCTCAATAAGAAGTTGATCAATCTATTACGCACCTATTTTAAATCGTACACATTTTAAAGCTACATATGTACAAACATATTTGAGCTGCAGCTTAAGGATGTAAGCTTCCTCAGGACACGATTTTAACCAATCTTTTATTTATATTGTTTTACCAAGTACACTGATGGCACTTAGCCTAATAAAGATGTAGCTGGAACTATTGTGCACATATACATCCAAAAATGTGTCCATGAGTAAAGATTGTTCTCAATAAGCATTTTATATATTTTCTTCCTCTCTCTCTCTCTCTCTATATATATATATATATATTTATATATATATATATATAGAGAGAGAGAGAGAGGGAGAAAGAGAGAATCAGTTTTCTTATTAATATGTATATACATAAGGGCGAGCTAAACTGTTATTCTAATGTAATATAAAGTAGATATAACTAACCATACTTTTTGCTCGAAATGGCCTTAGATAAGTTTACGTCTTCAATATTTTTAACAATTTTAGAATGTTATTGAATAATATATGGTGTCAAAATTCTGGCTATTTGATCACTAGCACATACTTTTGGTTATAACATTCATGTTGTACGAACTAATCCTCACGGCCAAATAAACTATTCTTGAATTTACTGAAATACAAACTTTATAAAGAAAAATATCGTTAGACGTCAACACTATAAAGCATGAATAAATAATAAAAATAGTTCCATATAATTGGTTGAAAAAGTGGTGTACAGATAAACATCAATGTAAACCTTTAATATGTAATTTTTTGAGCAGATATACGAAGAAAAAACGATTCAGAAAATCTACTATCATCCTATTACGTTGTCCTTAACGGAGTGCCCAGCAAATTGCAATGTGTATGTTGTCTATAAAATATCGTGCCACTATTTACATGCCTATTTACGACCGTAAAATACACATTTTCAGAATAAAAACTAACCAATACGAAACTTGACAAAAACTGTATATATATATTAATATAATACAGTACAGTCGATATTTCCTACTGCAGTAAGACATACTAGCTTAATAACTAAAACGCTTATATACTAATCTGTGTCGTCATGCAATTATCTTTCGACGTCATGTGTGTTACCAGAAATCATGCTTTTATTTCGTCTCCTTTATGAAAATCTCACATTTAATCCATATTACCGGCTTCTCTCATGTGACTGCTAAAGTAGTTATGCTTACTTCTTATTATTTCGACGCTTTCAACCAGTTACAGTGTGGCTTAATTTTCATAGAATAATAATATTGAAAACATCGTTTGGGATCCATGCTTGCGCTACTATTACATTCTGTGTTTTACTGTACATTCTAAATCGAAATAATGGCGGCTCACTTTACTATGGAATTTAAGAATAGCGGTGTTCAATATTCTCCGAACGGTTGACATTTAAAATCGTGCAAAACTTATTTCGTATATTTTCCATAACCTATACTACTGTTACCGGCAAGGTAAGCTTGTTTTTGTAAAATTAGAATCAGAACAGATATACTATGTTTTTATTCGCACAAATAAGTTACAGTTTACTCGATGAATTAACCAGAAAATTACACCGTCGTCATACAATACATTTGGAGTTTAAAGTCTTTTAAGGAATTAGACAAATATATTATTTTTAAAAATAAAACACACATTTATAAACTAATTTCTTCCACAAGAGATAGATTCTCAAATGCGTGCCAGCTTTCTTTTTTTTCATAACCAATAAGTCTGTTACTGACAAGTTAAGATATTGTTTCGGTATATGTTTTCCTGTGCAATGGTAATATTTTATTATATTCACTGTAAGTAATTGCATAATTCAAATAGGATTTACATCTTTTCTTACGGAGGCGGAAGATTCTTTAGATAAATCTATGTCATTTGTATTGACATACTAAATACTTAATCATCTTACCTGCTATTCGCGCACTATAATATATAAGACTCATGTTATAGCATTTTTAGCAAAGTTTTCGTTGTACGAATAATCTCGGTATATCCTGAGTTTTCTTTCCCTGACAGTGGACAGAACATATGAGGTGTAATATCAGAACAAATATTACATATGTTTTACTCACGCAAACACTTTACAGTTTACTCGGTGACTAAACTAGGAAATAACGCTTTCGTCATATAATACATTTGGAGTCCGACGTCGTTCAGTGAGTTATACATATATTTATCATAAAAATGAAAACGTATGTAAACTTAGTCGTCAACTAACAACTAAGCCGATATCACTGGTGTATTTTCTCATTTAGGCAGTATTCTTCAGATTTAATACATAATACTAACTTGATTTCAGTAACTAAACAAGAATACAACACTCTCGTCATATGATACATTTGGAGTAAACGACTTTTAGTGAGATATACACTTTTTTAATTAAACTATTTATAAACGTATTTCTTTCACAAAAGTGGTTACTCAGATTTCTTGAATATTGAAATGTGAAATAAATACTAAAACGTTGTCATTGTATTTATTTTTCTACTGTTGCAAAAACACACGCTTTCTGTGTTTTAAACAAATATATTCATGCATATTGTGATTTATTTTTTATATAAGTCACTAACGGACTGATAAGAAATAAGCCGATATCACAAGCATATTCACTTATTAAGAACGTGGTTTTCTTTACATTAGATACTTAATACTAAATTAATTTTAACAAAAATGCGCCCAGCATGCCATATCACCTTTTTGGGCGAATTAATCTGCACCCTTATCCACACGTTTGCTATTTTTTTACAATTACACCCATGGTAGTTCTAGATGGGCCATTTTTATTTTTATTTTCTTTTGCAATAAAATAAAGCCCGGCTTCTCGAATTGCGCTTATTTCTGCTTTCAAATCAATTAACACGTTAGAATACATACACATAGAAAAGAAACATTTACTTTTTTTAAGCGGTGAAACACTTACACTGTGTATATTTGGGGGGAAGGAGACTCTTCGATAGACTGCAGGTACATTCGAACCTACCCTTACTCTCTAAACTAACCTTAAGCTAACCTAAACTCTAAAAAGAAGTAAAATAACACGACGTAACAGAACATTAAGAATGTTTTTTTAAATCAGAAATGTGTTTAATATGTCTGAAATAAAACCTGAACAATAAAGTAGTTACACGTCTACATTTACAGCTTAATAAGATATACGTATTTTCTCAGGTACCCCACTTAAACAATTTTAAATATTTTAAAAATGCAATTCCTATTAATTGTTGTGGTTAATTTAATCAACTCATTTATTTTTTTAATTAAATAAATATATCATTTAATTTCACTGATCCGATACACTGACTGTTTTCTGATTAAACCTGCGCAACAAATCCAACAATTATTTTATTCTACTATTCTCCTCTCTAATCGTTTCACATAGAAAGTAAATTAAATGTCCGCCATTATCACACAAACAACACACGGTTATTAGTTGTTGTACATAACAGCTATTTTTCTACCTAATGGTTGAACAGCTTATTCGACGTATACATTGGCATTATCTTTAACAAAATATGCTGATATGTTTAGCCAGATAGAAAACGGATCATATTCATGTAAAGTTCTACAAATGTGTGTCTTGAACGTATTGCACATAAAATAGCGTCAGAATGCGCTAGAGAAAATATTGCGTGATCTCAAGAGACATTATGTTATGATGCGTGGCATAACACTTTCATGATCGACTGACTACCGACAAACACTTCATATTGTTCCACGTGGTAGTTCCGCAGATGAGCCCAATACTTGCATTAAGTTGTTATTTTGTAGAAGCCAATCCAGACGTTTACATTATCTACAAATACACGTGTGAATCACACTAGTTATATATTTACTTTTCTACTTCAACAGACCATGGCAAGAGTGTTATAAATCAAGTTTGATATTAATTATGTTATGACTCACATAACTTAGTAGAAGAGTTTACCAAAAATATAGACGAAAACTTTACGAATCCTGAATGGCTAACGGAGTGGGAATTGTATTTACTAAAATGACATAGAACATGTCATTTATAATCAACTGCTTTCTGATATTCCAGGTGAAGAACACATTTTCAGGTATTTAGCAAACTACTCTCGAGGATCAACTGTAAAATACTGTACAGAAATTGCAGATCCACTAGCAATTCTTAGTATGCAAACGCAAAAATTAAAGCTAACATCTATATGTTCGATCATGTTACTCTGGAAGCTTGATGCTCCCAGGCTATTCAGTGGAACGAGTGTTAAGCGCATGCAGCATTATGCGATATAAGCTGTCATATCAACTGATGTTACAAGGTTAGAACTGATATTACTTACCAGAGTACCCATTATTCCGTCAGATTTGGCAATTGAATTTAACAGGCTTTAGTTACAAGTTAACTTGTGTTTTTTCATGACAACAAGTTTCAAAGACAACCCGTGGCACAAGTTGGTTTCAACTTGGCTTCACATTGCTTTCTTTGCCAAACTAGTAAATATGCCAACTTTTATCACATAATGGCGCATGCGTTGAAAGTTCGTTCCATTGCTCTCGAGCATCAATATATGTAGGAGTTTCAAGCGTACGCCCCTCACAATGTCGATATACACTGGGACCAGGAGGTAAAACATCTAATATTTTCTATCCAACAGCTTTATATGGATAACTTTTAATTCTGTAAAATAAGTGCCTGTTGGAAAATTGTTATCTACACTAACAATGGTTTAGGCTACTTAACAACCTTTACTTTCCAATTTATTTTGCCTCTGATTAATTGTATAGAGAATAAGTTCTTAAATGTTAATAATAATGTGTCAAGCACACACCACCCATAGCATTTATAAAGGGGCGCCGGCGATTTAAGCATTTCATTAAAAGTACATTTCCCAAATTTTCAAAAAACTCTGTGAATTCAAATTAAATATTTGATAGAATACAAATTATATAACAGAAACGGGAAGGGATATGCTTTTGTGTAGATATTAATACTAATAATAGGTAACACCGACCAAAAAGAACACACGATTCTGATCAGTTGCTTTTTGGCTGGCCATCCATATGGAGAAAAGCTTTTATTTTTAACTGAATAAAATATATTTACTCAAAGTAGGAAATAAAAGCAATGTGTACGGGGTTCAGTGGGAGAGAACACGCAATCCGAAAGTTGGTGTTATACTTTGTTCATGTAAAACAGCAACTAACTATGTGAGATTTGTGTTCACGTCGGATAATTCTGAACTGCTAATAATTCAATAATCCAAGGTTGTGCATATAATTCATTGAGTTTATTTACTTTCCATTCTTTTTCCGGGGTATGCGACAGCTAGTTTATAAAATAATGTAGCAGTATTAATAGTTCGAATACTATTAGTTGATGCCCTTCTATTACACACCTAGCAACTGAGAGCAGCTCTGTACTGAATTTAGTGCAATTCTAACGAACTGTTTTAAACACTATGCACGTTAGGTTTTAATCTTAGTAGTGGTACTAACAGTAAAAGTAGTATAAGTTTAGTTCCCTGCATGGCAAACCGCGGAACGAAACGTTTCCCCATACACAGTTTCCGCTTTATCCCGAGTACTTCTCGACCATATATGTTTTATTTTGAGTTAGCTGTCGTGGTACTCTAATATGTATTTATGATAGTGATATCAGTTGTTGCCCTCATCTATTACACGGATACGTCATACAAAATATTGTAAAATATTGTCGATGATGTGTTATCCTTATAATAAGCTGTATCTTTTAAATCTCATTTTAATTACTAGTATTATTATAAGTTATAGTAGAAATACTTGAATATTAGTAGTTGTTCCGCGATACATAACACCCTTGACAAAGCTGGGTTGATCTCTGCTAAATTAAAATTACAAAACAGGAGATGATTGATCTCTTAAAAGTAAAATGTAATTATTAAGTGATAAATATACGGAATATATCGCTATACTGATTCATAGTAGGTATGTACTCAATTGTTAATGAAAATATAAATATAAATAGTTAATAGAGCATTGCTGTTGTAAAATATGTTACACTTATAACTCATGCCCTAGATATTCCTATCATTGTTATAATAATAACTAGGGAATAGAACATAGTTTCTAAAAACTTCTAGAGTAGCAGGAGTTCCCATCAACATGATTTAATTAATAACTAAGTATATCATTTAATTTGTGTACGTGAGAACAATCAGTCTACGCAACTCTAGATAACACGTCATATTCAAATACGGGAAAACACAAACATTCATAAATGAAGCATACACGTGCAGAAGGTCAGAGAACGCATGGGTTGCTATGTGTTGATATTTATTTGTAGTAATCTGTAAAAAAACACACTACATATTAATTCTAATGTTTAAATCTAAAAACCAAATAAATATTAGCAATACTAGCCATTTAGAAACACGCATAAAGAAGTAGTTGAACTAGTAATAATCGATTATATGTTTTAATGTTGTAATCTCAGAGATCTTATAGAACATGGATCGTGCATTATACACATATTCCACCTTGTAACTGACTAGCAGAGCTAGCCAGTGTAGTCCGGTGTCATGCAATATACTATTGAAGAGTTTAAAAAGTGTGAGTTATATATTTCCTTTAAAACATTTATTTCTCAGTAATATTACTTTTTTCAGGATACAAAAACATGTAAACATTTCTTTTCCCGCTTCATTGTGCACACTTTGCCCACTGCTTAAATCTAATAGAAAAAAGAACGAACAAAGCGTAATAATCAGATGACAGTATCAGTATAATTGTCGTGTTTGCATATTAACTTAGTACAATGATAGAAAGAAATGATATAACCATACATGAACTTTATCGACCCATGTAGACCACATGCAACTTCATATAAAGAATATTTGTTTATTATATGCAACCTTAAACAAAGCAGGTCGCCAATGTAGACGTAAGGAACTACAGAGAATTAGATGGTAGGTTTTGGGTGCCATCCTAAGTTTGGAGCTGTGCAGCGAGATGTCTGTTTACATTAGTTTTAAAACTCTATATGTCGGTACAGTCGGTGAAACAGGGATCAGGGACATGGTTCCAGAGGCCGTAAGCACGGAGTAAGTACCTGCTGGAGTAGAAAGCTCTCGGGAATCTGTGGACCTTCACAGTGAATGGATGGAACGTAGCTGATTGTCGGGTCGTTCTAGTGTATTTACGTCGAGGAGGTACTAGAGCAGGTAGTTCATCGATGCACACACCATTGAGGTATTTGTAAAAACCGCACAAGAATGTAACATTGCGACCAGAAGACATAGACTGAATCTCGGTAGATACTGTGGGACCTATTAAGTTGGCGACTCTTTTGTGTAACTTGCCTAAGAAGGAGAGACTAGTGGATGATGCACCAGCCGAGATGTGACCACAATACTGAATACATGGGCGGATGGTGGCTTTACAAAAATACAGGATAATGGCAGGAGTTATAAGTTTACTAGAACGGTAGAGAGAATCCACATTTTTTGCAGCAACCTTGGCAATGTCTTCAATGTATGTGTTCTAATTCATGCTACCCATGGATGTAAGGTCAAGTAGTTTGAAAGTTGAAATCTTGGGTAGGGTGTTTTTTGCAGTGGCAATCGGTGGTTGAAGAGGTTTATTGTTGTTATTGAAAGAAAGGAGCTTCGTCTTTGCGGTATTAAACGTTACTAACACTTTATTCCACCAATCCACTACAGCATTGAGGTCACTTTCCTAAGATCCAGCGATTGCCTCGGATATGCACGTTTCTGTGTTGCCCACATGACGAGAGTAGAGCGTGCTTTCGTCAGCAGATATACCTATCTCAGACTCGATGTAATGGGGTGGCCCTTTATGAAAATCAGGAACAATAACGTTCTAAAGCTCGATCGATGGGGTACACCTGCATTTATGGCATGTTTTTTAGATGAACGGCCATCAAGGACAACCTGGATATTTCTTTTCGTTTAGAAGGATTACCTAATAAACACAAACCCTCAAGTGTCTTGGGTTTCTCTTTACAAAGGTTTGGCCGACTGCGCATGCAAACTCTGAGCGTATTTATCAGTGATAAATCCGAAATCTTACATGTTAATGAATGGTTGCGAGCAACGAGGTTTGGTTTTATGCAGACAAGACAATCATGATAACGATCCTCGTTATTTTTATGCAAAACTGTAACTCGATTAATCATAAACAACAACAGCAAGGTCCATATGATGTTTTTTTCGTTTTCCTTGCGTGACACAATCCTTATTCTAAGCGAAATATTAGGTCTCCTACGAAATCATCGATCATGCATTCAAGCGTGGCTAGAATAAGACAAAGCAGACCTTCGTTTGCTGAGATGAATGTGATGTACTCTCAAATGTTACCTAAATACGTTGAGAAATGTGAAAATAGATTACAATACACAGGCATACATTTTCAGAAGTATATATAAATAGAATACTAATACATAAAGTTTTAAACGACGCGATGAATACACGTTGAAATGACAACGGTGTACAAGCCACATCGAAGAGTACATTTGCCTCGAGCGTGTCTAGAAATTTGGAAACACCTAAGTATTAGATTGGACTTTCATTTGCTTTGACCTCCAAACGATCTTGTCTATAATGTTCGACACGTATTAACCTTAAAACGGGTAATTTCGAATTCGATAATATTAACGAATTATAAGTATGTGTTCCATCAGCCTGTAATATTCCCAGTGAATCTTTGATTGCGCAAAAATGAAATGGTGTTTAATAGATATATTACAAATAGTTTAGTTTTGTCTGTTTTGCGTAATTCTGATATACTATATTCTATGCATTGCTGTATATTTATAGTAGATATTCTCGTAGTATGCAATAGTGTCGCATAAATAGAAAAGGGTAGTTTTAAAAGAGTTAGTTACTCGCCTGTAGTTAGCGTCAGTGTTATTTTAAATACGAATTAAGATATTAGAAAAGATCTAAATGGAATATGACGAAAGTAAGTAAGTATATATATATATATATATATATATATATATATATATATGAGAGAGAGCGAGAGAATTACAATAACTGAAAATAACATTTCATTCTTACGTGAGAATTTGTATCGCCCTAACGTGGACTATTCACACGTGAATACTCTTAGACTACACCGAATAAGTGTAGATGCTCACATCCGTAAAAGTGTTGTTTACATTTGGAGGTTGACTATGGAGTAAAACTTCTTGAGTATAGTTGAATAGCTGGTGGCTCTTTAAAGAATCTGAATCGCACCTACCATATAGGCGTTCCGCTCTATTTCAATAGAAACCGTAAAGTACTCAACATTGACTGCACTCAATTAAGTTGACAAACCGTGCGATGTTATACGCATGGTTATCCTACTTTAAGTAAAACAACTAGGGGCATTTACAGCTTAATATCATATAAAGAGAAAACTACTTATTTCGACAAATACATTTAAGCCGTAAGTTATATGCTGAGGCAAAAAAACTCAGAAAATATGCAACTACTTGTTCTTATCTATGAGTATAAGTATACACGAATGTATACATTGTTATATTTCATACTCTATAAGAAGCTTTCCGGTGATCCTAGAAACGACACAATGCTGATCTAATTCGTGAGGTAAATACACTGGAACTTGAAATAAAATAACAATACGTCAAATTACATTAACAAAGATGATATACTATAGAATGTTTATAATAATAATAAAATAATAATAATAATTATGATAATAATAATAATAATAATAATGATAATAATAATGATAATAATAATAATACTGAGTGTTGAAGATGTTGTGAATATCATAGAAATGTGTTTATATGAATATATTTCTGAAAGTAATGAGATCATTCTTGGTGAAGTGAAAAGAGAGGAAATACTAATAACTGGGGTTAAAAAGAATCAAAGGTTAAAAGACAGAATGTTTCATTATTTGGAAATAAACTGCACAGTGTATTCTTTAAGTATCCAGCATTAGAAATGATGACAACTGAAATTTGTGTGGCAGCGGGCATCTCAAAAGATCCACTCAGGACACCTCAATGGCAGCCCAGCAAAAAGCCACTCCGACTAGGCCCATCAAAATCATATTTACAACACTGCAAATAAACCGATGTGCTGATTGTGTACCGAGAGGAAAGAAATTTTAGCGTGTATTGTACAACATCAGCATAAATGGAGACACCACAAAGTCGTTCAGGTACAACACTGGAATAGATTAAATTTTATGAATTCGAATGAGAAGTGATGTGAGCATAAGTCATAAGTTGTACAATAGAACGACAATATCAAACTTCTTTGGGACATGCACATACATACTGATACAGTTCTTGAACTTCTAAAACCCGACTCAATTTTTCTAAACAAACACTAGAGAACTTGCTTAATTAGTAATATATTCTGCCCTTTCGATGCAAGAGAGCACCAGAAAAAATACAAAGAATAAATTGATATCACATCTGAAATAAAAAGCTTAGTGATTCTAAGGCAAATCAATTTGTAAGATTCAGCAGCTGTTTTCAGAAGATGCGATTGGTGTAACACAAATTAAAGAGTGGTAGAACCGATTCAACAGAAGGGGACTAGCTTTCTGGCAGGTGCCAAACTGCTCGGAGTGCAGGTGTAGTTGTAATGGTGAAAAATTTGGTGATCAGAGATCATCGTTAAACCGTGCGGGTGAGTTCCCAAGACGTATGAGTGAGTAACGATTCCGCATATGCAATTTTGCGTGATGATTTGAACATGCACAGAGCGGCTTCGAAATTTGTGCCAAAGTTATTGTCGCAGAAACAAAACGAACTCAGTTTTCAAGTTGCGCCAACACTGGTGCTATGATTTCTGAACACCGTCATAACGGGAGATGAGTTATGAGTGTACGGGTACGAACTAGAAACAAACATACAATCGTCGTAATGGAAGCACCCCGAGTCTCGAGCAAAATCAAATGTAATTTTTTTTTGAGTAATTTTATCGGACCCGGAAGAAAAAAATGGCCGAATACATCAGGTCAATTTAATGTTATTCGAATTGGATTTAGCGGAGCTTGCATACAACCAGAAATTTATGGTTTGCATTACTCCTATCAGCTCTTAAGAACCCTTAATTTTGATTTCATAATATTCAACACCAAGTGGGTTTTCTGAACTGTTCATATGCTTTGTTTTCACGATAGTGTGTTTATCGTGTTATTAATTTGCATACACCTTGAATAGAATTTCCACTGTTATTTACTGCATCGATAGCAAACGAATGTTCCGCCTGCATAACTTTTTTCGTTTTTGGGCCACCATTTACCATTTGGATTATTTTTTAATCAACCTCTTTGATATCCTACCTGGAGCTATTTTAAACTTATTGACTTGGATGAACTGTATAAGTTTACAAAAAAGTATGTTTTGGGCCGATATATTTGATGTTTTATATACCTTTATGTATTTTATATATATATATATTTGTTATATATTTTCAAAGTTTAACTTTTATTACCTGCAGTAATGTCATTGCGGTAATGGGTGTGTGTGTGTGTATGTATTGATATATAGTACGTCAGAATATGTTGATAAGAAATCAAATCGGCCAAAATTAGGGCGAGAATGCAAATTATTTATATCTCTGAAATATGTTACAGCTTGTTTATATATATATATATATATATATATATATATATATATATATGCCTGTATTTATATAAAGGTAACATCTTGTTTTTTATTATATATAAATAAATATATATATATATATGTATATAATATATATATATGGAAAATTAATGATATTTGGAGTAACTATTTTAATATTTATAGACATACATTTTTCATCTCACCTAAGAATCGTTAGTGTGGCTAAATATAGCTATACTTCCGGTCATATGATAGGACACCCGGAATACGGTTATCAAGACTTAAGTGAGGCTTGACAATCATCGGTACTCATGTAATTATTTAATTGTTTGAACATAATTGTATCTGCTTTTACTGGTAATATCTCTTCCCTAAAATAAATACAAACTCTATATATTTATGAAAAAAGTAACAAGAATTAAAATAATGAATGTTAATTGTACATGTAAAACGCAAAGTGAGCTTTTGTTTTGTTTTTGTTTCGCGCATTGATGACCAGTTTCTCTACTCATAGTTAATAAGTACGTTTTTTCGTACTTAAGTTCATGTAAGAAAAGAACATGTGGATCAAAGGAAAGAGAATCGAATGAAAGAATATATGAAGAATAGAAATTAAATTATAGAATCCGTACGGTTATCCAACTTGCAAGTAAGTACACTATATTCCTGTTTTGAGGTTATGGCGGTTAATTGAGAGCATATTTGTTTAGGAATAGTATATTAAAATGATTAAGCCATTTATATTTCTTGGTTTTTACATATATTTTAAAAGTTATAATTCAAATTTAAATTATATGAATCAGTTTAACTGAAATAAATATTAGTTTTATTTAAAAAAAAGGTTATATTAAGAAGATTAAGCTAAACTATTGATGTTTCATTTGATCATCCTATACAACATATTTCTCCAATAAGTGTTATAGACACAATTCAAAGCAGTTTCCTTTTTACTTAATACGCGCGCGGAAATACTTAGTCTGATTCGTATTTTTGGCCTGTGGTTCAACATTGACTGATAATTTGTGACGAAATACGTGGTTTGTGGTTTTCGAGAGGTCAATTACTTTATTTGATAGCAAAGAATGTTTCTATTTTCCAGCTTTAACATTTAAACACACATTATTTTTGTTATTATGTATTTATTTATATACTATAATACATTAATTAAATAATTATAGTGACAACATTAAAACCCATACTTTCTTAGTAAAACCGCAACCAGTTAGTAAATAAAACAATAAAAACACAAAATGTGTACACATTAAAAAGTGTTTATTTACGCCGTTGACCACTATACTTGATTTAACTAAGTAGGAACAGGTTATTGTGAAGACGCCCCGACCTAAATTGAAAAGTAAACACAACTAAAATAATATTAAAACATTAAAAAAGGCATGTTGTGTGACAAAGCTGTTTTTTTCTTTCTTACATATAAAGTTGTAAAGTGTTTTTAATAAAAATTTCGAAAAATACATGAAAATCTATTTTAGTATTTTAAATTTACGTCTTACAAACTAATAGCACTAGTTCGCTTGTTTTTCTGTATGGTAAAGTTTATATGTGCGCTTTTCATACTTAGTTAATCAGATATGCTAAAAAGACGCTAAACACGGTTAATATGCTTCGATATATATATATATATATATATATATATATATATATATATTTATATAAATATTGATTACTAGTCTTGCAGCACTGAAAAGATGTGCTACAGCGAAACAGTCTGTCTGTGGATGACTATATAAGGCTCCTTAATCCTGTCGTTAAGTGGTGTCTCCTGATGCTTCTTGGCGTAATGCAAAGCTATTCATAAATTGAGAACTGTAGAGCGATGGGCAATGCTATATAGACATTGTAGATATCATATACGAGCGCTTCTCCCGTAGCTCAGTGGTAATGGCTGCTGATAATATCGTGGCTAACTGAGAGCGCTGCTTTTCTGGCGGCATTTAAAAGCTATGATACACCGAAACAGTATGTCATGACAACTATATATATATATATATATATATATATATATATATATATATATATGGGGTAAAGTTCACGATAAGTCATGAAAATGAAATGCAGTTGTAGACAAAATGTGTAAATAAAAGCAAACGAAAAACAGGAAAAAATGGAGAAAAAACAAAAACAAGAGATTTGACTGGTTTCGTTCGTTTGTATTTCATTTTTCTTAAGACGTTCAATAATACGAACGAAACGGTCAAATCTTTTGTTTTTTGTTTTCCCCTGCAGTTTAACCTGTCTTCCGTGTGTCTGTCACACACACACACACACACACACTCCCATATATATATATATATATATATATATATATATATATATATATATATATATATATATATATAAGTAAATTACGTGTACAACAGAATGGTAGGATTAATTTTAGAGGAAGCATTATTAAAATCAATGAAACAGACGAGTGGGGAAAAAAAAAAAAAAAAAGGAAAATTGTTAAAATTACCTTAAGGCCTTGTCGTCTGACCCTCTTAGAGGAAACGTCAGAATGGTAAATTAAAAACTAAAAGTCGAATGAGAAATGAAGGGGGGAGAAAAATAAATAAATAAAATAAAACTTATTTCAGTTGGAAGAAACGAATGAGAAGGGGAAAAAAAATTAAATCTCTCAACGTTATGGTGGCTTTGAATCATTAAAGATCTCACACTGATGTTTCAAAATCTTTTGTCTACACAGGCTAGGTCGATAGTTGTTAATGACTAACGCCTCAAGAATATTGAGATGGTAGTTCGACCTGGCACTGTGTAAAACAGAAAACCACCCATCGGAATACCTGTCAGAACAACTATTTGTACTAACGAGGTGATTACCGATGGCTGATTCCTGTGCTTGGAAGTTCCCGGATGATCTCGAAACCTTGTGTAGGCGAATATCACGTGGTATGCGTTGGGATATTCTACATTCTAATCTTTGGGATGTCTTGCCAACGTAGTCAGCTCCACACTGACACATGAATTTATAAACTACAGAATTCTTTTGAATGGCTGGCAAAACATCCTTACGAAAAGAAAAGAAAAAGGTTCGAGTCGTGTAAACTACCCTCAACATGGTTGCCGGAAAACAACGTTGAGTAGAAGAAGAAATCCTTTTAACAATGTCAAGGCCGTCAGAACCCAACCAAGGGAGTTTCAAATAAATAGGGCAACGTGACGGGCCAATAAATTTACCACCATTAAATAAAGCAACTTTACGTGCAATGGTGCCTTTTATAGTATTGATGGGATATCCATTGGCAAGAAAAATATTAGTAATCACACCAAGTTCTGCATCGAGTCGTGTTGGTGAACAAATCATAAGAGCTCGATGAGTGAGAGTACCAATAAGATTTATTTTTCTTGCTCTTGGGGCGAAGGAAAACCAATTTAGATAAAGGCCTGTAAATGTTGGTTTTCTATACACACAGGTTTCAAATGATAAACCAGATTTAGACACTAAAACATCGAGGAATGGTAAGGAACCACAATCCTCGACTTCCATAGTGAATTGCAACGATGGATGCAAGTCACAAAGAAGAAGAAGAAACTGTTCAGAATCACTCCGAGAGGGAAAACAAGCAAAAGTGTCATCAACGTAACGTGTGTAGAAAGCCGGCTTGGTCACTTTGGAAAATAATTGGTTTTCCAAAAATCCAACGAAAATGTTGGCTAACGATGGACCAAGAGGGCTGCCCATGGATATACCATCAATTTGCCGATACATTATATTATTGAAACTGAAGGAAACTGATTTAGTAGCAAGTTCCATCAGTTCAACAAAAATTCGTTCAGGAAACTGTGGAGACTTTAAGGGGCCGCGGTAAAGATAATCTGCACATATACCAATGGTTTCATCCAAAGGTACATTGGTAAACAGACTACTAATGTCAAAGGAAGCCAAGAACTCGGTGTTCTTTGAGAGAGATAATTTGTGTATAGAAGACACAAATTGGAAGGAATCAGAGATACAATAGTACGAATAAAAAGTAAGTATGGGCTTAAGAATATCAACTAACCATTTACCAAGTGCATGTTGTGCAGAACCCAACATTGATAGAATAGGCCGTAAAGGAACGTTAGGTTTATGAACCTTGGGTAAGCCGTACATTCTAGGCCTTTGAGAGCCGATAGGTCGTATTCCTTCATATATCTCTTTAGAAATAAACTTGCTTTTATAAAGTTGAAGAAGCCTTTTCTGGATTTTTATTTCCATACGAAAAGTGTCATCGTGGCTTAAACCACCCATCTTGAAAAATTTATTTTTATCATCCAAAATGTTACACATTTTGGAGATATAATCTACTTGGTTCAGGATTACAACGCCTGAACCTTTGTCTGGACGAGTGATATAAATATCAGAGTTCGACTTAAGTAATTTCGCAGTTTCAAAATAATTTTTCTGCCAAATACAATCGCTAGATTTAGTACGTATAGCAGAAAACCTCCGACCTAATTGGATTTTAACGCTAGTTAATTCATCAGTGGAAATAGGCGAATGTCTTTTTAGTTGAGAATATAATAGTTCAATTTCACTAAATATGTTGATTTTATCAACACGGAGGGGAGGAATGCAAAATTCTAAGCCGGCAGACAAGACAAATTGTTCAGTATTTGATAGAGCATAAGACGAATAAATAAATATATGTTTGTCCGAATATGCTCTAGTGCCGAACTTCTTGGTAATCAAATTCTGCAAATATTTATTATATGAAGAATTGGTTTTGTTGAGGGTGAAAATATCGCCATTAGACAGAAACTTTGAAAAGCGAAGTTTGTCAAAGAAAGAAAATTCCTTCCAAACCATAGC
>OY744517.1:58251037-58253537 GCA_963556195.1 Sepiola atlantica | reverse complement strand
GTAACAAGGCATTACAACGTGAGTGAATGCAGTAGTAACATATGCCTATACATATATATATATTTATTATTGCACCTGTTATTGGCGATAGTTAGCAAACGATAGTTTTTTTCGTATGAACAGAATCGATAAATGATTCTAAAACTGTGTATTATGTTTCAATGCCGACTCAATATCATTCAGTTGTGTTAATAATCGATTATGAATTGATTTACCAACGAATGCACCAGTAGATTGATTTGCGCAATTAACATTTATATACAATTTTAATAATCTTACGCAATATACAGGATTAATGTTACCTAGGCAATATCTCATTAGTTTTTATCATCCGATAAATTTTAAAATGTATAATAGTTGTGAGTAATGAGACATGCATTTCTATTGATTACCTCTTTCAATGTTAACAGATTAAAGCTAAATATACAAATTGAGGACATTGTAAATAAAAAATCGAAGAGGAACTATAAATTCGTGCATATCCTTAAACTATACTCATACATGCGCGAGGATGTGTTCGGAAACTTATTCAGTTGTTTAATTTGTTTACGTCACCGTGTTGTGATCATTATTAGTCATTGTCCTTGTAGGGTTTTAGTTAGGGCATTTAATTCCGGAATCATACATTTTTTTGTGTACGATTTATTTGTATAGTAATGTGAATTTGAGGAAACGTTCGCAATTAATGTAGTACTCATAAACTTTGTTTCAGAACGGTAATCAGACTGGAACATGTGTTTCCATGTCTTATTTTTTTTTAAGAATAACAAGTTTAATATGTACTAGACAGAAAAAAATACCCAAATAACGACTCACATTGAAGACAACTTATATTAGCACCAATGTTATGTTTTTAATTTGTATATAAATGAATTATAATATTGTGCTATGATTAAAACAAAATATCCGAATCAAAAGTGTTTATCACTTTTATACTTCGTATGAACAGTATCATCACTAATATTAAATATATTTACGTTTACTTCTATTACAGATCAATTACATAAAACACATGATGTCGCAAAATGAAAATAACCATATTTTAATCAGTACAAATGATCAGTTGCTTTTTTTTATGGCAAAGATTTTGATTTTAGAGAGTGTAATTATGTTGGTTTATATAACAAAAATGTTTAATCTAGTTGCTTACATTGTGATTGTGTAAGGGATTTATTCTTTAGTTTTTATATATACTTAAATGTATGAATGCGAAACTTTCTTTAATTCAACACTTTTATATTACCTTCAAAACGAGTGAGGACTATTTAAATTAATAAGGCAACCTAATATGTTCAATTACTGTATATATATCGTAGAGACAAAACGCACAAATAACTAGCGCGCTTTTTTTCAACGCGGTACAATACGATCATTCGTTTAATTTTGAACAGGCTAAAATTATTAAATTCATTTCAAATTAATCTCGACGAAGACTTTTTTATACACCACTCATTATAAACTCTCACACATTATAGAATAAATCACGTTGCTTGATAAAGCAACGTAATTTATCTAAAATGCATCTCTTTTAATCAACCAACGAATTTATCCAAACAAATAATGAATGCATATCCAGGCTAACTACCTAATACCAACTTCTTCTATATAAATCTCACATAGTGTCTATATAAAAATTAAATAAATTCATAAATTATTTTCATATATATATATATATATATATATATATGGTTAAGTCTTATGATGCAATATTATTTCGAAATGAATAAGATTAAAGTGAAAACAAATAATGAATCTTGCATTGATAAAAGCTCCTATTTTCAATTTTATGATACTTACCAAAAAATTCTTTCAAATGAACGACCCATATTCTTAAACATCGATCATGCAAATGCTTTCTTCTAAAACCAGAATTTGAATTCATAACAGCCAACGACATCGGCGCGGATACACCATGACAAAGAAAATTTTATCAAAAAACAAAAGTAAAAAAAGTTCGTTTATTTTATTTTATTTTTTTTATAACAAAAAAGGGCACGTTACTGGTCAACTCTGATGATAAATATTATTCCGAAATTAATAATAATTGAAGGAACACAATTAATTAATGAATCTTGAATTGATAAAGGTTTCTATTTTCAATTTTATTATATATGTGTATATGTATATATATATATATATATATATATATATATATATGTATATATATATATATACATACATATACAGGGTGTCTCAAAAAAATGTACTCACACTTAGAATGACGAGAAAACCTTTATTTACCTTGGTGCGCGTTATCAGCTTTGTTTGAACAATAATGGTCATCAGTTTGAATATTTGCGAACATGATTCTTCAATTACATCTGTCTCATGTATTCGATGCTATTTCATTTCACTCTATGTTCATAAATAAAAGTTTTCTCGTCATTCTACGAGTGAGTACATTTTTTTGAGACACCCTGTATATGTGTATACATATATATATGGGAAGAGAAGGATGAAGGTAATCCGACGTTGTGGGAAAATGAAAAAGGAAAACCAA
>OY744517.1:58223537-58246037 GCA_963556195.1 Sepiola atlantica | reverse complement strand
CATTCATATATGCAAACTATGTTTAAAAAGCTTTACATACTGGAGTAAGCTCCCTCATGTGACAAAAAATATTGATGTGATCGCTTGCACGACCTTGGATACAACATGAAATATTTAGGTCGCGTGAACGCGTCATAAGCAAGAAACGCAATGTCTGAGAATGCATAACTTAGAGAAAGAAATTACCCTCATATCTTATGCTTATACAGAAAAAAAGATGAACTTTGATGTTAAGTTATATATGTAATAAAAAAACAGAAAAAGTATTTATTTCATGCAGAATTCAATCATCATCGGTAAACTCAACTGAAAGCAAGATTGAATTATCTTACATAGCAAAAAAGATATGATGAATTCATAATCTGAAATGATTAGCCCTAGTTACTTACATTGCTGCACACAAGCATTGTTTTGTCAACGCAGCTGGTACGTGAGGGGTTGATGAAGCAGATAGTGTGAACGCTGAAAGCCTCGTTACATAGGACTTTAGTACCGATTAATACAAAATACAACATTACCCGGGTCACGATATCATCACCCACTTTTTGGGCAGGAAATAACATATACAGTTTTGAGTAAATGTATGTTTAGCGCAGAAAAATCGTGTATATATTGATCAGAAAGGGGCTTACAAGGATGTATTTAGCCTCTAAGTAAAATTTGATAAGTAAACATGAGAAAAAAGGTGAATAACGTAGTAAAACAGAAAAGTAATGATCGTGTTCAGTAATGGTTTGCTAACACAAACATAAATAAATACGAAAATCGATGACCAAGCAATAAATGAACATATTTAAAAGACACGTGATTAGAAAAAATGTTTTATATGCATCCGCTTTTTCTGGGTATTCTCTTTATCGAAATAAGAAAAAATATCATAATTTGTCTCGAGTGTTTCCAATACAAGTTTTTTTTTACCTGCATAAGGATGTAACATAAAATTGCCTCGTTCGAAATAAAAAAGACAAATTAATAATTCTGTGACAACGGTTAATTTTTCTTGGTGTGCAAGTTGATGGAAGAAAGACATTCACTGAAAAACTCTGTTAAACACATCTTCAGTTTATTATCCCGAGTAAATGATGTTTTTACAAAATTCGTATGAATAAAATTTAAAACAAATGTTGGATATTTAATAAATTATATATATATATATATATTATATACAAACCAACTGTTGATGTAACCAACATCTTATTAGATATAGATTCTCGCCAATTCAACTGTAGAACTGATTATCAAAAGTGTGTTTCACTAGCAAAACGGCATTTTTAAATGGAGTATATTTTATTATTGATAAATTGTTTTATATAACATCTTAATTAGATATATTTCTATATCCGCCGACATTATTTGGTTATATATATATATATATATATATATATATATATATATATATATATATATATATATATATATATATCATACACATATACGTATATATATGCATATATATATATACATATATGTATATATATATAGGTTTATATATATGTGCGTGTATATATATATATATATATATATATATGTATATATATGTGTATGTATGCATATATATACACATCTATATATATGTGTGTGTATATATGTATATATATGTGTATATATGCATATATATACACATCTATATTTATATGTGTGTGTGTATATATGTATATATATGTGTATATATGCATATATACACATCTATATATGTGTGTATATATGTATATATACATGTGTATATATGTGCGTGTGTATATACGTGTATATATATATATATATATATATATACATATATATATATATATATGCAGTCTTAAAAAAAACAATATTTCTCTGTTTAATTTTTTAAAGTGTTTTCAATTTTTCTGATGGTCTTTTTTGTATTAAAATCAATAACTGTGCAAAGAAGAGAATTTTAATAGACGGCGTAGAAACGCAAAGACGACGTGTTTTGCATTGCTCCACGAAGTCGCTGACGATTTTTACTCAGCGACGCTGAAATCGCATCACAGAACACATCGCATTACATTAAACATTTTTAAATGTAACCATTGGTTTCATATGTGATGTTATTTTTTCATATTGTTGTGTGTTTATGTAGATAGCTTCTAGTATTTTTTTTTTAATTCAATTGTTTTTAGATTGTATAATTTTGGTTTTATTAACAAGAATGTGTCGTCTATTTTATAACACTAATATAGATTCCTTAAATGTTGCAGTCACTGATAAATTACTAATCACGTTTGACAATGCATGAAGCTGTGATGAATTCTGTCATTGCAATATTCAGCTACGCCTTGAGATAATGATTTTTAGAATATTAAAAGCATAATTATTCGACAATTAAATATAGACATAGGAAAGTATTTAAATAGTGTCAAGTATTTATTTCATTTGTAACGAAATACTAACGTATAAAAGCTATAGAAAACATCTGACAACCTTCAAGAAGATATAATGGGTACGAGTAAAACATTAGGACAATTGGAAATAAGATTTAACATGAATAATTAAAATTTAGCTGTAACAAAGTCAATATAAAACAAGTTAATGCGAATTATATACATTATGCATTATAATCACTGTTCATTATGTTTTAAGTGATCAATTCAGTTGTGTTTTTTTCATATTTAACTTACCTGATTTCCAAAACCTCTGTTTAAAGTAGATACACATAATGGAATCGGTTCCTTAATACCAGTAAACTTAAACTAGCTGAATGTAAAACCAATATAAATATTTAGAATTTAGAATACCTAGAGATGACAACTCGGATGACACACTACGATTTCTGTGCGTGCGATGTAGCAAATAACACATTTTCGGAAGATTTTCTCTTGATGAATGAATTTCGCATCTGGCCATGTTTAACCAGTAACTATTAACTAGTATTTTGGATAGCGGAATGTATTGGTGTTTATTTTCTCACTGGGAAATAACGTCTCCTTTTCTAGTCAGAACTCAGTAAAAATAAATGCTACACTTCATGCTGTGTTATTCAACGACGTTCTCTTTAACGACAATACAGTTTTTAAAAACTTTTTTAATATAAGAATTTCCTAAAAGCTTCTGTATTAGATTGATGTGTGTGGTGTGATATTTTTTACTTTTTTCATCACAATTAGACAACCTACTTCAATACTTTATAGCTTGTAGGTAAACTGAAAATCAGATGTTGCTTTTCTTTGGTTCGCATATCACTACTGAAGAGTAAGAGGTATCTGTGATAGCGTCTGGAATAATAGCCGGTAATTTGAGATCAGTGTAGTGAAGCATGATATTTCCTCTCATTACATTTAAATGCAGATCAGGATAACACGGAGAAGGAAGGGAAATTTAAAGGCAGGCGTTCGGTAAAGGTGCTATCAGGACAGGACATATCCACCAATGAACTTACCTCTAAAGTGAAGAGGTTAGGTGTTGTTTCTGGTCAGATTAGTGTATGGTATTTACGTAGACGTTGTACAAGTGCAGTACATTTAGCAGTACACATTCCGTCAAAGTACTTATAAAACAAACACAGGGGTTCAATACTGCTGCGATGGGGCCAGAGCTAGACTACGGTATTTGTTTAGATTATGCATCTTTTGAACCGATTCCAATCTGCTAAAGTTATTACGTGTAGTTAAAGAACTGTGACATAATTATGAAGGAAATACCAATAGCCGTTTTGTATTCCTATTGTCGTAAGACTTCAGAAAATAATTAGTAGTAAACACAAAATAAAGTTCGCTTAATTTACATTTATGTTTATCAGCCTTTTTTCAAAATCGTACAAGCATTTAGCTAAAAAAATAAAAATGTTACATCATTCCATCTGTTTATGTATCAGACATATATATTGGAATTGTTTACTTTTCAATCGCTAACATCAAAGTTTGAATTATTTCAATGTATCATCTGCTAAACAAATGAGCGAAGAAACAAAATGGAAACAACTGATTCGATACTAATTGTGCCATCTGTAATACCCTTATTTTAATACGCCCCTACTAATTGTGGAAAACTTTCAGAAATGTATATGACACTTTGTATTTGCACGGGGTTTTATGAACATATATAATCGCTAAAATAGATAACAGTCGAGAATACATTATCGATGAACTTACTAGACTTATAAAATGCACTACTCTGTATGGATATACATATTTTTAATAACTTAAATACCTTCATAGTAAATACTTTATTCATTTCTGAAATCTACATAGTGAAGAAGCTGTTTACCACATATCTTTTAGTATTCTGCATAAGCAAGACGCACAAAAGCAGCTTGAACCATCGTAACATCTTTAGTAATGGCAAAAATCACATTCGTAAACTATAACTCACCATTTTCTTTTGAAAGCTTTCTGTAGTTCATCTGAGTAGCTGGTTCAATATATTGTTTATTTTACCTCCCACTGTATATGTGACACTTGAGAAATCGTGCTTTCAAATAGATATAATATATATTGATATCATGTATTATATCACAATAATAAGAATATTTATATATATATATATATAAATACAATATCAATTTTTGAGTAGCTTGTACCAGTGCCTCTCAATGTGTACAATATAATGTCATGTAGTTGATCTATTTGATATAAACGTACGCTTTCTTTAAAAATACACTTTTTTGTGAATGATTCTCTTTTATCTAAATGAGAAACCGTAAACATAATCAATGTATGTCCCTTGTTTATTCACGTATTTTCATATGTGTCTATGGCAGTACTGTGTTTATATACGTTTAATTAAAGTGGCAATAAAAATACACCCGAGAATTGTCTACCGTTATGTTTACAAGAAATGCAAATCGTCTTCCTGTTAATAGACAAATTCAATCTATTCTGTTCGTTTTTTGTTGCACAAACATACGCTTATTTGCCGAACCTAAGAAATCTATATATGAATATTTATACCGATTATCTTGGCTAACATATTGAAATTTTTGCATCTAAGATCAAACTGTTAATTTGATCAATATTTAGCCTTGGCGTTAACCCATTGCACACATAATAATATATTTTTTTAGTAAATAACCTTTTGTTCGTGTGTGTCCTTTGTGAGACACATCAATGTTAGTTTAAAAGAGAGTATTGTATGTTAAGAAAGCGGCATTTTAATAGTACTGTTTGTGAGGTGGTATTGTTAGTAAACGGTGATGTGGGTCATGTATCTGATATGATATGATGTCCCGTTCTAATAGGTTTAACAAGTAGATACTTAAAAGTGAGGTGCATTTTATAAAATGCATCAAGCGAAAGGCAACGCTACGAGCAGGTTGACGGTGGAGATGCACTGTTAGTTTCCAGATTGAAAGTAACATGTAAAACGAGGAGACAAGGTTACACAATAACACCTAGTACATTTTAGAACTTCAAAAACTTATTCAATTCAGATAGTCAACTACATTAAAATAGTGTATTTGCTACACTGAATATATACTTACCGTAATGAATAGATTTGAGAAAACCTTTGATAATACAATGCATTGTGTTTTAGTTATATATGTTCAACTGCATTATTTTACAGTTATAACATCCAGGGATATTTAAGAAACTCAAGACAAAACACGCCCTAAAGATGACATGTTAGTGCAACAATGTAAATCGAATGAACTAAAGCTTGGAATGTAACGTTTACGTTTATTTGGCGCATACTACTAATGGAAACAAGAGATCTAAAACTAGGAACATATGATAAAGGGGCCACTATTGAGTGGCATGCTCTTTAATGTAATGCATTATACACATAGTGACTTGGACAACGTACTAAAGAAAATTGGTTATGTTAGTGAAGAAGGATTTACACTTACATCAAAATAACAAAATACCATTCCCAAGTTAGTCAGTGTGTATGCATGAAGACAAGTTATTGCTGGAATTTGTTGAGATATATTTACGATCTTTGAAGAAGATACCATTTATGACATTGAGTAGCTGCTTGAATTAATGGGTTTTTATTACACTTTTTTTATCATCATCATTTTTTTATTTTATATGTATGAGTATTACATGCACTATTTTGAAAAACCTATTATTTAAAAAAAATGAATTAAATCTTAATAATTTGCAGAATGGAAGTTGCTTTTAATGAAAACGTGATTCAATAAGGAATATTGATTCAAGATTTTGATTCCGCATAATAGAATTCAGTAACTAGCTTAAGCATACCATACGCCTGAAATATTATGTAATGGTATAGTTAGTTCTGCATGTAAAGTGTTATTATTACACGTGGTTGATTAAATAATTTATCAGAACTCCTACGTTGACTTTCTTTTTTTCCCCTCAGTAACGACCTGTTATTTTCTTAATATTTTTCTATTACCTTCTTATGTATTGCTGGATGAGTTCTGGGCTTACATATTTATATTATTTGACCTGTGTATGTCTGATCGGTAAAACAAAGGAGATAATACATGCATTCGAAAATCAAGGATGAACAGATTTCACGTAATGATGTTCTATTGGTTAAAACTGCGTAAATGTAGCCACGCTCTAAGTTTCAATGAAATACTTCGTATGTGAGAAAACCTGTTACTAATGTGCTACATGTTTCTCTTACAGTTTAACGTAAGCTAGGATGGCGGTCTGTGATTGATCACATACACATAGATTAGTATTATGATACAAAGATAGACCATCTATTTATTTCTGATGCGTACAAGTTCTTGTAAACGCGGTTACAGGAGAAATGCCAGCAGTTAATATCAGCAGGTTATTTCACAAACACGTTATTATTGAGAACATATCTCGAGAACGAGCAGCGAAGAGAAGCCACCGGATGAGTTCCCCGACTAAGTGTACCAGTTTCCGCGTAAGTCGTTGTGGTTCTACTAAACACGGTGACACGACAAATAAAAACAATCTACATTAGCATGTTTTTTAGCAAATGTGTGAGTAACACAATGAGCCCACAGGAAAGAGTGTGGAAGAGAGACAACTAGGTGTGTCTCCCAGCTAAGGTTACCGGGAAACGGCATAAGTCATTATACGTAATCTAATTTATTAGTATATTAATTAACTACCAAATGATCTTTACTAACCATAATATATTTATGAAAGGAGAAAAAAATATAATATGTTTGGTTTGAAACGTTAAGAACAGGAAATATATCGAGGTTGTTTTATATTTTGAAGGCCTGATTTTTAGACTGACATTATCTAAATTTCATTGAATTATGCAAGAGTTACAAAAAATTGTATTTACGTAAGACAAGTTAATTTAAAACACAATTGCACGTATTAGTTAAAGTACCTGGTCTCGCAACCCACATCGATATTACAAAAATGCTTAAATTACATACCTTACAATTACTTAAATATACTTACAAAACATGCGGTATGGAACGGTACTATCTTCATAAAATATATGTATTAAACTTTCTAGTCGTTGTATCACTATGAAATGACGTTCGTGTCATTCTCCTTGCGTCGGTGTTGCTCACTTAACTTGTAATTCACGATTTAAGTTTTTTCAAGCATAGTAGATAGTTGAAATTAAATAAATAAGAGGTAATGCAATTTATTTATAATCGTAACACTCACTTATACACTTGAGACAGATGTATTCGGCCATCATATACTTGGTCTCATTACTTAGTAATTTGTTGCAAATCACCACCAAACCAGCTTCACAAGAAATTCAAAAAATGACAATCCAAAATGCTCTTTATATTTTAGTTTCTGCTCATTTCGAAAATCAAAAATTGTTGTTTGCTACAGATAAAGTAATAGTGTGCGTGTTAAACTTCAGTGATTTCATATAAAGTACATTTGAATGGAATGTATTCAAATGCAAAAAACGTAGTTAGTTGTAAGACTTCTAGTACTTACAATGTACCTTCGTGTATATTCAAAAGGCAGCTGTAGATGTATGTAATTAATGGTATTTTGTTCGTAATGGAACATGAGTAAAACAAGTAGGTCCCTATCTATATAGCTATCTATTTATCAACTTCCTTGATATGACTCTGCACAGCACATACAATGGCCTAAATGTTTCAGTCTTTAGAAAACCTACGATAAAAATGATTGTATACATTTTTTATACCGACTACAACAACATAATGAAATTCGGAATGATCATAGGCTTGATCCTCTTAGCTATTTAAATGCGCAGCCCCGCTAACCTACGCAATAAAGACACTTATATCAGGAACACTTTTCCAAGCTTGAACATATCCATAATTTTTTCATCCGAAACGCTGAACGAAAATCGATTAATATTTACAACACAAACAGATTAACACCACAAAAAATTCACATCATATAATCACCAGAACTAATAACACCGACATGACTGAGAAAAATAAACCTTACATCGCTCTCCCCTAAATAATCCCATATCTATTACCTTACGAAAATACTTACAATTTGACGGAAAAATAGTATTATAACCCCTAAAACAATAAAGGGTTTACTAAACACCAAACCCGTCCGCAACTACGTCCTAACGACACCTCGTTCCTAGCAGGCATTTGCAGAAAGAAATGTACGGCATGTCTGAATGTTATATATTGGTGAAACGGCTAGTACTATAAAATCCGAATTTACGAACACAAACAGGGCCTCAAAAACAAGAATACCACTAACGTACTAGTCACCATCCTCAAGACCGAATACTCTCCCCCACGTTGAAAATGCATCGAAAGCGCAAAACTATTTCTCACCACTATCTAATATAAACCTCAAACTAAGATATTATTTGTTAAGCAAACATCTGGCAAACACCGCGCTGAAACAATATTGCGCCACGTGGATCCCGGTTAAATGTAACTATTCTGTTTTACTACATTCATCCATATTTTTCATTTCTATTCCTTTTTTTCTCATCTAATAATGTCGGAGAAACGTTGAAATGGGAAAAGGGGTCACAGTTCCATGTTTCTCCGAAAGCGTTTCATTTTCTGTCCTTTTTCAAATAGTAAACGCGTACCAATTACGTCTCTTAATGCATTCTTGTTTTTGCCATTTTTTTCCGTTATCGAAAAAAAAATTAATTTTGACTTTTTCTAAAGACATTCGTTGATCCAAACGAACCTGATGACATCTCCCGTTTCTTGATGATTTTTTTTGTAATTCAATTTGTTTTTCGGTTAATTTTTTTCACACATCTTGTATTTTACGGCATTTCGTTGTAAGATATATGGTGAATTTTAAACTCATATATCAATTTATAAATCCATATATTCATGTATATCTATCTTATATATATATATATATATATATATATATATATATATATATATATATATATATATATATATATATGTATGTATAGTGTGTTATAGTGAAGTAAATTCCACAAGGAAATCCGAGTATGAGAGCTTAATGTAATAAACAAAACAAGAATAAAATAAAATAACACGGAATCACATAATCACCGTAGCGATCATTTATTTCCACCCTCCTGCTTTATTCAAGCATCCAAGCGAGGCGATACATTTTAAAAAGTATTTGATATCCATAATGGAGAACTATTTATTCATCACATTTTTTGTATATTGTGGGTACCCTATTTGAATTACGCATTTTATATAATTTTGTCACTGTTACTAACCTTCTACTTTGTAATTTTACTTAATGTAAAGTTTTATTGTTTTTTATGCAAAGTACACCCTCTTTAGTATCTCCGTTAATTACTGCTAATTTATATTATTCGTTAGTTTTTTGATGTGCAGTTTTATTTGCTATATTGTATATATACAGTGCAACAGTGTTATCTCATTTTTTTTTTATTTTGCACTCTCGACCCAATATTGTTAGATTCACTGTTAACGCTGTGTGCCCATATGTCTCTTTCAAAATTTTAAATATACATTTTGACTATTTTTATCTCCATTGGTCTTCGCATCTCTGAAATATTTGATCACTTTATTTATTAGTATATGTTTATTTCGATTATTTGTATGTATTTTATTGGAGAGATATTTTATTTTTTGAGGTTTGTGTTATTGTTGTTGTACACCTCTTTTTCAAGTGTTACTCCACGGATATTTTAAGTTTGTATTCAGAGCTATGCTATTTTAAAAAGTCATGTACGAGTGAATTAGTGTTACATTCCAACTTTAGTTGTGTGAGTTAGCTTAGGATAAAGTTTAAGTGAAATTCAGGGAGACGATATCTGCATATGTATTTTAATTTAGACTGTGGGTCTCCTAATAAGCTAATTAGCATAAGAGAATGCAAAATTACTCTTTTTTTCTGCTTATTGTGTATGTTGTTATTCCCTGCAGCTACATATTACATAGTAGTGTGACCGAATATACATGAAACACGCTTAATTAAAATCAATGTTGATTACTCAGTTTTAAAAAATACACACACAACCAGCACTGTTCTACGCAGATCAATGCATTCCTTCAACACTCCATTTAAAAACAGTGATGGTTGGCTGCCTTCAGCGTTCTTCGTCGTTAGCTCGCTAATGAGGAAGAGAACAAAAGACAAACACTATGTCTGTAATTAATTGATAAATACCTCTTATGACCGAAATATTTGATTTGTATTATTTTCTATTAATTGAAAATAAAACAGTCTATCCTCGAATGTGTTTGAAAAAATATTTAATATACTGTTAATATGAACAGGATAATAACTATTTTTTGTAGAGATGCTTTCTAATTGTAAAATAATATATATATATATATATATATATATATATATATATATATATATATATATATATATATACATATATATATATATATATACATATATATTAAGATAAACAGAGAAAAAAGATAGAGAGCATATTTACGACAATAGTTTAATCTCGAGTGTGTCTTTTCTATTTTTTATGAATGCGTTTGTGTGTTGACTCCCATTTGTATCATCTTCATAGTTTAGTGTTTCTAGCACAAAATATATGTAAATTGTGTGAAGCCACACTTTGTTATGCGTATAAGTTTTGACCGAAGGGAGTGAAACGTTATTAGAAAACATGCAAACAATAAAATACAAAATAATCTTTACGAAAAATTTATTTTAAATTATTTAAACATATGTTTGTGTTTATTGTGCACAATGTATACTTGTAATTATGTGTATCGGAAAGTATGTGTATTTAATTTTACAAAGGACCTATATTCTTTCATAAATGTCGAGATATGGTTATTTTTCTCAAGATATATAAATAGTTCTATTGACTTGGTGATTCATTATAATTAAGACTGGCAACATGTATATAGTTTTGATAGAAAATTGGCAGTTTACCAAAATAGGTTGTATTGGTTGTATATTTGAATTAAGAAGAATGAACATCAATAAATATATTAAGATTAAGCAGTCAGCTTTTGAAAAAAAGCATTACATATTTATGTATGTATGTATGTATGTGTGTATGTATGTATGTATGTATGTATACTTATATATATATATACATATATATGTCTCTCTATATATGTATTCTTATATATATATATATATATATATATATACATATATATATATATATATCTGTATATAAATATATATAAATATTTGTATATATATATATACATATATAAATATATATATATATATATATATATATATGTGTATGTATATATATATATATATATCTGAATAAATGTATAAATATATATGTATATATATGCATATATATGCATGTATATATATGTGTATATATATTTATATATATGTGTATATACATGTATATGTATGCATATCTATGTATATATATGTATATATATATATATATATATGTATATCAATGCATATGCACGTATATATATATATATATATATATATATATATATATATATATATATATATATATATAAATATATATATATATACAAGTATCATTAAAAATAACGGACATCTTGTGTCTGAATATTTTTTCTATGATCCTTTCCGTTTTTCTGATTAGGATCTTTGTTTTAGACCTAGGAATGAATATATATATATATATTCTATTTAGCCGGGAAAAATAAAGCCCTATACATTAAAATAGAAAAAAACAGCTATTAACAAGATTAATTATACTATTAGTACAATATACTCAAATGCTTATAAATATAAATTTTAATTAACCACAGTCTTTTATTTTTCCCGCCTAAATAGAATATATATTCACTCCTAGGTATATGCCTGGTTAACATTACTCCACTGAAGATGGACCTGGAAGGGTCCGAAAGCGCTTTGGGAAGCTTTGGCAATTTTATCAGCTAGTTTCCGTCTAAAACTAAGAACCTAATCAGAAAAACGGAAAGGATCATAGAAAAAATATCCAGACACAAGATGTCCTTTATTTTTAATGATACTTGTATAAAAGAAAAGATGCTGCCAAGATATACATATATATATATATATATATATATATATATATATATATATATATATATATATGCATATGAATATATATATATATATATATATATATATATATATATATATGAGAGAGAGAGAGAGAGAGAATATTTAAACAATAGTATTATATATTCTTATGACCAAGTATTTGTTCATTTTTACCACCGAAAGTGTAAAACAATTCAGTGCAGTTTGACGGCATTTTGCGCACAAATAAATAACCGCGAATAGACATGTAATAAACATGATCTTATATTTATGTAGCTCTTCCGAACATCAAGAATCGCTCTTGCGTAACAATTATTTGTGTATCGGACATAGTTATAATTAGTAAATTGATTTTAGATTATATTCTGCCTAGCATAAAATCTTTGAATGTTGATAAATTATGGGCGTTGTCTGAGGAAGTACTCAGTTTTTTATGGGAATTACCGCTAGTGCAGAATGTGAATTCATAATTTTCTACATCGACTCGTATCACTCTTTGGATTTCTTCTTCTCTACTAAATAAACACATACATATAGCTAAATATGCAATAAAAGTAACACAACTAGAACTAGACATTATAAAATTTGCAAATAAGAGCATTCATTATATAAGACAACTATTGACTAGGTAAGAATAATGAATACACTTTTATGTTACTATTCGAGCTCCTTGGCTCAGCGTCAGTCACTGATCAAGTTGGACTTTATATATTGGAATAAAGAAATACCGAGTATATTTAGATGTTTTTGTTAGCTCTAGTCACTAGAAACTAGAAAGTTAGAGAATGAGTAATAAGATTTACATAATTTCTTTGGAAAGTGTTACCTTAGATTAACTATATTGTAAATCTTAGCAAACATCATGCAATTTCGATAGTACCATCCGCAATCTATGAAAAATGCATGTGTATCAAGTATTTCTAAAAGAGTATCTAACCTATCTGTTTACGGACGACTGTTTACAAAAAAAGCAAGCAATATGATAATGAAGTATTAGCTACAGATGTATATAACACAGGCATAAAGCGAATCGGATATAATAGTAGAAAGAAATATAAGAAAGAAGACATCGGCCCATATTATATCCAATAATATGGCTATGGGTTTCATTTAATCTAAAGCTAATATAAACTATACTAACGAGTGCCGTATAATATACGTGAACATAGAATGTAATCTACGACAGCTCACATCAGACTCTGCTAGTAGAGAGAAAATATGCGTAATAATTCGTCAATAAGTAAGCACATCCTTAACAATATTCCTAGGAAAGTTTAGCGAATTATGGAATAACATTTCCTATATGCATAGCAAACTTCAGAGAATAATTAAAAAACACAGTAAAATAGTAATTCCTTACATCAAGAAAGCACGACTCATATATTATAGCTTCTAACAATACTAAAATAAAATGTTAAATAAAAATAATAGTGGATTGAATAGCAACCCAAACTCTGAAGTTGAACTCTAATGTAATTCTAAAAATGCAGTTGAACGCCTTTTAGAAGGTAAGTTTCTAACTTTTAGTAACGACATTGTGGAGAAAAATAGAACTATGACATGCATAGTGCCCACAATGTGAGTTTTAAAGATATGGATCAAAAGTATAGATTTTCTTTCAATTCAAGGCCCAATTCAGATTTTGAGAAAATCTCAACATAATTAGCTAAATGTTAGAGAATTACGGAGACATAATATACATTTTGAATTTAAATAGCCTATATTATGTGAATCAAATATATGCACTCGTGGTAAAGTAAAAAATGTAGTCCATTCTCCTTTAATCTTACGATCTATTAATGTCCAAGCATAATTTTGTAAATAAGATACAAGAAATCGTGCAAATGTTTTTGCATCGATCTAATATAAACTTTCGCTTTTTAAGCATGACTTACTAGATTTCATAGATTGAGACAATATGGACAATTGTGTTGATTGGCAGATACATAAGATAAATTATTGAGTATTGATTTACTCCTCTCCAGGAGTTAGGCACAAAGCCAGCTTTTATCTTACTCCCACAAGTTATATGTGACCCTAAGTCGGGTCGGGAAAGTAGGGTTTAAAAAATGCCTGGGCAGCCCCGTCGGCATGCCCCGGTAGGAGCGCCTCAGGCAGTAAGCAATAAACTTACTCCTCCTCAAAGAGGGGAGGCGAAGCTTGGGAGGGTGGACCTCCTAGAACTGCACAGGACAGACCCATAGACCGGCATAAATCAAGCCCCGAAGGCCAAGACAATACCAGTCTATGGGGTGCAGTATCCATCGGAACAGATACTACACTTTGATCTTAGCCAAAAGGCCTTTAAATTAGTTGATATTTTTTACTAATTAACCATACACTTGCCCATTCTTAATAAAAAGCTGTGTTGATTGATAGTTAATTTATTCTTATATACGGTTTTTGGACAGTTAATTCTTTCATTCGATGTGAATTAGTCTTAGTTAAGCAATGAATACATTTATTGAGTTAATTAAAGGAGTATGTAACAATAACTTAGTGACGGTTATTGGGGGTGAGTGCTTTTTAGATGTAAACAGTGGACTAATAAAAATATTCTATGAATAAATTGACTACACTACTAAGTAAGTGGTATCCGTTAATTTTGAAGGTTCTTTTATGGTTTTATTAGCATTATTTTTAAATGCATATGTTGAGGAATAGAACAATGATATTTGTAAGCATGTGGCTTATTTATCCTAACTGTACAATCATAAAAGCAATTATACGTGTATAACATTTTTAATTGTTTTTACATTATAAATAAATTGATTCGGAGTAATTTTAGCCATACTGAAAATGCATTATGTAAAATATGGTGAACTTAATGTGATGTCTAATACAATCTGTTGGCGTGATTTAATATTCAAACTCTATTCACTAGAATCCAGGGTTCGGTAAGTTAACTAATTTATACTTTACATATGTTTTCACAAACAAGGGACACCACACATCAATCTTAATTAAGTACGTATGACTATTGTTTGTTAATTCTCTTATATAGGTTTATGTGCATGTACTCATTGAAATATGTTGTCAACGTTGTTAAAAGGGTAGCATTAATAAGGTTAATAATTAATTTGTTGGGTCGTAGCAAAATTAGTAATTCTGAGAGATGTAGCGACTTGATTACGTCTCTTGGATTTGAAAGGTAATTTTCTGGCTTCGAGATCAAATAGGGCGTATTTCCTTAATGCTGAATATAATTTTTCCTACTTACTTTGAATGATGTACACACACACGCACACACACACACACACACACACACACACACACACACACACACACACACACATATATATATATATATATATATATATATATGCTGAGTAAACAGCCACGGGATGGTTATCAAACTAATTTCAACCAAGTTGATACAAAGTGCTCAATATTGAATATAACTTTTACATATGATCATTTTCTATTTACACAGACATGTACAAAATCTGCGACACTGGCATGTCGATGTTATCGATACACAGCTGTTATAAACTGAGATCTCATCAGGGAGAGTTAAAATCCGAGCTTAACCTTTAATCATATTTGGAAAGAATGAAATAGGGAGAAATGAAAAGAAATTTAAATTTAAATTTTGAAATTCTAATTCACTTGAGGGTAATTTTTTGTTACTTTCTAAAGTTACATCAATTAGCCTTCAGATGTCTATTTAGGTCATTTGGATACGAAGCTCTTTTAAGTTTAACAGTTTAGAGCTTGTTTCATAGATCCCGCTATCTATTCAAGCAACTATTAACATTGTTATACTTCGGTGTTTTGGTGGAAGATGTTTAGTATTAATTTATAAATCGTTGTAATCAATACTAAGTTGAGCTTAATTACCGAGAATTCTTCACTTCGGTAGTAAGTGTCTATAAAATGCAAAACTAAGGGGGGATTTATCATTCACAACGAACATTTTTTTTTAGTTACCTAGACATGATTCAAAATACCGAAGGGAGCTCTCAAATATTTATGTATTTATTTTATTTTATTTTTTATAAAATGATGTTTAAATACCTCATTTTAAAGTATTATTCGAATTCAAAAGTATTTTTAAGGACATGTATACTTAAAGTTAATTGTGATTACATTTTAAATTTAACTCGCATTATCAGGTGAATACCGACAAGCATCAATGTCAATATCAGGTCCCACTGTAATCGTATTCCTATATTTAATATTAGGTTGTGTGCATTCTTTTATTTATTAATATGTTTATTAATATACATATACGAAGAGATTTGAACACAAAACGCAGCAAACGCCATTTTCAAAATCACGAAACTGTCCCTACAAAAAGGGTTGCATTTCAACACTCGACGACACCCTAAAATCATGTGTTATATAATATGATACCAAATACTTTCTTTTTTTCTTTTTTTACATTGAAAATTTATTAGGCATTATATTTTAAATGATTATTATATAATTAGTTCTTACTCCTTCCAAAAAATATCTTATTTACTAGTTACCGTTTCTTCACTAATCAGTACAGATGAAAACTAAAATGATAAAAAAATTCTGCTGATGCTCTCATGATCTGGCTCTCTTATCATTTGATTATAGGCTAGGTTTAAGCTTAGTCGCTTCGGTCATTTTAGTTATGAGTTATGTTTTTCTTATTTAAATGTGTTATATTAAGGTATTAGTATTCCGTCATCTACTATTAGGTTTATGGTTTCTATTGCCAAGATAGTCTTATTATATTCCTATATCTTAGATACTTCCATATTCATGTTGATGAAAGGGTTACTACCACAGGTATTTTATATGGGTCTGTAGCGGGATGGGATATATGCAGTCTTATTTAGACAGTTCTGAATCACTTCCTGTTTTTTATTTAATACATTTTCTCATGACATAACTATATTGTAGCATTCCAGAATACAGAGGTTGCATCTCCTAGATTTGTTAGGTCTATATTTCCCTGCTCTACCTAGTATACATCCTTTTAGGCTGTATTGTATATTTTACTGTTTAGTTATCTTACACGTTTAGCTAAAGGCGTAGGGACCTTCTTTGAATTTGTATTAGGTTCTTTGAAAGAGGGTATATGGTTTCTAAATCTGTCCTTGAAACTACAGCCCGTCGACCCAATGTATGTTCTAATTCTGTTTTCCTCTATGACATTACACTTATACACTATATATGAAGTTAAACATCTCCCCTCTAAAGGGCACTCATTGACATTTCTACAGCAACATTGGGAGCTGTTATTCTGGTGCTGGACTGTACTAGTATCTAAGTTACTATTTTTTTGATTTTTGTTTTATTTGAATTTACTATAGTTGATGTTAAGTTTATCGTTGTTGAAAAGGGTAGCTTTATTGTATTTTTGTTTATAATGTTGCCTAGTCTACTATCCCTAGGAAAATTTATCTCTATAATTTTATAAAATTGTTTAGGTATGTTAGTGAGAATGTTTAAGTCTTAAGCAGGGTTGAACCAGAGTGAATTTCTACGCCTGTTTTTCTTCTTCGAGATATTTTCTACTGATGATGGGTTGGTTGATCCCCTAGAGTTAAGTGTAGTATTACGTGCAGTATCCTGAGTATTATTAGTATTTATTCTCTTATTGATTTTCCTGGGATTTCCCATAGCCATGTCGTATGATATTATGTGACGTGCATTCCTATGTGTCCTAGAATTCTCATTGTGCCTCACCGTGCTTACTTTTATGTAGTTTATTTTCTCAGTATGTCCGGATCTGGCAGACTTTTATACATATATATATATATATATATATATATATATATATATATATACTCATACATTATAGATATGTGCTCATATATATATATATATATATATTTACTTATATATATATGTACTTATATATATATGTACTTATATAATTGATATATGTATATATATACATACACACATAAATATACAGGCATGTATGTATATATATATATATATATATATATATATATATATATATATATATATATATATATAGTTGTAATATGTAAATATATGCATGGCAAGTAAGCGTTTCTGCAGGAAGTCATGAAGCTTTACTATTACTTGCCATATATATATTTAACAAAAGTACTACTGAGCTATTCATACTAATTTACCAATGTTGATGTACATACTGAGAAAGTATATACATATAGTGTATCATCTTATATTATGCTATATGTGTATATACATAATGTACTTTAATATATTGATATCAAACTAAGTAAATATATAACGTTAGCTATATAACGCTTCTCATACTTTTGACATAAAGCGCAGTCGTAAAGCTATATCTCAATTAACTATCATTATAGTTTTTATAATGATTGGTATAGAACAAAGTATAAGTAGAACGACGCCCTACATATTATTTACACTAAAAGTACTTTTTTTTGTACTTTTATTCACCTCAGAAAAGGCACATTGTCACTGAAATGTAAACGACTACTGTGAATTAGAGGCCTGATTTATAGCGGTCAACTTAGTTAAGAGGTATTTTTTGGAAGGTTTGTTCACATTAAATTTACATTTCTATATGGTTAGACAGGTAGGAAACAACGGACCAGAGGGGACCTTAAAAGCTATTAGTTCAAGGAAAAAAGCTATCAGTGTAAAAAGGGATTACATTTAGATAATTGTCTTGTTGATCGAGTGTATTAACATTCCAGCGTCACCAGAGGGGCAATCTCTTCGCAGCAAACTCGTCTGAACAAGCGCGTCGGAGCACATTCCATGCAATATTCGTAAACACGCAGATGGGTGCAACACTGCGGTAATGGTAATACATTAGCTGGGAGGTAATATCATTTATTCAAGTAAACATATATCTTAACATCGCTGTGCATTATAAAGGGATCGTAGAATGTATGTGCTTCTAGAGGCGATGTTTATTTCAGAAATACAGTAATACACTGACAAACTGTTACGTGCCGTAGACGAGTACGTATAAGTATGTATTATTAAGAAATCAACACTTTATAATTTAAGAGAATGCAACTGCTATATGCATTTCCTGATCCTTAACCATAATCCAGTCTTTAAACGTTAAAAAATGTAACAATGAATGTATATGCACAGACTAGTAATTAATAACATGAAAGCATACACATGCACAATGAGGGGCGAGAAGAAGCAAGCCTAAGCCATAGCGACTATAGAAACTGTGCGGACGAGTACAAAAGTCTAGTTGGCGTAAACGAGAGTAGGAAATTGACCTTGCGTTTACTGTCGGAAACCTCGTAACTCTCGTTTTTCTTTGTTGTCTTTTAGTACTCACATTACATAAGTGATGTTTCTGACAAAGGGGAAATAATTGATAGTGTGCGTGAGAATCAATTCATCTAATGATTATCGTTTGCTAGCGTTTGACCTTGAAGAAGTATTTGTGTCGCTCACTTCATCGATTGACTTTGTGCCTTGTCTGAAGACAATTTCCATTAAACACATCTTATAACCGCAGCTGGTTTAATAATAGTAAAAGTATCTAATGCACAAACTTATTTTGAAAAAATATTAATTTTCCGAATTATTTTGTTTATCCACACTAACATGTCAGTATATTTCCGATAGATTGTAATTAAACTATATCCTTGTTTTTCCTTGATTATACAGTACGTTTAAATGTTTTGTGGATTAATTTACAACACCCTTTTAATAATCACCTTGTCATATATTGGCACCAGATGATATGGTATTATTTCAAGAACGAACTGATTACCCATACGTCATTATTAATCACATAAATATCCATCTATCGTTTGGATTTTTACACGTTGATAAAAAAATTTAAACAGTTTCTTAAGTTTCTCCTAACACGCTGAAATACATTCCGATTTCTTTTCACACCTCTTTAAAAGTCAGCGAATCAACGTGTGATATATATTTATGTCTTTTTAGCTTTCGAGAATATAAACAGAGGTTGCTGAGTATTACCCAGTTGGTAATTTATTATACCTTCATTATATAGTAAAATCACACAGGATTATCAATGAATGGAAGTCGGTGCAAGACGTGCGAGAAGAAAAATCCTTGGAGACAAGACTGGCCATTTAAGAAACAATGATAAATTGCACTTCAGCAAGCAATGCATCATGTTGGTTAGATGACCAGACAGGATATATTATTGTATACACTTAATGATGTATGCGGTTGAAAACATACAAACATTATATATATATATATATATATATATATATATATATATGAGCGTGAGTGTGTATGTGCGTGTGGGTGTATGTGTGTGAGTGCGTGTGTTTCTCTACATATACAGATACATATAGTCTATGCATGTCTATGCAGGTCTTGTATAAGTCTCTATATATGAGCACATGTTTTATATTTATACATGTATTTTGATATATATGCATACACGGCCATGGTTTACGTATTTTTATATGTATATAAATATATATTTGCGTACATTAATGCCGCTCTGGAGGTTTTCGGGAAATATTATCTTAAAAAACGTCACACAATTCTTTGTGATTGTATTTTTTTAAATATTTATATGTCAGCCTCTGTAATTCGCTTCACCTTAGATGGGTGTTCGTGGAGCGTATTTCGACCGAGAACGCTTAGCGTGACTTTCATGTTTGCGTTAGCTTTTAAAGTACGTGTATATATGTGCATGTGGTTGCGTGCCAGCATCGTAGGTAGGACAGTTACTTAGTTTCTTGCAAAAGTTGCACAGACAACAGCAGCACTAACAAAAATAAGGACCACATAAAAGAACAGACACATTACATTCGGCTTAAAAAAAAATCTAATTTGCTTCGTGTCACATCACTATCCTTGTACACGTGTGAGTCGTGAGACGTAACTGTCAACCATGAAAGAATGATACGAAATCATAGATCGCATGCTTCAGTAAAATCCTCAACATCCCGTACTATGACTACATTAAATTTAAGAAATAAGAACAGGCACATACAAGTAGTCGGGCCATATCAATATATACTGAACACTGAGAAGAATAGGAAAAGTAAGTATTACCTACGTGTTACACTAAAATCAAGTCTGGCACAATAAATCAGGCAGGAACTGTACAGGACGCGAATCAAGAAAAGTAGAATATAAATATATGGGAGGTTAACATCCGCGAGTGTCCGAGACTGGCGATGTGTAACACGCTAGGGAAAGCAGAAACTCAAAGAAGATAAGGAAAACGTGTTTTGAGCTAATCAATGATCATTTACAAAAGAGGAAAATCCTATATGTATAATATATACATATATATATATATATATATATATATATATATATATATATATATATATATATGTGTGTGTGTGTGTGTGTGTGTATAATGTATTTAGATACTGTATATTACATATATATATATACATATATATAATATATATATATACATATATATATATATATATATATATATATATATATATATATATATATATACTTATATAATGTCTGCAATATTAAATATACTAAATACAAATACCACGTTCTTTTTATTAAATACTAGCGGGGCTACCCGGCGTTGCTCGGGGTCATAAAAACATATAATTGAAGAAAAATCGTGTGTGTAACATCTTTATATACAAACTTCTATTTCTCCCCCCCCCTTTCTCTATAGCCGTCTCTTTATCTTTCTACCTTTCTCTTCCCTGGTCACCCCATTTCAGCGCTACTTTCTAATTTTGCCTTTTGCGAAAGCTGTTTCTTCCCCACCATTTCTCCTACGTTGGCCAGGGCAATAGTATATCATATTTCTATAAAAAGTAACACCTCTATATGCGCCTTCTATATAAGAACTTATCTCCGCCCCGGTGTTCATACTATATACGTATCTATCATCACCCCGGTGCGCATACTATATACGTACGTATCGCCGCCCCAGTGCACATACTATATATGTACCTATCGCCGCCCCAGTGCAGATACTATTTAAGTACCTATCGCCGCCTCGGTGCGAATGCTAAATAGTACCTATCGCCGTCCCGGTGTGCATGCTACATAAGTACCTATCGCTGCCCTAGTGCGAATAATTAATATGTACATATTGCCGCTTTGGTGCGAATGCTAAATACGTACCTATCGCCGCTTTGGTGCGAATGCTAAATACGTACCTATCGCCGGCCCGGTGCGAATGCTATATACGTACCTATCGCCGCCCCGGTGCACGTGCTATATACGTCCATATCGCCGCCCCGGTGCGCGTGCTATATATGTACTGACTGCCGCCGCAGAGCGCATGCTATGTACGTACTTATTGCTGCCCATGTGTACATGTTATATA
>OY744517.1:58198537-58218537 GCA_963556195.1 Sepiola atlantica | reverse complement strand
GTTTATATCTCATTAGGTTGCACTCGTTTTACACACAGTATCTTCCCATTACATAATATGGAGTATAACAAATCCAGAGAAGTAGAATTCGGCGGTACACTCTACACATTTCCTGGTTTGGTCAGATACCCGGCACCTCTAAAAATTAAGAAATATAACTGAAAGTTTGTTCTTTACATGGAAGTCTATCAATACGTTTCGTGGATGCTATGTAGCATGGACGTTAAAGAGGTAAAGGTGGTCTGTAAGCAATTCAGGATTCACATATTTATTATATTTTGGTAAAATGGTGTACTAAGCTATGAAACAATGTGTTATATACATCGGGTACTACCAATGCTTTCATTGCTCCGCGTTGCAATCTTGCCATCAACTATTTCCAGAAGTAGAGATAGTAACTTAGCAGGCATTTGTTTTCTATTTAGATGTACTCTCATATTTATAGTTTATGTTGAAGTCCTCGTGTAATTGCGAGATTATGACGATGTTTAGCAATTATTGAGTTTGTCACCGGGGAGTTAAACGTAAAACATCTGGAAGTGTTTTTCGAGAAGTCACTTAATGAAGGTGTGATGCGAATACTTACAACATCGCACCTCTTGGGATAAAGCAATGTTTAATCTAGAGGTGTGAACGCTTTTCCACGTGCCATTCTACATTAATTCGATTAAATAATAATTGTATGAAAATTTAGACGGATACGATCCCTTTATGTTTGGTAAATTAGATCAGTGTATTTTGTTAAGTTTAATGATCAGATGGGATTTTCTACCACAAGAGAAATGATTGGCTGTAATACTCAATTACACAACGACCAAAATGGTTTACCTTAATCTTCATAAAAATACTTTAGTAAAAAATATATTTCCTATACTTCCGCGTGCGTCAAAGAAAATTAGCCCATATTGCTGGAATTGGTGATACAGTACGAAAACTGTTATCTGATCATCATTTATCTGTGGGATACTCTTCCAAACAATTGATACTTGTCCATGCGGTTAGTGACTTATTTTAGCTGTTCATGGAGTTATGCTTGGATTAGTATTAGGACGATTCGTTGATGCAAGACTCAATTTTGTCAGTGTTTTACCATTCAGCGTACAAGTAATGCCTTCAATATAAATCAACGACATATTGAACTTATCGTCTTAAAATAGTTTATCAATATATGGTGTCGATATAAATCTAGAAAAACGTTTAGTTTTTCTTTCATAAGAAATGACAAAACCGTCGCCAATGAGTAATAAAACCTTGACGGATAAAAGTGATGTAACATTGAGAGATTAAAGTTATGACATTCTGGCAGATCTAAAGTGACGAAGAGTAACTCTTCATTAATGTCTTATTTGTGTACATTTCTTAGTAGATTGGGATCAGATATTGCACATGAAGACAACATGTTCACAAACCGATGCCCTAATTTACTCGTCAATTCATGTGTAAATTTTTTCTGGTATGTAGCTCCTTAGAGTGTTTCTCCCCCAAGAAATCAATGTGCACTACATGCATCATTGACTGCATTTATAAATTGGACACTGATAAATTTGAGTTCATTAAAATGCTGTATAAGAAGTCCCTAACACAATTATTCAAATATATCAGGACACGCCGTGTATACCGTGCCCCAAATGTCAGTTTTTATAGCGAACAAGTAGCCTGGAACAATCGTACATTCTAATCGTTGTTTAAATACCTTAGTTTTAGTGTCAAATATATAATAGACAGACGTGTACATGCAAAACTATGTACAGCGCAATTTCTAAGAAAGTCAACAGAGTGGTAAAAGGTAAATTGAAATCATCTGCGGCATTGTTTTCAATCACTATAAATCTGCCCATTGTTCTCGATAGACTAGGAGGTGAATGGCGGGGGATTATATACATGAATGTTTTTATAAAGTATTCTGCAAATCGCGTTCTTAGTTGATATGTATAACCAGTTTTACATATCTTGCCTTCACTTTTAGCATTATTTGAAATTGTGAGAGAAGCGTACTGACTGTTTGTATTTACATATTTACAAATGTATCCAATTGATTTCAGACCGGCATTATATTCGACACTATTGTGGGCAGTCATTTGTATCCGTTTACATGTCAATTAATAACTGCCTAGGATATCAATTGCGGTATTTTCTTTTCTTTTCTTTCAAACATGCGAACAGGTTTTTTCCCCACATGGGCCATGCATCATATAATGTATAATCTTCCGATGCCAAACGGGACCTGCCACTGAATCTGTAATATACTTATTGATAACTGAGTCGATATCTGAGGATCTAAACGTTTCTCAACGCCATCCCGACAATGGGCATGTAGCAATTTTCTTTTTTTGACATTTAACAATTACACATGTGAGCTATTACGAGTGGATAAATATTTCCTTCTGTTAATACTTCGCTTATGGAAGTTATCGTAAGATGAATAATATTACAATAATGTGGGGCTTTATGAGGAATAGACTCAGTTAGGATGACAGGTAAAAGTTATAACAAAATATGCAGTCCCGTTTTTCCCCTCACGCACCTTCGCTTTTTAGTGCGGTTATTCATATACCAAGGTCAACCGGTAAATGCTGGCTGACATTTAACGTATTGTCATTCAACTGAATATAATTACCATGCTCTTTTGATTAGTCTTACTAATGGGATAGTTTCCTTCATTAAATAAGCTAGTTAGAACTTTCTGCGGGAACTATAATCTTATACGCATAGACATTACAATAATATATACTTTAAGGAATAATAATTATGCTGGAGGTGTATTAGTTAGCTTAACGGTTTAAGTAGATAGTTTACCCTGCCCAATCAATGATCGGATACTGCGAAACACTTATGCACGACTTTTTCAGATATGCATTCTAACTGACTGTTTCAGAGATGCTAAATGACGCCCCAATTATAGTCCAACTATTATAATAGTAACTTAACGTGTTTCGAGAATATAAAGGTGACGGGCATGTTTCCCTCTCGATTTTTGTCCACATGTATATCCACTTGAAATATTCACCTCGAACATATTCTATAGTCATCATAAACTGGAATACATATTTATTTTCTCTCTGAAGTATACTTTCTAATTCAAGAACAATCTATACGAAAATGTTTATGACATCGTTATATATAATCGATGCTTCTTGCATTTCCGCATCGATGAAAAATAGTTGAAGAAATATACATATATATATATATATATATATATATATATATATATATGCATACTATTTTAATATAATTGACGATATAACTGTCCATGTATGCACTAGGAGAGCTTTTACATAGATCTCCAACTGTTAATAACACACACACACACACACACACATATATATATATATATATATATATATATATATATATATATATATATATATATATATATAAGGAAATTGTAGTTTGCGTGAAGCATTGCTGGAAATATAAGTGTAAGTTTGAAATCCGAGGCAGGAGCAATGTGAAACAGATACCGGAAGGTGGAACAAATGAACAAAAATAAATGAAAAGAGAAAATAAGTATGGAATATCAAATCAATTTATTAATATTTAACGTAAAACAGATTAAATACCAGAACAGTAAAAAAAAAAAAGTGGTTACTGTCAGGCAATTAAAAGTTCCAGAATAAGGTAAACTTATATTTTCGAGAGCGTTCCCCTCATTATCATAGGACAAAAATAATATGACCGAGTGATCGAAAAAAAAACAAGGTGGACTGGTGGGATCAACTGTTGACGAAATACCGCAGAGAATTGAAAGTAGATATGCAGAAAAAGAATTAAGAAAATGAATCAAGACATCAATATAAATTATTCATATCATAATTTAATTATATAATTATTCAGCTAAAGTTTATGATCTTTTTAATATTTTTTTTATTTATACACTATTTATTATAATTTTATTATTTTATTTGATTTATTTGATTTATTTTCTTCTTTAATTAAAACTTAATTTTAAATTTAAATTTGATGAATGTGAGCCGTTAAAGGAATACGAACAGTCAATGGGAGGCAACTTTTAAATCCTTTGAAACCCAGAATCAGTTAGAATAAACTTAAAATTAACTTAAAACTGAAAAAACTGAAAAATCTAAATCAATTGTGTAATAAAAGGTAAATTTATAGAAACGAGAGTACTTATTAATAGGAGATCAATATCTGTTGTGGAGAGAGAGCAAGTGAGGCCATATCTATATACATATACATACATATACATATATATATATATATATATATATATATATATATGTATATATATATATAGTATACCATACTCGTTTCAATTAAAATGACGGCAACCTAGTTCGTTGCTCATGAAAAAATATCATATAGAATGCAAAAGAAAACTACATATATTGCTACTTAAAAATACGTTTATCTATTTTTGAACCTGCAAAATTACAGAATTGTACCCAATACAAATCACAACGGCTGCATCGAATTACTGTGATATTAACGTGATCACTGTTCGCTTGGTCGGGGCCTTAATACAGATATATGCCAACTCTATTACGCCATTTGTTCCCTTGCAAATAATCAGAGTTCAAAGACGCGACTACTTTAGTTGAAAAGCTTACCAAAAATAGTGTGCCCACGTTACTCAGTGTTGCCTAGAATACATATTCAATAATTCAAAATAACAAGGGTATTCGTGTAGCGAATCTCTTAATGAAAATAATAGTAATGAATTATATATATATATTTATATATATATATATATATATATATATATAGCTCTCTCTCTCTCTCTCTCTCTCTCTCTATATATATATATATATATATATATATATATATATATATATATATATACTCAGAGTTTGGCACCAACCCTTTTAAATTCTAAAGTTCACACGAAAAAACAATGCCCTCACATTACTTATCGTGTTGGCTAAAAATCCGTAATTCTGAGTTGTCTTTTTATGATTTTTAGAGTGGATCCTATATACAGAAATCTATAAACAAATACACATACCAAACCAACCTTATATATATATATATATATATATATATACATGTACACATATACATGTATATATATAAATATATATATACATGTACACATACACATGTATATATATATATAAATATATATATACATGTACACATATACATGTATATATATATAAATATATATATGTATACATGTACATGTATATATAAATATATATATATATATATGTATATATATATATATATAAATATATATATATATATATGTATGTATATATATATATATATAGATATATATATAGATATATAGATATATATATATATATTTATATATAATCTTAGTGAACTGACCTTCACTTCAGACTTGAAATAAAAGACCTACATAAATTCCGTGTCTAGGGTCGCCGGGAAAATGTGTGGATAATTCTACCTTCCCGGAAAGCAGTTCACTTCAGATGCAATCCTCAATCTGTATAAAAGTCGAGCACATCTTGAAATAGTGTAATGCATCCACATCTTGAGAGCTGCTGCTTAGTGCAACCTTTCTTGCCTTGACGAAGTACAACACTCGTTTCGAAATGTAATGAGGTATGTATTCTACTCTTCCCTACTTCGACTTTCTCACGGAAGTGATGGTGCTTGTCTTTCGTACCTTATCGTTATGTTCATGGTAGGTGCTCGACAGAGCTCCAATCTATTCTCCCCCTGTAAAACAACAAACACTCATATAGGTACAACACCGTCAACAACTTCCGTTTCTTTTTTTGTATCTTAAACTTAACAGAGCTTCCATGATCAGACTTTTTTATTTCTTTTGAGTACCCGTCTTTTAAAAACAATACCGCGATGCTGCTTCCTCGCTAGGTAAAACATAGTTGTGTTTAATGCCAATGTTGAGCCGTCCTTTTTAATTATCAAAGTATGCCCCATTTAAACAATTGTTGGCAATCATTACGGTGTTATCGTACAATCCACCTGTGAATTCATCAACCCTTATCCTTAAATGGCTTTTCCGACTTGATAAGTGTTTACGCTTTAGTTTATATATATATATATATATATATATATGCATATATATATATATATTCTTAAATATTTAACAACCAAAGTCATTTGTGTATATATATATATATATATATATATATATTTATATATATATATAGTAAATGTTCTTATTCGAACATGTACAAGGTCTGCTACACTGGCATGTCGATGTTATCGATCTACAGCTATCAAGAGCTGAGGTCTCATCAGGCAGAAAGTTTTTTTTATGATCCGACCAGCACCCAAACAAGGCAGGACGCCACTGTGGACATAAAGGGGCTACTGAGTAGGTTTAGTGTGTCATTCAAAATAGGGAGCTTGGCAGCGATATGTATGTTTACATTAGTGTTAAACCTCTGCATGTCGGTACTGTCGGGGAAACAAGGGGCATGGAGAAAGTACCATAGGCCAGAAACGCGAGGAAAGAAGCTATTGGAGTAGAACGCTCTCCAGCATCTGGAAACCTCCACAGTGAATGGATGGAGTTTATCTTATTATCGAGTTGGTCTAGTGAATTTACGTCGAGGGGGCACCAGAGTAGCCAGTTCATCGGATCATAATCCATTGAAGTGTTTGTAAAACAAACACAAGGAGGCAACATTGCGCCGATGCGACAGGGGCTGGAGCTTGGTTAAAAAAATGTCAGTATTTGTCACTATTCATGCGATGGGTGAAATGAGATTATACAGTTTCGTATTACATGCAGGTCAGTAATAAATATTAATTAACCATACATTTATATACTCGTGGTAACATACGCTGATACCCTGTATTGTTAAAAGTGAACCATTTCTAGCAATGTTTATAATGGGAGCATTCTAAAATCTTCTTTGAGAGAGGACATTCCTTACCACGGTAATAAATGTTTAGCAAAGAACACAAATACACCAATCATTTCAACTATGCTTCATGTGCCTGACATGAGGAGGCAATTATTTTTCTTTTAATTCGAATACTAATTTAAAGTTACAGATGAGAATGGCCAATCGAAAAAAAATGCTTTTGAATAATTAGATTGGAGGAAGAAGAACGAGATTAGCTAAAACTAAAGAAAACACAAAAGGTGATGTTCTTTAGTTGCGTCTTAAAACACAGAGAGTGTAACTATCGAAATGCTATTTCAAATTTTAGCGTGACGGACCGACAAAGATGTTGTTTAAAACTTAAGAATGCCAGACCGATGAAAATGCTATTGCATACTTAATAATGAAATACTAAGACATATGTTCTGTAGACCTTAAATGTCAGATTGACGTAAATTATAGTTCAAACATAAGCGTGACAGATTATAAGACATATTACTTAAAAAGTGCAAACGGAGGACAATTATTTATTATTGTGGAAACTAAAGCGCGACATATTAATGAAAATATTGTTTTAAATGAAGTATGGCAGGACGCCGAATATATTTCAATAATTACGAAACAGACGAAACAAAATGTTGTTTAAAACTAAAGAATGGTAGACCTACGAATATAATATTTCAAGTTAATACGAAACATACACCTCAAAAAGTTGTTTAAAAATCAAGAATAGAAGACTGGTAAAAGTACAATCTCAAATTAAAGGGTGACATACTAATGCGAATGTTAGTAAAACTTTAGTGTGACATACAAAATCAAAGTAATATTTAAGAACTTAGCATGACAAACCGAAAACAATGTTGTTTTAAACGTAAGAATGGCAGTCCAATGGAAATGATATTTCGAAATGAAGTAGAACAGAGCAACGAAGATGTGTTCCGTTTAAATTAAGAATGACAAATCAGCAAAAAGGTTATTTCAACTTTAACTGTAACAGCCTAATGACAATTTTGTTTAAACATTGCGTAATATCCAAATCAACGTCATATTTAAAAATTAAAATGAGGTGAATCGAAGGGGGATACCATTATTTGAGGATAAAATAATATGCGACCATTAGGCAGTATTGTTTTATCCTTAAGCGTGACAGATCGATCGATGGATGGACAAAGCCTACCATATCGATTCAGGGTCGCATCTGAAAAAAATTCCGTTGTTGTTTTCGAAAAAGTGATCAATTGCCAGAGACGGATTTGCAAAATACATTTAGATAGATTGATATTAGGCTCAGTTGGAAAACGGTCGGAAAAGAGATTAGTCCAAATCAATTAAGAACATGGAGATTGCATCGCAGGTTGGCGGGGATGATTAATTTTCGTTGCCGGAAAATACGATGTTAACCTCAGAATATAAAAGTTCGTGGACAATGGTGTTGTTGTTTAACTTTCATCATTCCATGTAATAGCAAGCTGCAATGCTGGCAATAGGGGTATCTAGCCAACCCACCCGCCGAATGTAGCATATGAGACTCCCCTACGAACATTGAGTAATACACTGTGCACTGCCTTCTAAAAACGAAGTGATGTGTAAAGGTTTAAGATAACAATTTGAAAAAAATAAATATATTTTATAGAAAGAATATATTTAATTTCGTCGTAATAGAAACTATTTTCTAAACAGTATACTGTAAATAGCAATTAATATTTGCCTGACAACCATACACGAAAATAACGCGTTATTATAGTTTTTATTATTTTCCTAGAAGTATATGTGATTCGTTGGTTCAAAGCAACTTTCCCGTTTTTTTAGCTTTTATTTCATTTAAAATATCATAAACTGTGACATATCTGAAATGTACAATTATAACAAAAAATGATGAATCTCTTTACTTCTCCATCAGTATTATTATTATTATTATTATTATGATTATTATTATTATTATTATTATTATTATTATTATTATTATTATTATTATTATTATTATTACTACTACTACTATTATTTCATAGTAGTCTTCATTTTTGCATGTTTCTAGTTAGATTTAGTTAACATCAGATGAATTCCTTTGAATCACACATTCAAGCTGTACCATAACATTTTCGCTGTTCCAAATAGGCAAACATTTTGCAGAATTTAAACAAAAAAAAGCCATGTATGGTGGTTGTTAGTTATGGTTTGAAGTGTTCCAATTCCATCGTGAGTCACTTTCATATCTTTATATTTCCATAGTCTAACCCATTCCTATTTTAGATCTGGATATTATTTATTTTTCTTGTTCTTTAACCTGCAGTCTGTTATGAAATGGACAGGCTATGTTAATGATTAAGTACGTTGTGTAGCTTTTGCTTAGAAAGATTTAGTCAGTTTGCAGTGTTCAAAACACCTTTTTTCTCATTCTTTCGTTTTTGCTGAGGATGTGGCCTCCTACCGGATGCCAGACATTCACCGGCTATTTCAGACACTCAAGCCTAGAAATATTTTCAAGATTCTAACCGCCCCTTAAAGTGCAATTATGTGTATTTCTCTTGCACCTGGTTCAACGGGTAAACTTGCCAAATACCCTTTGTAATTGCATTTCATTAGTCCTGTTGCTCCTATAATTACTTGTATGATTGCGATTTTCGTAAGATTCCAGTTTCTGTTGATGTCGTATATAAGACCTCGGTATTTCGTAATATTTTCCCTTTCAGCTCTGTTTAATCCTACATGATTAGGAACACGGACTTCAACTAGGGTTGCTACTTTCTCCATGTTGTCTTATATTACGATGTCATGTTTAACATCTCCGTTTTCCAGATGTGTAGCTCTAGGAATTGAAAAGTTATAGCGGTTGGTGTATAAATTATTTCCAACTGTTATTTCGTGTATATTCTCCCAAGATTTGCTGCTACACTGGATATTTAACTTTTTACAAATAGTCCAGTTAAGATAGGTACACACTCCGTTGTTTCCCATTGTATAATATATATCCCCCAGGGAACCTTCTAACCTGATGTCAAGTGACACACACTCTCTACTACTGTGTTGCAGAACCTGCACTTGTTATTGTTGCCGAAACCACTCATATTTTTAAAAGCATTGGTCATCAAGCCCTGATCTTGAGCAGATATTATCATTCTCTCCTGATCATAGTGGAGACTTCCTCTGTTCAGCTTGTCTACAGAGACTTCGTTATCTATATATTCCTGGGGTAATTCACCTAGGACATACTAAGCACGTTATTGGTTTGCCCATTCTCCCAGTATTCTGGCGGCGTTTGCGGGCTATTTCTGTGACATAATTGTTGTTTGTTTCTGCTTTATTCGTACGACAGTCCTGTTCAAAATGTTTGGCCAGTTTTGTGATAGAGGTTCTTCTGCTTGCTCTGGTTTCTTGATGTAGATTTGGCTTATATGAACTCATCATATATTGGCCGGTGCTCACAATAGTGGTTCGATGTTGATGGCCAATTTCTGAGATACCCATACCATCTGTTCCTCTTGGCAGATACGTCCTTGGTAGACACTGGTTCCTGTACATTACTCTGTACATTGTCAACATTTTCTCGTTTTAGTGTCTAATGTATTAAGTTTTTTTTGTGGCCAATCAGTAATTCCAAAGCTGTATGTTATCACTGGCATAGCCAATTAGTAAATAGCAGGTACTTTGTTTTTGTTTGTTAGCCATGGTTTGCCAATTTTTCTAACACGGCGTATATATTCTCTGCCAATGTTATCTCTCATCCTGGCATGATGAATTGAATCGTTGTCTTCTACGCCAATGTATGTGTATTATGTTGTGTTCATCAAGATCTTGAATGTCAGTATCTTCATCAAGCTGTATATTTTCCGTTTGGATAATCTTCCCAACTTTCAAGGAGCATTTGACACATTTGTCAAGCCCGCACTTCATTCAAATATCTTTAGAGAAGTTATGTACAACCTGTAAAAATCGGCTTAAGTCATCATCTGTACTAGGATACAGTTTGAGGTAATTCATGAAGAGCAGGTGGTTGACTATTTTGTTTAGATCTTGTTTTCGGCCCTGGCTCAGATTGTAGGCATTCTGGCTTTTGTTTAGTAATTTGCTAAGTGAGTCAATTGGAAGGCAAAACAGTAGACGAGATAAGCTATCTCCTTGGAAGATTTCTCTTCGGATATTGACGTCTAGGATTTTAATTGTTCCATTTGTGTGTCTTAATGCCATATTTTTCCACACATTTATTTGTACTGCCATGGTTTCGTTGATGACCGGATGGATATAGATCAAGGCAGCGCACGAGCCATGCATGGGGTACACTATCGTATGCATTTTGGTAATCGATCCCCGCCATGCTCACATTTCTCTGTCTCTACCTACACTCCCCAACGATGGTCTTATTGATCAACAATTGGTATTTGGTGCCTAAATACGTTCTCCTACACCCTGTAAGTTCATATTCCAGGCATGCTCCAGAAGAGATATATATATATATATATACCTAGTAGCTCAGAAAATACTCTATTATTTTTTGTACACAGCTTGAAAACAAATTCTATGGAAAAAGTTCACATCAAATTGAACTAACATATTGATTTATTTTCAAATGTATTTTGTTCTGGATACATAAATATTTTTCAGTCGCAATGTACTGCACTTTCAAGAATAATACTATTATATATTCTAGATATTTATCTAATTATAAATAAATCGAATGTTTTTGTGTATTATTAAATCCAATAATTCATATTCGTAAGCCATGAATAATTCAAGCAGACAGAACAAAAACTACAACTTTGAATTCAACAAAAAAATTCCCTTCCAAGACCACAATATTTTGTCGCCTAAAAACTTACTTTGAGATAAACCAATTTTTAAAAAAATAGTTTGCAAATAAAATTAAACAAATCATATAAAGGCTAATTCAAAAACGCGAAATAAGTTCTGGAGATTTTCAATTCGAAGAGAACGTTTAAATGTAACTATTTGAGAGAGTAGAGGAGGGGAATAAAAACATTTAACAACTTATAACAATGGAATATTTGCATATAAATAACATCTTTCCTAATTGCACTAAAAGTGTAATCTTTCATCAATATGAGCTGCTTCACTTAGCGGAAGAATAACACATAATTAAACACATTGAACTAATTTGTATACTGTTAAGACTCAATCAAAATAAATGCGGGTTCCAATGTTGAAAATGGAAAGATGAAAAACAAGTAACGTTTATTGATAGATACGAGTCTGTCAAACAGTGTTCATATATCAAACATATATTAACATGTTTGTTTACTAAAATAATACTGGTGACATTGCTTTTATCGGCCTATTCTTCTCAAAAAATCGTATTTTCATGATACGATAGATCAGTTTATGAGGCGTCTGATCTGCTACAAGTAGATTGTTGATTTCCATTGATGATTTTCAATTAACAATAATCAATGATATATTTGTCGATTTGTCTAGTTCTAATTCTAACGGTACCCATTACATAATAAGCAACCCTAATTATAATAAAAGGGATGTTGAATGTAAACGCAATGATATATAACTAATAAGGAACTTGTAAAAGTATATAAGTATAAATTCTGTGCAAATACTGCATTTAAAACTAGACTGTTTAACAAATGGATCGGCTTTAAAAACATACATTATTGTATTTATATTTATTACTATAAATAGAAATATCAGCTGTAACAACATGGTTAAAGCCAATAAGCAATGTAAATACTATACTAAGATGGGCATGTGTTCATACTTGTTTTTATTTGCTTACGTTACATTGAATATAAAACATGAAAATAGCGACCGAATTGAATGTACTCTTTAGTGTTTTATTTTTTTCTATTGTTTAAGTATATAATACAATTGAAAGTAAATCGAATGTCGCCTTCCTCACGACGAGTAACTAAGAGTGAATTCTTTAGCGCGTATTCATATCAACTCACATAAATTATATTAAATAAATTCAGATGATTAAATAATTCTTCACTTTCAGAATACTTTTTTAGAAATGAAGAAAGTTAAAAAAAAAAACGAACGAAAAACATTTAAATAACTCAGGATATTACAAGGAAAGACATTCATACACGAATTTGTTCTGCCTTTTCAAAAGTTCGCCGAAAGCCATAACCGCGATATCATATTGTATATGAGAAAAGACGTTTACAAGGTACAAAAGAAAAACATGTTAAAAGAGATATTCAGATGAAACAAAAATCTGTTTTGTATGCGCATGAGATCAACACGTCTAGATTCTAAAAGTTACTGCTATATGTTGAGGGATGAAAGAGTAACAGTATGTTTTATAAAAGACAGCTGCTCAAGGTGATATTCATATAATCAACGTCCATCTCGCTTGATATCTACATTATGTACGGTGCTGCCATTATTATTCTCTGTAGAGCTTTAAATAAGTGTGATATCATTTTTCTTGACTTTTACAACACCGAAATTACCCGAAGTTAGAATAAACATTAACATAAACCATTGTATGTTATCTATTTTACTTTGCGGCAAATGCTCTGTTAAAATAATATTTGGTTGATGTTTCCCATAAAACTATCAGTTTTGTAACATGTAGAATATACTATTCCTGTTTTAGTTAACGTTGCGAAAGCGAGTAAAACAAAGGGCACGGTAGAGAAATGTATGATAAACATTTAAGTAAATATATATTTTTAGTAGAATTCTTATACCAGGCGATTGTCGATAATAAATATAGCATTAGATACAAATATGTATATAATTACTTTATTTTTGGGGATAAAGTACCGTTTTGGTGGCATTTCCTTCCATCTAAAAATTATAAAATTATAAATAATGTACACACATTTCTCATCTTATAGTCTAGAATACATAACTAATATATATATATATATATATATATATATATATTTAGTAAGTTATGAAAATATATTCATGACAATTAAGCTACACAGAGGCTTCCGCGTGTTATCCCCGGGGTGAATGTTCAGACTAAAATGCAGGAGGTTAGCTTTTCCGGGTGTTTTTATATATATGGCTAGCTAGTTAACCAATCCGTTTCTTTGTTGTTCTCTTAGCCAATCGTTGGGCTTCTCACTAATAAAGATCAGGTTAGGTGTACTTCCTATTCCCTGTTCTATTGTTCTACTTTCTATAGAGTTTCTTTGGTGTGCCAATATGATGACTTAGCTTATTTTGACACGTGGTTCCTTGTATTTCTATTTTAGGTTTTAGTTTTTAAGTTGTTATGTTTTAGTTAAGTTTATTTTTTTCGTATTTGTTTGTTTATTTACTTATTTATGTATGTATTGTTAGCCTAAGGTGAATGTTATAATGTGCAGCCAGCTGTTTGATATCTCACTTCTACTGTTTAATAGATTTTAGAGGTCTTAAAAGTTTAGGAGTTCAAATTGATCATTCATATTTAATTTACACGTGTAGTCTCAATGTCTACATGTACTGGTCTATCGTATTATTTTCTATTCAGTTATTGCTTTGAGCTTCCAATAGTTGTTTACTAGTGCTGTTTTGATTGTATTTAATGTCCGATTTATGTAGTTACATCTTTTCTCTTCATTGCTAACTTTTTCATTTCTATTCGGGTTATTACTATTAGGGTTTTGTTTATTTCTATTTGTAGGGTTTATATTTTTGTTTTACTCGGTGTATTTTTTGCTATATTTGTCGCCTTTTCATGTAATTTGTTATTTCTCTTCCTTGCTGCTGTAGTATTTTAATGTTTTATTATTGTGTGCCTAAATTATCATTTCTAGGTTTTTGCAGCAGCCGTCGGACAGTTTTAGGTTATTTTTATTAAATATTTTACGCATAGGATTGGTTACGGGGAAGTGCTTTTCAATCAGATTTGTGAATTTTTTGCTCATGTTAGTTTTTACCATCTGGTTATGGGGCCGTGTATTAGAGATTATATTACTTTTTCTTTTATTTTAAATGTTATTATAGTTATTTGTGCCATGTTTCTTATATTTAATTTCGGTATTATTGAAACCACTATATTTTAGAGCTGTATTGTTAATGTTCCTGATTGTTTAAAATTCTTTTCGTTGCTTGAATTATTGATAAGCCTACGTTTGATAGAAGTCGGAATATGTGTTATGATTGATGGGACGTGATTAGACTTTGTGTTTACGTATATTAGATTGGCGTTATCTTTTAGCTATGGTTCGGAAGTATTTTTTTAATTTAAGTTTTACGTGGCTCTAGAAAGTGAGTTGTTTATATGTTCGCCAGTACTTCTACTTTTAGGCCTAGTTTTTAATTTCCATATGCATAATTTTATTGGAATTTTCTCTATTTACTTTGTTGGACTCTCTTATTATCGCTAATTCATCATCTCTATATAGGCCGATATTTGTATTATCAAATATATGTGTGAGTGTATATGAAATAAATAACACAAAAAGAACTGATGCATTCGCAGAGTCAAGGGCAGACATGGCCTAATCAAAAGAGTTTGTCATATTTGATTTAATTCATTGGTCACTATTATTGATTAAAAGTGATCTCCACTATTTTTATGATGTGGGGTTTATCTTTAATAAGCAGTATACATGATGTGGGTTTTATCTTTAATTAGCAGTATACATATCTGCTAATTTTAGAACGATGTTGAAGAGTTCTTCTGATAAAGACGGATAGTTATAAATATATTGACATAACTAACTACCTAGCTCTACTTACGTATCGAGCACTGTTGAAGTAAATAATGAAAATAATTACACAAAAACTATACCTCTTTTTATGTGGATACATTAAATAGTTATATATATATATATATATATATATATATACGTCTTAAGGAAAGATTGAATAGTGTATACTTTTAGCTAGTACACACACTCACACACACACGCACACATATATATATATATATATATATATATATATATATATATATATATATATATATATATATATTAAAAAAATAATTGCCGGATTCGCGCGTGAACATATCCTTTTTCTAAGTATTATTTAATATAACTCAAAATCATGATAATAGACTAATTATTTCTTTCATGACTTTGACGAATCGAACATCTTTTAATTTTACTTTAGCGGAGGAAGTTTTGGGTGGCACCTTCTAAATGGAAATCTATGAAAAAATAAAAATGATTCTCGGCTTACTGACCATGTTCCCGATTATACCTTTTCAAAGACTCATGATGATCGGTGCATTAGTTCATAATTTTACCGTGTACAGGATTATGTATATATATATATATATATATATATATATATATATATATATATATATATATATAATGTATAAATGCATCCCTTTAATGCTACACCTTTCTAAATAAAAGAAATGTGCCCATGTTACTCACCGTGTTTCTATAAATATATATTACCAAATTGATAATGCTCTATGCGTTTATTAAGGATATTATCCTTTATTGAGAAATTTGTATATATATATATATATATATATATATATGTATGTATGTATATTAATCTACACACATTCTTAGTTCATATATAGAGAAATTGGAAACATTTTCGATACTGTATTGTACATAGTGGAAACATTTTGTAAAAATGTTTTTTGTCAGCACAACTTAAGAATTGATTACGTAATAAAGAATGTTCACTAAGTGCCCTTATAGAAGAACGAATGTATTATGCTAATTCTAAGTTCATCCATAAATGTTGTATATTAATATGAACTATTTCCTTAATGTTGATGAATGAATAAAATGTGATTTGAATTATTTTCTATTAATATTTGTATCTGAAATATTGCGCATATTCGCTTATACGAATATATCCTGTATCAATGTAGTTAAAGAACAGTAAGTATGCTTTATACTTAGATGTGTAATTGTGGAATACATGTATGTTTGTGTAACAGAGTGTTTACTAAGAAAATGACGACGATGATTTAATTGTAGGGTCGACACATTCTATAGCTTTATGAATCTGTTATCAATTATAGCCACTTTGTTTTTTATTGGTGAAATCGGCAGTGTCTACATTATTCCGCCCCATACAAGATAACCTGGAGTTGAATTTCAGTTCTTGTTCCGGCCGTTATAAAGCACGTTATTGCAATGGCGAAATATTGTCCGATATCCAGAGGACCGCTTACGTAATCCCGATGAAGTTTATAGCAAGTGTCTGTTCGTGCATCTGTTAGACATAGTCAACATTTCTTAATACTTGAACATGACCAAACAAACTTTTCTTAATTATTGACAAAAACATATACACCCTTCATTACTCATTCTAATAGTAAATTCATAGTGAAAACTAGACCGTAAACCATTGCTAGTGCAACTACTCTACGAGAAGAACTTTAAAAACACATGTCTCTTTACATTACTATTGTAGTGGCTTTATAAACAAATAAATGCAGTTTCAGAAAAACTTCAGTTTCAGAAAAAACTAGTCGCCTTAAAAGGCGACCAGTTTTTTCTGAAACTGCACCGACAGAATTCATGCGCTAATATGTTGTCCACCAAGAAAAGTTTGAGAAAATCGAATTAGTATGTGTTCGCAATACTTCTGAATGTTGTCCACCAAGAAGAGTTTGAGAAAATCGAAGTAGTATGTTTTCACAATTGTTCTTAATGTTGTCAACAAAGAAAAGTTTGAGAAAATCGAAGTAGTATGTTTTCACAATACTTCTGAATGTTGTCCACCAAGAAAAGTTTGAGAAAATCGAAGTAGTATGTTTTCGCAATTTATCTGAATGTTGTCAACCAAGAAAAAATTGAGAAAATCGAAGTAGTATGTTTTCACAATACTTCTGAATGTTGGCAACCAAGAAAAGTTTGAGAAAATCGAAGTAGTATGTTTTTGCAATTCTTCTGAATGTTGTCAACCAAGAAAAAATTGAGAAAATCGAAGTAGTATGTTTTCACAATACTTCTGAATGTTGTCAACCAAGAAAAAATTGAGAAAATCGAAGTAGTATGTTTTCACAATTCTTCTAAATGTTGTCAACCAAGAAAAATTTGAGAAAATCGAATTAGTATGTTTTCACAATTCTTCTGAATGTTGGCAACCAAGAAAAGTTTGAGAAAATCGAAGTAGTATGTTTTTGCAATTCTTCTGAATGTTGTCAACCAAGAAAAATTTGAGAAAATCGAATTAGTATGTTTTCACAATTCTTCTGAATGTTGGCAACCAAGAAAAAATTGAGAAAATCGAAGTAGTATGTTTTTGCAATTCTTCTGAATGTTGTCAACCAAGAAAAATTTGATAAAATCGAAGTAGTATGTTTTCACAATTCTTCTGAATGTTGGCAACCAAGAAAAGTTTGAGAAAATCGAAGTAGTATGTTTTCACAATTCTTCTGAATGTTGTCAACCAAGAAAAAATTGAGAAAATCGAATTAGTATGTTTTCACAATTCTTCTGAATGTTGGCAACCAAGAAAAGTTTGAGAAAATCGAAGTAGTATGTTTTCACAATACTTCTGAATGTTGGCAACCAAGAAAAGTTTGAGAAAATCGAATTAGTATGTTTTCACAATACTTCTGAATGTTGGCAACCAAGAAAAGTTTGAGAAAATCGAAGTAGTATGTTTTCGCAATTCTTCTGAATGTTGTCAACCAAGAAAAAATTGAGAAAATCGAAGTAGTATGTTTTCACAATTCTTCTGAATGTTGTCCACCAAGAAAAGTTTTAGAAAATCGAAGTAGTATGTTTTTGCAATTCTTCTGAATGTTGGCAACCAATAAAAGTTTGAGAAAATCGAAGTAGTATGCTTTCGAAATACTTCTTAATGTTATACACCAAGAAAAGTTTGAGAAAATCGAAGTAGTATGTTTTCGCAATTCTTCTGAATGTTGTCAACCAAGAAAAAATTGAGAAAATCGAAGTAGTATGTTTTCACAATTCTTCTGAATGTTGTCCACCAAGAAAAGTTTTAGAAAATCGAAGTAGTATGTTTTTGCAATTCTTCTGAATGTTGGCAACCAATAAAAGTTTGAGAAAATCGAAGTAGTATGCTTTCGAAATACTTCTTAATGTTATACACCAAGAAAAGTTTGAGAAAATCGAAGTAGTATGTTTTCGCAATTCTTCTGAATGTTGTCAACCAAGAAAAAATTGAGAAAATCGAAGTAGTATGTTTTCACAATTCTTCTGAATGTTGTCCACCAAGAAAAGTTTTAGAAAATCGAAGTAGTATGTTTTTGCAATTCTTCTGAATGTTGGCAACCAATAAAAGTTTGAGAAAATCGAAGTAGTATGCTTTCGAAATACTTCTTAATGTTATACACCAAGAAAAGTTTGAGAAAATCGAAGTAGTATGTTTTCGCAATTCTTCTGAATGACAAACGAAGTAATACTCATCGAAAGCTGACCTCTTAAGTACAATCTCTCGCGGAGAGTAACAGTGTGCATTCAGGTCAGGTTTCTTGAACATTTCAGCATCGTGAAAACAAGAAAGGGAATAAATTGAAAGGTCAGACATTTTTTTTTCTTTGACAGATTTGCTATTGCATCACTTCTGACATAAAGTAAAAGCTGTGGAAGATCAAGTTGTATTTTAGAAAAAACACATCTATCATTCCTTACACTCCTTTAATCGATGCTCGACCCAAAAAGAATTGCATGAAGAAACACTGGGATTCGAACATATAAATACGTAATAAGTGTTTGCCGATTACATATACTCGCATTATACTTTTATTTGCTGGTGTTTTTCAAATAAATAACTAAAAATGAATATAACATGAATAATTCTTATTACAGCGAAAATATATTAGTAAACTTATTTCAAATATTTTTAATCATGTTTAATAAAAAAAATAAAACAAGAACACCCAAAAATGTCGGAACATACGTATCTAATGTAATTTTTACATACTTTAAGATTTGAAATATGTATTTTCAAAATGTTTTAAAAACATCTGGCATCCATAATAACGTAAGATCGACCGTGCTGAATGCACATTTCCGGTCGGTTTGGCTCTTAGAGCAATTATTAAACTTATGTCGCCACATAATACACACACACAGAAAAAGTTGTGTGTATATATATATATATATATATATATATATATATATATATATATATATATATATATATATATATATATATATATATATATATATATATATATATAAATAACAAATATTTATTATTTGTGGCTCCTTGAAAGTAGAGCACTGTATTGGTAGTATTAACACAGCATGACGTCACTGGCTTATATTGCATCATTCCTTCCCTTAATAGAAGTAGAATGCCTCGACGTCAAAGCCGCCGTTAAAGTGTTAAAATTATCATAGTTTA
>OY744517.1:58143537-58193537 GCA_963556195.1 Sepiola atlantica | reverse complement strand
TTGCAAGTTATATTTTGTTTCTTTAAAAGGTGATAGCATTGGTCACCCAAATGTAGTTATTTCAGACAACACGTTTAAAAAAGTAATAACATTTAATTTTGATATGGTTTCATTAAGTAATTTAAAACAATTGTTTGGTTTGATAATTGTTAAAGGCACATCAGCTACGTTGGTCATTCAATGCCTAAATAATTGTGTATATATATATGTTAATGTTATTAGATACTTTGTAGGTCTTTTTTATCGTATTGATTTTAAGAGATATACTATTCTCGATAAGTTGTTTACATTTTCATTACATTTAAGATTATTACTGCAGTATGGGTTAGTTGAATTTATTACATGTCTAGTGGTAGGGCATTTTTTTAAAAATTGGACAATACTGACCTCTTTAATATTTAGAATCACACACATTTTGATTTCCAAAACAAAATCCATGCCACGTAAGCGCTCCTTGTTCCTTCGTTTAACACCGACTTTTTAATTTCTGACTTTGCAGTCCGGGTGCCTTCTTCTTCTGGCTTCGTGCACGTGCCTTTTAAAAAGTTAGCCAATCTTTTTTTACGATGTCATACTCTGAGAGGAACTCATCGACCTCACATACCGGGGCTCGTTCAAAAATCACCGAGTCATTTCTGTTGTCTTTAGCCGAATTAACAATCTATCTAGTGTTCGGCTTTTCTTCATTATTGCGAAGTCATGCCCTTAGCCTCCTCGTGACGCCTATACATTATTACTCAACATGTCTGCATCATTATTTTACACACACATACTAGGTTAATATTTAGAAACTCATTCTTAAAATAGTAGGGGGAGTTTAGTTAACTATTCTGTACATTCATCTTGCAATTAAATAAACAAAATATACCGTCGCAATATTCTTCACCAAACAAACACAATTCGAATTTCATGAATACATCTTTACATTGATGGAGTTTAGGTATATTTGGAAAACTAACAACAACGAATAATACACCATGGGCAGCAAGTTGTCATTTTATTGGCCCATTAAAACCCTACCCCTACTTTCTACATTCAATACTTTTATTTTTTATTTTTTATTTTGTCATTTTTATAAAAAGAATTTACATTGATGCATTTTCCTTACATAAATAAGTACTTTTTACTTTTCAGTTTATTATTCAAAGTATCATCTTTCCGTGCTGAAATAATAGCGTTATCATTGAGAACACCATTATAAGTATATTTACAAAAGTGCTTATCTGTACAAAAACAAAATATATAATGAATACCGAATTTTTAAACACCGTCAAGTGAAAGATATACACTTTTTAGGCAATTATTTTACCCAACGTACTGTGCTGAAATTATAAAGTTTTCATTTAGACACCCGTTTTAAATAATTTGACATGATTAACTATACAAAATCAAAATGAATGATTACAAATAACTTTGTAAACATCGTTCATTAGATATTATAGACTTTTTTAAATGGGAATTCATTTTGAGTAAAAAACGGAAGAAATACAAAACATCGCTTCCTGACTTTAAACAGTTTCAAACGAAAAATAAAATTAACAGACTTGACAAATTCTGCTATTTTATTGTAATAAGGAACTAAATACAAAAAATCATTCATAAAAATGAGGATAAAATAAAAATAATGAACGTATATAAGTAGGTAGAAGAGTGATTTATCTTACCTTTGGTTCCTTAATTTCAATTGTGTAAATCGAGAGCAGATTTACTGCTTTGAGAAAATTCCGTCAACTTTAATTTCATTGAGAAAAGTAAATAAACATCAATAAACAAGAAATATAAATATTCTATCCTTGGAGGTGGGATACAATTAAAACTCTGCGATTCTTTATTTTGTAATTATGATTGCGATAAATTCGTTCCTTTTAGTCACGTGAGCCATATCCTGCCTAATAGTGGAGGATACCGACGTTTATCGAATAGAACAATAATGGATTCATAAGGGGCATACAAATTAGTAAACACTTGTATTTCTGAAAGCATTACATACAGACCATTCAAATTGTTTGATATGTATTGTTTACTTTGAGTCAGATAGCACAACCCCATGAGTGTACTTTGTGGCGGTAAGTAGCGGCGACAAAAAAAAGCTGCCTTTATATTAAATACATTTTTTTCACACGCACTAATTGATATTGATTTAGACTCACCCGGAATGCGAGGGAAGCATCATGTTGCCAATAGTGTTCAACGCTTGAACGGAACTCGCGTAATCGCAGGATGACAAAAATAGTGTAAGGTAAAACATAGCTCTAACGATAAATACTTTTAAATAATGAAGTGGTTTATACCAACTTGTAATTATTGACCACTTTCATTTGATAATTTAAACATACATTAACATACCATTTGAGATTTAAGCACAATACATTGTTTAGATTAAAATTGGTTTAATTTCTTGCAAACTTGACGTGAATAACTTGACACATTTTCAGTCATTTAATCATTTCTTTCAGTTATACTTCAATGTGATATTTTTTCTTTCACTATTAACACAATATGTATTTTTATTATACTTGATTAAATAGAATGTGCTTACGTTACACGTGGCCGATTTTCTTTCATCTTTTTAGTTATTCCTATTCACATTCACATCAACTTTTCGATAACACAGACCGAAAATAAGAGAAACATGTCTCCAAAATACACTTCTATTGGTCGTACTGCCTCGGGAAATACAAGCCTACAAACAGAAAATCATGAGGAAGCTCTAGAAGAGCGTTTAGGTGATTCCTTCCACGAAACTGGAGGTCAACCTTCAAAGTTACACATAGTAGATCATCTTGCCACAGAGATATATGAAATGGAACATGGGCAGCGTACTGTGACAAACCAAAATATAGATACTATGGCACAACAACACAGATATGCCAGATCTGAAGCCATGCAGGCACATACATCACTTAGTACAATTCCTGAAGAAAATTTCTGGTGGCATAAAGGCCGCGCTTATGATGTCGGGCGTAATTATCACCTAAGCATTGACATTGAAATAGGCACAATGAATGAGGGAACAACGTGTACTTAATGTAACGCTTAAATGGATTAAGGAGTTAGAAGATATGTGATCTTCTGGTGGCAAAGTTATTCTTCAATATTTAGGCACACCCTCGAAACCATTAAAATATATTACTGATAACACTTCGCATTATTCAATACATTTCCTGAACAACAGTCAGAGTTATAACCAGTGTTTCAGTATGACAAGCATTGGCGATGAATAAATACGTGAAACGGGTTATATGCCTGCGTTAAATGTGTGTGGCATAGATTTGTCAAAGAGTATGTTTCTTGCTTCCCATCGAATGAGTAATTCTACAATTTCTGTACATATATTTTCTGGATGATGAACAGCAAAGAGCGGCGATTAGATTTAACTCTTTATCAAACACTAAATTAGATATTGCTCTAGCATTAAACGCCGAATGTACAGAGAAAATGTATATACCCAACAATTGAAGATAATTATGATGCGTAATGGAGGTGGTGAGTCGAAAGTTATCATACATGCTTACAAAACTCTTACAGGAGAACAGGAACGACGTTACCATGTTTCCGAGGCACGTGAAATTATGTTATAATAGTGGGTCAGGGGTTCAATCATCGGGACATCATTTTGTATATCCGAAACAACCAACTTTAGCAAATCTCTGAAACAAATCGGGCATATGACGCTTTATAGAACCCGGTCATTAATTGCCCAGATACAGAACAGGATCATTACACTGTTTGGTAAACAAATACTCATACCATTCAATTAGTAGTAGGAAACATGATTTCGTGTAATTATTTATATGCATATATGATTATGATCAGTTAAGGAAGTTTTAACATGCGTCTTAAATGTAAGAAGCCATTCCAACAGTATATATACATATATGTATGCCATAATAAAGCATGATAGACTTATATACATTAAGACTCATCAAAAGAGAGATAAGAGCTTCTTATTACATTAACTTTAGGGACTCACAAAGTATCGATGGATATACTGAACATGTTGGCCAACTGGCAATCGTACCAGTAACATTTACTAGGGGGCCTTTCTATATACATGAACGCACACACGAATCGATGGTGTATGTGAGAAAGCATGGGACTGCAGATTTTTTATAACTTTTATCTGCAATCCGAAGTAGCGTGCGATTTTGACTGAACTCTTTCCGAATCCACACCCACATGATCGTCATGATTTCATAGCATAACAATTCTATCTGAAGCTAGGTATCTTTATCAAACTCCCAACGAATGGAAACATTTTCGGAGTGGTAAGAGCATACATGTACACTGTTGATGGCAGAAAAGAGGATTGTCACATGCTAATTGGCTGGGTTGGCTTCAACACAAGTTGAGGTCCTTTGACATAGATCCAGCTATTAGTGCGTAAATTCCGGATCAAGTGACAGATCGTGTTTTACATGAATTCATTAGGCACCATATTAGCCATGATGTTCACTCTGTCTCAAAGATGGGAACTGCAGTAAGAGATATCTTAGACACTTCTTGAGTGAAACTCAGTCGGATAAAAATGGCTACTTACAATTTCGGTGACTATCTCCTTTAGATGGATGGTTTGAGACAACCGTTACCTCACATGGCAACATAAGAGTTCCTGTAGACAACCGATTGGTTGTACCACATTATACATTTATTTGTAATAGTGTTGATGCACATATTAATGTTGAATATGGCAACAGCGTGAAATCAATTAAATACATTTGTAAATATGTAAATAAAGTTAGTGATAAAGCTATCATCACAATTGAAAGTAATACTCATGATGAACTTAAGATATACGAAAACAGGGCGTTACATATAAACCAATCAAGCCAGTGGGAGAATACTTAACTTTTACATACATGTGCATCATCCCCTAGGTATTCCCCTGTCATTCTATCTAGAAAATGTATAGCGGATATAGTTTTCTTGTAGTACTGCAGCATGTAGAGTTGCAAATGCATGTTCAACCACTCTAACGGCTTTCTTCAAATTGGGTCAACCGGATTTTTTTTGCACATACACTTTTGTACTCTGAAGTTCGACTTCATTATACCTGGGACACTACAACTAAGGTGTTCAAGCGACGGTTCAAGGCTATCCGTGCGTTAAAAAAAGAACTGTGGGTAAGGTATACACCGTGCATCCAAATTAATTTTACTGCTTTTGTTTGAGACTGATCTATACCATGTTAGAGATCAACAGAGATGTAATTGCCTAAAAATAATCAATATGAATACATTCACAGATGCATGTAGTTCACATTGAATACTTGTTGATGATTACCACTTGAGTTCTACATCATGAGAACAATCTATATATGAATCTGTTGACAATTTGAGACATTTGTGTGTCATTATATTGACTTCATGTGCAGTTTTTCACCCAGATAGCATTTGGGATGTACAGACAGAAGCATTTAGTGAAGATTCCCTTCTTAGACAACGCAATCAACAGTCTTAGGTTGATATAACATTTTAAGACGACATCTTTAATATAGCGTATGTCATATCGAATATATGACTTATAAGATACATGATAACCCACTGACAAAATTCGTTCTTACCCCTCCTGATCGATCTAGTACACGTCCGGTCATTACTGCATGGGCGCGCCAAATTGGGTATCAACCTCATGAGTAAGCATTAATTGTTCGAGATGGTATCACACAACTAAATAATATGAATGTTTTTCATACTGTAATTAATACTATACAATATCGAGGTGTTAGATAAAGCATTGCGTGATCCTAAGAGACGTTATGGTGTGATGAGTTGCATAACAGTTTTATTATCATGTTACTTCCGACAAACGTTTCGCATTGTTCCACGAGGAAGTCCTGCTGACGAGCTGAATGCTTGAATTTAATAGTCATATTTAAGAAAGTACATCAAGAATGTAACTTTATTTACAAACATTTGTGTACATCTCAATAGTGACCCAATGACGGGTGAGTTTGCCTCTCTACTTCTAAAAATAGGTGATGGCAAGCTTGTAACAACCAACAACGGCAAGATTGTAATTACTCGGGCATTAGATTAATTGTTTCATCACTCACAAAACTTTGAAGCAAAGGTTACCCAAATATAGCCGAAAACTATGTGCATCCTGAATGGCTAATGGAGAGAGCAATTCTAGCTCTTAAAAATGATGCGATGCATGTCATCAATCAACAGGTGCTTGATGAAATTGTAGGTGAGGAACAAACTTTCACTTCTGTGGTGGTTACTCTCGATGACGATCACGATGTACAACACTTTACATAATTTACAGCTAAAATTTAGATGCCGAATTATGTTACTCCGGAATCCTGATGATCCACGGCTATGCAATAAAACGAGACTGTGTGTTAAACACAGCCAACCTCGTGTGATAGAAGTTGTAATACTCACTGCTGTGGCGCAGGGAAAACTGACATACCTTCCAAGAATACCCATTATTCCGTCGGATTCTGCAATTGAATTTAAAAGACTTCAGTTCCCAATGAAATTGTGTTTTGCCATGACAATTAATAAGTCCTAAGAACAATCATTGGATGGGGTTGCTCTAAACATGACTTTACCTTGCTTTAGCCATGGACATATTTGTGTAGGGTGTTCAAGGGTAAGCTCTCCACAATTACTATACATATTGGTACCAGAAAGTAATACATCAAACATTGCGTATCCAAGAACTCTGTACGAGTAACGTTTACCTCTGTAAAGAAGGGGCTCTTTGGAACAAACACAACAACGCTAGGGCACAGGCCTATGTTAAATCCTATTTTAATTATTTAAATTACTTTAGAGTAATGGTGTATTTTCTAAATTTATTTATGTAATTTAAAAATTAAAATCAGTCTGTTATATCTCTCCTAGGCAACGCCGAGACACGGGCCCTGCTAGTATACATTATTTTAGAAATAGCTTATATAATCAGTCAGACCACATTGTCGTATAATGGAACGGGAATAAATCATCTCCGAAGTTTAAACTGTTGTTTTCACTATCATATATCAATTACGAGTATCCAATATAATAATGGAGTAGAAATAATAAAGTGACAAAAATGGGTATTATTTATTACACTCAGAAATTGATTAAATCAGATAATATTACTAGAACAGCAGAAACTATCAATGTGAACATATCCGAGTATCTTTGCCGTTTCCTGTAAATTTCAGGTCTACCAGAAACCATAGGTACATGTTAGACACATGGACATAAGAGACAAACGTAAAAACGACAAACTGATGTGAACCAAACAAATAACATAGAGCCATGTTTTTATAAAATATGTTGCTCTAATTCAGACTTTTATGAAGTATAAACAGGAACTGACAGAAGATATATGTAAACTGATGATAACACACTTACTTTTTCATTTTATTTTATAACTTTGTTAGTTTTACTCTGTAAATTGATGGAACATGCTATTTACCTCTGGCTTAAATTCGTACTTTTTACAATATTTAAACCTTCATTTTTTCATATCGAGTATCTACGACATTTCCATATAAATACTTTAATAAACTATGGGTCATATTTCGTATAGCATTTCCAATTTGTGCATATGTTTAAAGAGCTCATATGTCTTAAAATGCGTATCTAACCGCCATCGCATCGTTTAACTTAGCCCAGGCTCGAAAGTAAAATATTTACATTTTCTATTATTTTAGTCTATTGTATTTATTTTCTTAACCAAACCCTATCTCCTAACTCTATCCAGTAATAGAACTTGATCTATATGAAGTAGTATAGCATTCATTTAGGAGGTATTTGGACTCACCACTGTGTTAAGATTACTCTCAGCTACATTCTTGATTATTATAGTAAGATCTATCACGCTCCTATATGCAAATTAATTTGAATGCATTTCTATTACTTGAAGCCGCATGCGGTGCTAGGTTCCCATTACAGAAGCTTTCAAATCTTACCGTCGTTGGCATACTATCAGGTACTTTATACATTCGAGCGTAAGTACCTGTCAAGAATGAATCTAAATAATGTTTACCTTTTGCGAATTATTTATTTACAAAATACATTAATACAGAACAAAATAATCTTTGACAATTTGAAGATATTTCGAAATTGTAGTGAATAGAAACCGCTAATAAATTGATTAAATTCGGTGTTAAATGACTAAAAACAGGATAGATATTCTGTAAGAACACTATAATGAGCAAGATAATTTACATTGAACACCGAGTAAAAATCAAGATTGGCATCATCATTTTTATGAAAAAGAAAATTACTGATAACATAAACACACAGTGATTAAAATAACCACTGATTTTTTTTAGGTATGCATGAACATATTTAAATTTCGGAAAACATACTTATTTAATTGGGTTGCAGCACGGGCATGTTTTGACAGACGGTCGATATTTATCTTTTGATATCAAGTTCCCCAACGTTATGAATAAATACAAGAATGATACCTGGGTAATATAGGTTTAGATGACCCGGGAAATGTGCCTAATACATTATATTATTAATGGACATGATTTTGTGTAATCGTACAAACACGGGCGCAATAATTATTAGTTATTTAAGAAATGGAGATGATAATGCTTAAACACGTACTTAATTGTCTAGAGTGATCTATTCTTTTATAAGTATTATCTTTTATATGTATTATCAGTGATGGGAGGCGACGGGGTTTTTTTTCTAGCGGCCCACGGCACTAAGTAGTGCGGCCACATGTTGTTAGGCACACACTGACTGTGTCGGTGTGTAAGTACTTTTCAATTTATATATACGAGCAGAAAGCTTTAAGCTCGGATAAAACTGCAAACCCTATCTCAGTAATCGGATTGTCTACCCACTACGTCATCGGCATATGTACGTGTATTTGTGTCTATATTATACTAGTATATATTGTTTGACAGAGCGGAACATTTCTTTTGGAATTAATTTCAGGCGGCAGAGTTAGTCTGGGGTGGTTGTGTGAATTGCTATTAGAATTCTAGCCTCTTTTTACAACTTAAAATAGTGTATTTCGTGGGTTAGTTAAATACTCGTGTTTTACTCTATAATATGATTATTAATGGATTGAAGCACACACACCCCCCCCACACACACACACATATATATATATATATATATATATATATATATATATATATATATATATATATATATATACAAATACATTTACAGTAAATAAAAAGCTTCACCAAAAACGAATATCTTAAACAAGTGTCTGGTATGGGATCTTATGTATAAAATCATTATGGGAGCCAGAATTCTTCACTAGCTTATCAAGTCGTTAGCGAACCACCCCATTTTATAGTATGTTAATCATTTTTTTTTACTAGTTAAATGATGATTGGTTCTATAAGAGGATTGGAAATTCATCTCACTCAAAGCCGACACAAACATCAGCAAGTCCTGACATTCCATGAACGAGTTTTCCAAGAAAGCGAGACGAATTCCTTTTTTTCTATGGTAAATGTCTGCGTCTCATAAACCATGAACTTCGAATGATATTAGCATTGATAAATAGTGATTCATTACTAAAAATTAAATACGACCAAAAAGAGTTCCTTTTGAAATCAGTTGAGGTGGTTCTAATGCGGCTTTGGAAGCTAATTTTAAATGGTGGTGCCTAAATAGATTGTTTGGTTAAATTACACATTCTATACACTTTCTTGTATTTATTTTTTTGAAAAATATATTCTAGTAGTAAATTAAAAACACATAATAATGTGTTCCTTTTAACACACATCATATATCTATCTATCTATCTATCTATTTATCTATTTATCTAGCTATCTTCCTCTTCGCTAAAACTCCCTAATCTTGTATAACTGGAAATTATTGTATTTCTGCTTTTAATGAGATATACACAAACTTGAATAAAATCTCACATTTCTACCTGTTTAAATATCAAGGGACTGACTTAGTATATTGCTACACGGCCACGAGGAAAATATCGAATTATTATCGATGTTCTGGTTGTGCTTAAGATTAAAAGCAAATACAGATCAACGTCTATAATCTAATGTATGTATTTTTTTACTTTCACGAAGTATTCGCCATGGAAATATTTTTTGATTGCATTGGATCATGTTAGGGGCATGATATGGTGTATTCAATAGGGGTATTTATATCGAACCCTTATACTCTATTGTTACTTTTGATGCTGCTGTGACTGATGCGCAATTGTGTATAAAATCGGAAAATGTATATAGGATAACTAACAATGTCTTATGAGGACGACTTACGACAAATGTTTATTAAGATCAGCTTCGACGAAGACAACTTTGTTGCAGACAGGAAAACAATAATTTTCAACGAGTTTTCTTGAAGATAAACTCTGTTCATCGAAATTCCTTTTGCTGTTGGACACAAAGAAAAAGAAAATGTGTTGCAATTATAGTAGATGATAAGTTCTTATGTAAGAATTGAGGATTTTAGAAATACTGAATTCGGAACGACAAATACACAAGTATGGCACAACTTACAGACACATACCTTGAAATAAATAAATACTGTTATTCTTTATTAGTTCAGTATTTAGTATATCAATGTGTTCTTAAGTATTTTGAGTTATTTTAGTGTTTTCTCGAACAAAAACACTTTTCCATTGTATACTATTATGGTGGCTTAAGTATAAAATAAAACAGCATTTACTACAAACCTTACTATATATAAAACGCATTACATTTACTTCTAAAACACATATACCAAACAGTAATAACAAAAAAAACATTTGTATGTACTAACAATAATTGAAACGCTTTCTTCTCTGTAAAATGTTAGGTTTATTTTAAATATAGGTACATTTGACTTTTCTCATTCAAAATAACTGCCAACTGTGACTTCCATGTGCTATTAATACTCCAACATTCATGTGTACACAGATTAAAAACAATTCTACTCATGTAAATGTATTTTAAACACATATTTTATATAATTGCTGTTCAAAATAACTAGTAATACCTGACCGATGCACAATAGAAACACGCATATTTGACCGTTATAAAGATATTTAAATATTACTAAATCCTTTATATTGAAATATTTTAGAAAGATTGTAAATATAGCTTACATGTATTTTGTGAAATCAATTCAGTAATTTATTATAATACTGATTTAGACAGGAATAGAACGGTACATTTCTTTTTCACTAATTCTAGTCTCGTTTTAATGTTATCCTCAAATTATATTAAATACGGGAAGCCATACACTAAACAAATCACAGCATGGTATGTTGTTATCCAAATAAAAATTTGTATTTAATAAAACGTGTTTAAATTTATGTATACACATTTGGTGTATTTAATACCTTATATATTAAAAAAACTGATAAGGGAGTTTATTTAGGAAACAGTTTAATGTTTTGCCCGTATCAAACTGCCAATAAATATTTACAGATAAGTGGTTTATTTTTATAGTAGAGGAAACAAAATTATGACTTCAAGTAAAATACATATTTATTTATATCAAAGATTACAAATAGTCAATATCAAATTAATATCTTGAGAAAAACAGGAATTTCATGTTCGCGACATTATTCCCCACAAAGTTATTTATTATAAAATCATTAATAAATGTCCTATTTATATTCCGTATAGGGTAAAGAGCATACATCGAATAAATGGAGACTTTATGCGCCAATACGTCACTGTGTCAGTACTAATTTTTTAAACGTAATAAATATATTGAGGAATTTTGTCTCATTTCGAAATTAAACAGATCTTAACTATTTTGAGATATGATGAATATTGCATTAATAGTAAATAATAAATTCCAAACAAATAAAGCGGATAACATATCAGGAAATATAAACCTTGAGATCTTCAGTCTAAGGTTCTACCAAGTGAATTATTAAAAGTTTATTAAAAATATAGATTAAAACATTACCATAGAATATAATTATAGCGTTTGTGTGACATCATTGATTTATGATTTACGTTATCTTTAAAAAGATTATTTAAGCTTATCCGATAATGATATATACATAAATGACTAGGTAAACATTATCAATAGCGTTGCAAATTATTTTAATACTCCCAAAAATGTGTTTTACTTAAACTGTATTGTATGTCGTCGTCGTCGGCTCCCACTCGTATCCGAGTATCAGGTTCTGCCGGCTGTATTTGTTTATGTTTATGAATGATGTGGCTCTGAAGGGCCAGTCTATGGTGGAAGAGTCGCGAACAGTATTTACAAAGAAAGTAAAAGGCGGAAGTTGTTGTTTATGCCTCTTTATTTTCCACCCTCTTCTGCTAAAAGTTCGCGATTCCTTGACGTTGTTTTTCTCCACAAGTTCCGGGGCCTAGCAGTTTATTTATTTTCTTGTTGGTAAGGGTCGGAGTGCGCTTCAGCTGGTCTTTATAGCGCATTTTCGGTGCACTTAGTTGTCTTGTCCTGTTTAACAGCTCGCAATACAGCATTTCATTGGGGAGCCTGAATGGACTCATTCTGTGTACGTGGCCTGTTCCTCTTTCTATTCTTCTCGTTTCTTCCATAGAAGGTGCTCAACTGAGCTAGACTCTTTCATTCTCTATTTTTAGAGATTTACAGCAAGAACTACATTTTCTACCACAACAAAAACAAAAACTTTCTATTCTTCCGTCGTGTGCTTTGCGTTAGGTGAAATTTCCTCGGCCCGAGTTTCTTCGCAACTTCCTCAGATCTGTGAAACATATTTCCGTATGCCTGTTTCCTTGTATATTAAAACGTGGTCGTCTCCAAGTTGAATATCAACAAACGCTGTTAATAAAGCGTTTCCAGAAGTAATTAAACTGGATTAATTCCATCAATAATCCTTTTATTCAGTTCTTCATTGTTAACTAGCAATAATGTTATTATCTTTTTTCGTCGAGTAGCTTTTGACCTTGATAAGTGGTGATAAGCAATTAGTAAAATATGAGAAATGATATAAGAAAAATAAGATTTATGCAAATATCAGTGATATTTTGCATATATAAGCAAAGGTTTTCGTGCATTACGTTTGCACCACAAAATACATACATGCTACGCTTCTGATATTTTAATGCAATTCAAATAAGGGCTTACACAAATGTTGCTTGGCGATTTGCTCGAGCCGAACATAATAAGCAATATGAATTCGGTTAAAAAGTGATTTAAATCCAGAAATTTATTTGCGGAGCTACATTACCTTTTTGTGAACTGATCCAATCCACTGAAATCATACAGTTATTTGTTTAATGATTACGCTGTCGTTGAATCGTTTCAAAACATGAAAATATTTAAATAAGTCACCTTGTGTTTCTATGGCGATGTTCTATCAAAGATTTGAATATTTGCTTTTTTGTGCGATCTTTGTTCTACTGAATTATTCTTGTGGTCGGTGCTCCACGCTTATGAATTTTGAAAGGTTTGGGTCAGAGAGGTTCTGAAATCCCTTCACCTTTCTGGAAATCGAAACTCAAATGAATCTTACTATGCAAAAGTATACAATTATCGAATATTTCACTTTATCTAGTAGAGGTGTGTTAAAGAAAATTAGATGGCTAACCGAATAGGAAAATATTTTGAATGTTAAATCGGGCTTTTCTTAGGTGTGTGTGTGTGTGGGGGGGGTACATATATCTAATTAAACGAGTGACGAAGAAAGCAAAACAGTGAACGGAAGAATAATAATGTTGATATAAGAGGTGGACGTAATACAAAAACAAACATTTTTATTAAAGATAGTTTAACAAATGGAAAGGAAGGTACTTTTAATTTACACTTCAAGAGAAGAACTGTCAAATACAATATAAGAGAAAGGGAAAAAAGAGAGAAAGCTCGCGCGTGTGAGGGTTTTCTCTTCCTACGCCTGAAAGAAAATGTCAGATAGATAGATAGTAGGATAGCTCGTGTCGATACACCCAGTCACATAGGGTGGCTGTTTTTATTGGGTAACGCGTCCTAGACATGTATTTCCTGTTTTCAGTATCGCCAAACAGCCATAACATCTCCGTTGTAAGTCATGGTGTTTTATTTACTTTCGTCTGAAGTAACCTCGTACAATTAAAGGTAACGGAAACGTTTCATTATAACGCAGCCTTTGTTATGTAACAGTTGTATGTTTGTGATTCATTAGAATATACAACGGTGCGTATTTTCGAAGTGTATTGCCTTTGCGACCAAGTAACAACTCAATTATTTTTAAAATAGAAAGGACAATATTCATGGTTTCAATGAGGCAACACCATTATAACCTGCAAGATGTGATTGGAAGTAATGCAATATATATTTCTTAAATACACACACACACACACACATATATATATATATATATATATATATATATATATATATATATATATACGAAACATACGTCCTATAAAGTTAAGGGCGACTAATAATTCATTTTTTCTTAATCACTTAGAAAGTGAGACAATCGAAATAATAGTAAGAAAAAACAACGAACGCTGCAATCACCAATAACAATAATTACATAAAAATACATAAAATATTTAGGTGATACAAATCGTACATATTTCTAGACAAGGGTCTTGGTCCAGTGGTAAAGACGCTGGCCTATAGAGATTATGTATCTGTCTGTCTGTCTGAAGCCGAAACTCTATCAGAGTAATATTAATATTTACTTAGTCTGCCAGCTTCTATATATATATAGTACTACAAAAACCGCCGTAAACATATAAACAAAGTAAAAAGAAATTTCAAGACGAGACTGCGATTAGAACAGAAAACGTGTAAAGAATCTTAATTAAATTAATTCCTTTTTAACTTCCTTATATACTGTTACAAAAAGTCGCTCAAACACTAGACGGAGTTTGCCATTTACATAATTCATCCCTTTTAAACTTCAATTAAATCCATATTTACAAATATACACGTATAACTGCTATTATCAAATTTACATATGTATTTACAATATTTTCCGATAAGGTGATATTACAAGAATTATTCATACACTTAATTAAACACATTTCATTAATAAACCGGCGTGTTTTTAAACACTACTTTGAATGGCAAGTATGTTAAAATTGCAATGCCATCCTTTCGGAAGTGACGTTATTTTGTGATGATTTTTTTTCACATTATAATTCTTTGTTTTCATTACGTTGTTAAGCCAAGGGGTTTTGTTGTAAATTAAAGTTAAGCAAGGCATATCCCAGCCATCAGTAAATGGGTGCCCATTTTGGAAAAATAAATCGCTGACTAATCCTTCCGGTCCTTCCGGTCCTTCCGGTCCTTCCGGAAGTGACGTCATTGGGAGAGGATTTTTTTCACATTATCATTCTTTATTTTCATTACGTTATTAAGACAAGATGTTTTGTTGTAAATTGAAATTAAGCAAGGCATATCCCAACCATTAGTAAATAGGTGTCCATTTGGAAAAATAAATTGCTATCTCATTCTTCCGGTCCTTCTGGAAGTGACGTCATTGTGAGAGGATTTTTTTACACATCATCATTCTTTATTTTCATTATGTTGTTAAGACAAGGCGTTTTGTTGTAAATTAAACTTAAGCAATACATATACCGGCCATTACTAAATGGGTAACCATTTTGGAAGAATTAATTACTGACCGATCCTTCCGGAAGTGACGTCATTGTGAAAGGATTGTTTCCCATTATCATACTTTATTTTCATTACGTTCTTAAGACAATGTGTTTTGCTGTAAATTGATGTTAAGCAACAAATATCTCGGTCATTACTAAATGGGTAACCATTTTGGAAGAATAACAAAATTGGTTCTTTTATATGACGTAGGCGCCTTCAATAGCATATTTAAACATGAGTTCTTTAATATGACCGAAGCGCCTCCTATTTTTAAAAATGTTGTTAACTATGTGTGGGGCAGGGTAGAATTTATTTTAGGTGGGGGTCAATTTTTTATTTATTTATTTTTTTTAACTAAAAATATTCTTATGCATGGGAGAGGGTAAACAAAAATTGGGAAGGATAACCTTTTTTTGTTTCTTTTTTTTAATGAAAATTCTACTATGTATTGTTAATTAAAGATATTCATACGTATGGGGGGGATAAAAAAATTGGGAGGGGCAAAAAATTTTTTTTCATTTTTTTCTTTTCTTAACTAAAAATATTTCTATGTATGGGGGAGGGTAAAAAAGAATGGGGGGGCAAACAATTTTTCTTTTGAACTAAAAATATTTCTATTTATGGGAGAGGGTAAAAAAATGGGGTGGTGTCGAATTTTTTTTTGAATTTATTTATCAATGTATAACCCCCAGAAATATGACTGGGGCTCCATCGGTTCACGGGTGAGCGTTCATTTCTGACGCGGCAGCCTAGCAAAAATATGCGACCGGAAGGAGCATATATTTGCTAGTTTATATAATTATGCTTATTCCTACAGACATGTGCAAAAATCAACTACCCTAGCATGTCGATGTTACGGATCAATAGATATTAGCAACTAAGACTAAATCAGCATAAAAATGTCTGATCTTTTACTCAGATAGTTATATTGAGAGCTTACTAAACAAGAATATCTCAGTTTAAGATAAGACTTTTGCGCATTATGATATCTTAGTTTCAAATAACTATTGAGCGATAACATCGACACGGCAGTGCAGCGTTGTTTACTGCATGTCTGTATAAATAAAAATAATTATATATATATATATATATATATATATACGTGTGTGTGTATATGTGTGTGTATATATGTATGTATGTGTATGTGTGTATATGTGTATTTGTATGTCTATGTATATATATATATATATATATATATTTATATATATATATATATGTATGCATGTATAGATATATATATATTTATATATATATATATATATATATATATATATATATATATGTATGTATGTATGTATGCATATATATATATATATTTATATATATATATATGTATGTATGTATGCATGTATATATATATATATATATATATATATATATATATACCCACACGTATGTGCGTGCGTGTATATATATGTGCATCTGTGCTTGTATGTTTATATATATATATATATATATATATATATATATATATATATATATGTGCGTATGTATATATATATATATATATATAAATATATGTGTGTGGCTGTGCACGTTTGTATATATGTATATGTATATGAGTCTGTTTAAAAGATATATATGTTTGTGATTTTGGCATGTATCTGTGTATATATGCCACATAGTCAGGCATTAGTCTCACCACATTCTGCTTCTTTATCTTTCCGGCCATTTCCCCTCAATCTATTCTTGTCTTTTTCTTTTTCCTCTCTTCCAATTTATTTAATATTATCTTTCGATGTTATTTAATATGCCAACCTCAAAACTTACTCCCTTCTTCTTTTGACACTGTCTTATACTTGATAACATCCTCTCTTTTTGTTTGTATCTTGTCATTTTCCCTAACCACCCTTACCTTCAATACATTTAAGTGGTTGTTTAAGTTGGCTGCTGCTGATTGTAAATTAAAGCATAACTTTAAGTATGCTATTATTTTTTCATTTTCCAGTCCCTATTGTGAACAATTGTTTTTTGGTCGGATCTTACTGCATATTTCTATATGTACGTCATACTAGGAAGTTATGGTTTGCACAACTCTTATCAATTCATAAGAACCCTTAATTCCACATCATAATATTCAAAACCGAGTTAGTCTTCTGAACTTTTTATATGATTTTGTTTTTCTATCGTTTTATTAATTTGCATCAACCGTGAATACACTTTTCACTGGTATCGATATCAAGCAAATTTTCCGCCTAGATTACTTTTTCGTTTTTTGAACTACCATTCACACCCTGGATTGTTTTTTAATCAACTTATTTTCACTTTATTACTTGAATGAATTGTATAAGTTTAACAAAAAATGTGTTCTGACCAATATATTTTATGTTGGATATACTTTTATGTATTTTTTATATATTTTTTATATATTTTGAAAACATAATTTGTTTTACAGTTTTGCAGTAATGTCAGTGCGGTAATGGTCCTCTGCGGAGAAGAGTTTCTTTGTTTTTTAACTTTAATAATATCTGATTAATTTCTCATTTTATTATGTCATTCAATTAATATTATTGCTCTATACACTATATTGAGCTTTGTTTTTATCCTGATAGTCTACTGTTTAAAGATATTATTTATATCTTTGAAGTATTATCTTACTCTATGTATGTATACACATATATATATATATATATATATATATATATATATATATATATATATATGTATATATATATATATGTGTGTGTATATATATATACGTATATGTGGGTGTGTCTTTTGGTAATTCACCCACCCACGCATGATATCTCCTTGCTATAAATAGCCGCAGATTCTCCTTTAAGAGCGGTCGATGTTCGTGCCGACAGCAGTGACAGTAAAACCGAACTGTCTCGCTGATAATCATCTGAATTTTATTTGTTTTGTACTAATATTATATTTTCTCACATTTCTTTACTCAATTCTCCTCTTATTATATTTAGTTATTGCCCTGAACAACGTCAATATATATATATATATATATATACATATATATATATATATATATATATATATATATATATATATATATATATATATATATATATATATATACATATATATATATATATATATACATATATACATATATATATATATATATATATAATTGGGCAGCATTCTTTATTTTATACACGTGTGATGAAACAAGAGTGCTAGTTTCTGTTTATTCATTTTTCTGATCAATTATTTCTATTAAAAAAAATAATCAGAAGATGAATAAAAAGAAGCTAGCACCCCCGTTCAATCAAACGTGTATATATATATATATATATATATATATATATATATATATATAGTACTCATATCCACATATAAGTCTGTTTCCTCTTTTTAAATGTTATCAGTGATGCACTACAACTTATCCTCCGACCACACGGTGTGAACCCTCATGCCTCGAGTTTTTTTACTCTACATATATACCCGTGCAGCCACCTGGCCAACTGGGCGAAAGAGACGTGTAGCTACTGCTTTGAATCAACACTGTTTAGATTGGGTGCAAAGGACTAAACCAAGGCAAGGAATGTTGGTACTGCTTCATCAACAAAATTAATACATCCGACATAGATTTTGATGTGAGTTACATTTCAAATTAACACCTGTTAGAGAGATCAATATTGTGGAAAACTTAAAGCATCATATCAGTTAAATATATTATTACGCATAGAAAACTGGTGTTTTCAGTTGTTCTGTATAACATTGTATGTATACACGCACTTTTTAATATATATATATATATATATATATATATATATATATATATATATATATATATATATATATAGTTGTCTGTACGGCTATTACAATAATTTGACCCGTTAAGTTACTCATTGCCCTCTGGTAAGATTGTTTAAATAAGAGAAAATTAAGTATAAAAAGCAAAATAAATGGCTAAAAGTAAAAGAAAATACACAAAATTATTGTTTGTTCAATTCGCTATATTCTCTGTTATTGATCTTTGTCACTTTTGTCTACATGTAAAATTAAATCATAGCACTACTTGTGATGATATTTACTTTTGCCCTTATTCCTCCTTATTCTTATTACCTTCGACTGTTAATAAACATAGATAGAAAGAAAGAGAGAGATATTGCCATAGAAACGAACGACATCGTAATAAAAGAGTAAAGACACAAAGCGCGTATCAAATTGCATAGAGAGGGCGAGGTTGCGAGTGATAGAACGTTATTAAGAGTTTGGTGATAAGTGGCGTATTAGAGCAATTAAAATGGGTGTTGGTTTCACACATAACTTTTGTTCCAAACTTTATATTCAGTATATTAACTGTATACATTTATTAGAAAATATATTCAGGGAAACACATCTAATACATAAAGTAGAGACCATTTTTCCCCTGTACCCTCTGGAAGTATAGGAAAATAACCACATGCATCACAGGCTACTACACTCACCACTATACTACACCTATTGACTCGAGCGTGTTTTAGTAAATTTGTCATTATTTTTTCCACCTAACACAAAATATTACATTTGGCCCACCATTCACGTCTCTCCGAAAAACCTCTCCATATAGGTGGTAGCAAACACTTTTCTCCCTAACTATTCTGTACTGTCACTCTACTCATTGACATCGGGAACTAATACACACAGTTTAATTTTCACAAAACATCCGTTCGTATTATTTGCCTTATATTAATTTAGTACATCATATAAAGCAATACGCAAATACTTAATGGCCGCCCCCGTTCACTCCGATGATTTTCCGGGAATACCAGATTACGTTATTCCTAATCCTACCTATGACTTCTACATTTATATTCATTCCGGAATTAAGCGAATGAAATTAACGAACACAGTTCCTGGAACATTTATTCATTTAACATGGCTGCTACAATTTCTTGATCGAATCGACATCCTATTTAATTCAATAAGCGCCCAGATACTGGTAGACCCCGATACATTTACATTTTCAAAATCATACACCTTTAACACGCATATTATAGAAAACTTGCCCATGACCTAAACCGTGGCATTGTTGAATTTTGTATTTGAGCGGCAGAAGCTAAATGTTAACATAACACGCATGCCAACAATCAAACTTAAGTTAATTGGTCTATTTTCACATTTATTTTTAACCCGAAACCGGTGCGCAGTCGTTAAGAAGGCAAGTTTCATGATCGCCAGTGTTAGCGTTCGATCCCTTTCTACTCTACCACTTTTTTGCATTTTTTTAATAAATTTAACACATTTGCCAAAACGGTATACGGGGGGGTGGGGGTGGGGGTGAAACATAATAGGCGGTGTCCTTTTTTATTCGACGTCATGCAATAGGTAGTACTTTCTCCCGTGCAACGCCGGGCGACGGGTTCCGCTAGTGTTAAATATGGAGTCTAACATAATAATGAAAAAAAAAGTTAACAGACAAAATGTTGCTTCGTCTTTATTATTTCTACTAGTGTGTAATTTTCAATATTAACATATATTATACTTCAGTTTACTAGGAAATAAAATACCGGCAACAACATTTTCACGGTGGCAAACAGTTTATAAGTAATGACTCAAATAGTGCAAGGGACCAAACTCATATTTTCTTGTTAGATTGTTACGGTGCTGTCAATTTTGAAATAATGGCTCACATTATGTCAGGGTAACTACTATTTTAACCTAAAATAATGAATCTAAAATCCATATTAATAAAAGTGCGTGACAGCTTCGCGTGTTTCTCTGTATGTGCGTGTTTCTTTTAATGTACTTCTAATAACATACTATTGAGATTATTATTGAAATCATAAAACAATTAAAACTAAAATTGTATTTATTTCGCCTTTGAAATTTAAAAATACGTAACACATATATTGGTTTGTGGAAATTACATCAATCAATCCGATAAACGGTGGGTAGGTACGACTATTAGCTACAAATATGTAATTTTGTGCATATGAGGAATGTCGATTTGTAACTTATTTTATTATATAATACCATACTTATCCTGGAAATAAATTGTTTTTCATGTATTTTGAAAAAAGAAAAACATGTAATATCAAAATGTGTGATGTTAAATCGTGAAAACTGTGAAAGTTTAAGACATATTTTTCCATTATATTTACCCACTTAATTGTTTTATAGAAGATTTTTCTGGATTGAATAATAATTACCATCATTGGATAACACTGAATATATTACAATAAATAAGTTACGTTTAATGTTCTACCATGACTTTGTTATGAATTACATTATAATTAAACGTACTACTGGCTGTTTAAGTATCTCGAGTTTGAATCTATCCCCAACTATATTATTGTAAAACGTCCTAAACGAAAAGTAAAAATTAATATTAATTCTTTGAAAATACCGTGTGTCATATCCAGGGATGTATCTTTAGGTAACAATTGTATAACACTTGAAAGGGTCACAGGTAACACTAGACGGGCTGAGCTAAACCGCGTTTTTGTGTGCGAAAATCTGTATCATAGTTAGCGATATTTCAAGCAAAGAGTACGTGTTTTGGGCGCTGTTCCGCATAGTGTGTAACTTGACGAGCTATCCGTATATCTATATATCAACATTCCTCTGTCTCTCAGCTAACCAATCTCTCTAATATTTTTGTGAACGTCTCTCATTTAAAATATTTTCTAAGTCAACCCTGATCTCACAGATATGGAAAAAAACGCGTTCGATGACGGCACGGTTATACAATGGTTTATGAAAAGAAAATATACCATTTGAATATAGTTGTTTCATCTTGTTACATTGTGAGGTGAACGTTGGTGTTTATAATATAGAGCACGCTCTTTCCATGAAAAAGGGTACCAAAATACTCGAAAAACCGCCATCAATTTGGTATATTCTTGACCGCTGGTTTTCCAGACAAATAATATGTAAACATTAGAAAAACATATTTAAGGGGACGGATAGTCCAATTTTATTGAATTTCGAAACTTTCCCATCTGCGCATGCGCGCTTTACATTACACATTCGTTCTAAGCATCGAACAGTTTTCCGGTTTCAATTCAGATAAAACCTCAGCGCAGTTATAATGATGTAGAATTCGATGAAACTGTCATTAAAACACAAAACATAACTGTAACCGACTGTATTTATTTATAAAACAAACTCATTAATGTTAATACAAACAACACACATTACGGTTGAAGCTAAAAAAAATACTTCCACTGCGTTCGTATACTTTTTTTTCAGTGACGGAGAAATCTCTTGATCTTTAAAGACTATAAAATGTATTTATTAGCCAAAACTTTAAAAAATGAACAGAAAAACGTGCGCTATTTTTTTGTTAAGCGTTGTTTTAACTTTTGAAAATGTTACATTCGCTAAAAAAAATTAAATAAAAATAAACATTTCCCCATACTTTACAAATAAATCCGTTCCAATGTGTTTCTTTGATTTGCTTACGGAGTTTTAAACATTTTCTGTTCGTTTTCATTTCACATTCGATAAAGAAAACAAGATCTTCTGTGCTCCCCACAAACGCGTCGATAGTCCAAAATAATAAATTTACAAAGGTTTTCTTGTAAGTAAAAATGTTAAACAAACAGAAATATTTCTAGACTGAGACAATGTAAATGTTTGCTCAAATTCAGAGTATTTTCATTAAACGATTTAAACAATCAGTTATAGCCATATCACCAAAAAGGAACACTCTGTACCGGGAAGAAAATCAAAATTGACTGACTGAGGACAGAAAAATATTGACAATTTAGGCATTTTTTTGGTCGTATAAATCCGCCATCATAGATAGGCAACATACGCAATTACTCGCTTTCAATACATTTCTTATTTTGTTTCTACATCTTAAATGTTACGTCATGAAACTAAAAATCGAATAACACAAGTTAATTCGAGACGTTGAAAGTTAAAATGCCACCTTAAAGATAACATCAATATTAAAATGTTTCGTTTCTTTATTAAAAAGTTATGTAAGTATTTCCCTATGTTTAAAATTCATGGTTTGACTAAACCACAAGAAACTCGGAAATCTTATCCATTTCTTTACACATGCCACGTTAGTATACACTGTCGTATTTTCAGCTATGCACAAGGTTTAAAAACAACAACAACAACAACACACCTCAACGATATAACTATGGTGATTATTGTGTTTTGTACATAAAAAATTACTAAAACTAAGAGTACAAAAGTAGTTTTGGGATGTCGTGGTCGTTACGCCGTTTCACACAACACTTTTCTCATTCTTTATAAATATATACGTTCTAATGTCGTAGATACTACATAGGTAATATCTAGTAATATTTGCACAGTCTTCAGTTTTTTACGGTTGCTTTCGGTAAGTATTTATATCTAATTTCTTAATTGTATTAACTTGTATCCCACAAGAGCGGAATTCTGTATCGACAATAAAATATAGTTGCATGTGTATATTCAGTTTACGGACCGATCTATTTTTAGATAGGATGTTCAAGTTAAATTACATTTTTACGGTACCTTTCTTCATTTCACTATTAAATGAAAGAACAGAATAATTAATGAAACTCCATTTACACATGGTAAGAATGGGTTTCTTAATTGTAAGGTTATTATTTCAGCACGGTCTGTAAACTGCATAAGTACCGAAATATGTACATAGAAAGATAAGTAAATATTGTTGGTAATAAAGTGGGTGGTTAGTTTACATTGAATTCATGTAGTAAATTTGAAAAACATCTTTAATTTTGATAAATGTGTATGAAACGTACTAATATTTTTAGAGTGGAATATATTAAGCCTACCGCTAACCCTAAGCCTCGATGGAACACCCCCTCCCAAACCTCCCTTACCCCTATGCCACCTTAACTAAAAAAAGTTAACCTCTAAGATTTAGCTAGAAGGGTTACATATCATTCAAACGCGATCTAACCAGAAATTGACTGATAATCGTACGTTAAAATTATATCACCCAATAAGTACAAAGGTCAACAAATAAAACAAAATATTTAAGCAAATTCACTGAGTCCAATGTTTCGCTAATAAGTTGATGTCTTTTTGATAGAAATAGTTGTCTTTCACATCAAACCTACATAGTTTTCGATATCATTTTTTCACTTCAGTCACATATCTTTCCCTGAAACATTATTTTAAGTGCTGTAAACCAGTAAATAGTCGCTGGGGGATGAATCTAGAAGACTCGGTTGGGTGATGACGCAATTCAAAGAGCAATTAATGTAGTTTTCTGATTGTTGCGATCAAATTGTGGCACGGTGCATTGCCATTGTAAAAGATCTCTTTTTCTTTAATTAGTGGCCATTTTCGGCGATGTCTTTATCAAAACATGCCAATAATGTCATATAACAGTCCTATTTATGGTTCGTTTACATTAAACATACCAGCTCTTACCGTTTTTTCTGACAAAGCAGAGTCCAAATAACACTAATACAATCATCGCTTTGCTTGACAACTAGTTTTCCCATCATAAATTTAACTTAGATAACTTAGTTTAAAATTCAATTTCTAAAAGCCGCCACAATACATGCCCGCATGTAAAACGGGTGTTTAGCCGAATATAATGATGATGGGAAAGCAATGTTTTATACAAAACACAATATTAAGATTGTTTTGCATTGTTTGGAAAACAATATATGGAGATATGACATTGGTAGGTTAGTACTTTATAAAAATCATATTTTGTTTTATTTGTGGGGCCAGCAATATTTCAGGCCCAGAACATAGCGTGATGTGTAACAGCACAATAAATATTCAGTCACAAAAGTATGCGCACACTATAAAAAGCCAAACATAATTTCCTTTCACTTTTACCTGTTTTAACAAACTACACAGTGCGTACATAACATCAGATTTAGTCCCTGGGAGAGAGCGACAAACAATGACAAACAATGAGAGACACATACGACCGCTGACAGAATATACTCCACACTCTTATTTAATTATGAATGTAAACAGACAACACTTTAACTTAATATTATTCTACGTTCAATGCTTAGTTCGGTACACGTCAGTAAGATTCGATTCAAAAACTTTAAACGCATCAACATCTTATGGTATTGAAGCAAAACATTCTTACTGTCAGATTTTGATATGGAAAGTATACATTTTTTAAAAGTTTACTTTTATTATGTTTTATAATTCAGAACATGGCAGTTCGTATACTTTCCTTTCTTTGTCATATAAAATATCACCTGCTCTTTGCTAGATTTGTAAGTAAAGGTAAGTGTCACATATTATTTATAAGAACAAATGATAATTTCTACTTCTATCAGCGGTCAGTCAAGAAAACATATTTCTAGACAGAGGCAGTTAATAATTGTCGTATAAGTTTCTGTTTAGTTTTACAAAATCTTAATGAAATAATCTATGCTATTAAAAAAAATGTTTTTAAATACAAACTCTACGTGTTTATACGACAATTTAATCTTAGTTATACACATTTCGTACTCTTTCGAATTCGGTTCAAATGCTGTAGATGTATCCATAATTTATATTTTCTATCATCGGTTAGTCAAAGTAAAACATCGGCCTCGCATCTTGTCCTGTGTTATTTGAAGGTCAGTACTTTATAAAAATCATATAGATTTGACATTATTAACCCCATCTATATGTAAGATTACAGTTGGGTGTATATTAAATCTCACCGACTACTGTAATTATCACCACCATTTATATTCATATTATTGTAAAATAGGGATAGGGGAAAAATTAATTGAACGAGACAATAAGTCTACGGGCATTGTCTACGATCAATAATTGTAAGATTACAATATTACTTTTGGAAAGTGTGCTATATATAAAATCGCTTCAGACTATTTTCTTTATCAAAATAAATTATATTCCTATTACTCTGAAATGAGAGGAAGGAGGAATTAGAATTTAGTTGTTCTACTCAGCGTTATCCGGCATTGATAATTGTAATATTACAGTTTTTCATTTCTAAAGTGGCACATATACACTCTCTTCTGAGTATTGTTTTTATCTACATCATTTATCTAATTATTATTGTGAAATAGGGAGAGCCAATAATTTAAGAATTAACCAGGACAAGTTGTTATCCTCAACGTTGTCCGGGAGCAGGAAATGTAAGACTGATAGCTCTGGTAAATAAAGTACGTTCTTCTTATACTTCTTGGTTTCCTTGATATTTTCCACCAGATTAAATCAAATCAGGGGAATGCATTCGATGGTGGAGAAAGAAAGAGTTGGAAAGAGAGGGAGGGTAAAACGGAAAGGTTTAAATAGAGAAAAGTTGAGAGACGGATAGAGATTGAAAGAGAAAGACATATGCAGATGTTACAGACAACTTTTTACTTTTTCTATTTTGTTTTCCATAGCCTCGGCCAACTCTGAGTATCCCTTCTAGTATTTATACATTTCAAAGTTCCACGGAGTAACATTAATGTTCCTCATCGCGTAAGATTTAACAATGTGATGATGATCTACTCTCTCCCATCACTGTATGGAGTCTTCCTGACTCTATGAATAGTGTCGTTATGATCAATCAGTAGAAGTCAAAAGAGAAGCGTAGTAAGGATCATACTTTCCAACCCATAACTTCCGTAGTTTCTGTTAATATACTTTCTAGGTTTAACATCTTCCGTTCAACAAAACGTGGTTTTTCATTTATTTGTAGAGTTAAGAAAAAGAATTTCATCAATATAAGAAGTAGGTGTGGGTGTGTGGGTGGGGGGTGAATAAATGTCACCATACATGTTCTGTTTCATACAAATGTTATTCTTTTCCTCACTAAATTAAGTGCTTGAGGACCGTGATAAAAAGTAAAAGAATTGCGGCTTCTTTTTTGGTTGACTTCTGTGTGACTATGTTTTTGTGACTGTATTGAATTATTTTATCGGATATAGCAGATAATTATGTGGGGTAAAATAATGCTAGTTTACTTATGTCGTTATGTACTCTTGCGTGCATTTTCACATTTATGATAGTTCCCTGTTGAAGCATGTATTTGTACACAAATATGGTCGCTTTTACATTTAGTGTTAGAAGCGAGTTTTTATTTGTCTGTACTTACAGTATATTTTCCATAAATACGAATTTTAATCATAGATTAATCCGACAATGTTCTTTATAAAAAAAACGAACTAGTCTTGGACGAAATAAGATATCCAGAATGTAAAGGAATCAATTTACATAAATAATCATCTCTATTTGAAACATATCTCTATATTTATTTTATATTTCTACAATGCTTTTATAGTTATTTTTACATAGTTGATTACTCTGGTGTTGTAAGCTTGTTTGAACCGCTTTATCGATTGCGTCTAATGCGATCCTATTAAAAATGAAATGCATTAACGTTATCAAAGTGAAGATAACGTATAATAAATATCGATATGCTAATTTAGATGTAAAAAACGTCGGCGATTGTTAATTAATCGAATTCTTGCACACTCTTATCATATGTTGTTTATAAGAAAACAACTAAAAAGAGAGCGAATAAGAACAAGTGATTACAATTCTCTTTTCTGTTTAATTCTTCTACGCGACTTGTTTTTATTTATAGTTGATGTATTTTCGCTTAGAAAGATCAACTTTATTTGAGCGCCATTTTGTGTCGATTTCAGGTGAGAAGGAACGGGAAGATGTAATCATTTAATAGAATTACCGTGGGCGATAAAATAAAAATGAAATGCCAACAAGATTTCAAATCCCGTGAGATAAAAAAACAGCAATATTAATAGACTTTAAAACGGTCTTACTATCTTTTACAAATTAGCTGAATTATAAATTGCGTGTACGAAGTAACAGAAAGATAATGTCAACTTAAACAGATCAACGGTATTATATTATTTGTCATTAACAAATAAAAATAATTTTTTAGATAAGTATTATCTAATCTATAATGTAATATTGTTTTCCCCATTTAATCATCTGGAGTGCGAATACTTGCGAGACGAAAACATCATCTTACTAAATTAACTGTGTATATGAGTAAAACAATATACTTCAAATATATACTAGTTTTATACCATCCAGTTCGTCTCGACGCAGGCCCCTCAGTCGGCATAGCATCACCGCCAAGATGCATACTAGCGCGTCACCAGGATGCCCGATCTCCATGGGGCCCGGATACGTTGTCACATTCGCCCCTCCCATTTTATGTGTCATTTTCTTGTAAATGACATCTTCCAGACCGTCACACTTCCCCGCACACACAGAGAGAACAACGGATAATGTAATAAAACAACAACAAAAAACTGCAACTAGAAAGTGGAAACCAAGAGTGTTTTGTGTTTTTGTGTCTGTGTTTTTCTCATACATCAAGGCTACGTATGTATGCATTTTGTGGTTCTTGTGTTGGAAGAGGATAATAATTAAAGTAATGATTCAACCATGCAATCACAAATAATCTCCTTTCTCTCTTTTTTCTGTTTCTTTTTTCTTTTTTCCTGTTTGAATAATAATAACGGATATATTAATTGAAGTTTACACTGAATTATACATATATGTATATATATATATATATATATATATGTATCTATCTTTCACGCTCTCTATATATATACACACATATACATACAGATATATATATATATATATATATATATATATATATATATATATATACATATACGTATATATATATATATATATATATATATATATATATATATTTGTATATATATATATATATATATATATATATATATATATATATATATATATATATATATATATATATAAAGCCTGTCTCAAAAGTATTCGACCTTACACCAGTAAAATATTTGAAATACGTGACAGGGTTGGAGCCCTAAAATAGGCCCTTGGTGCTTGCACACACTTAGCTCACCGATCAATTCACTGCCGGAAACACCTATGGGAGTCTTCTTTTGAAATAGTGTTTATCTTTGCTGTCACGTTCCGCATTATCTGTTCTCTAGTCTCAAAACGGGGAATTTTCACTGGCGTCTTCAATTTTTGAAACAACCAGAAGTCGCAAGGAGCTATTGTAGGAGAGTAGGGAGATTGCCGAACGACTGGAATTCCATGTTTGGCCAATAAATTTTGGATCAATTGAGATAAATGTGCTGGGGTGTTGTCGTAATGCAATTGCTAGTTTTTCGCCGTCTACATGTCTGTTTTCTTGCGCCGAACTGCGTTACAGAAACGCCGGAGAACATCTTGATTGTACTCCTTTGTCACTGTTGCTCCTTTCGGTGCGTATTTATGATGCACAATTTCACGTATATCAAAAAAGACAGTCAGCATCACCTTGATTTTGATTCTTATTTCTTGCGCTTTTTTTGGCCTTGGAGATTCAAGATGCTTCTATTCCGACGACTGTCCTTTTGTTTCTTGGTCGTACTTGTACACCCACGACTCATCTTCTGTTAGCACGGTGTTCAGACACCCAGGTTCAGTGTTGGCGGTTTCCAGAAGTCCCTGTGCAACTTTAAAACTACTGTGGCACAAATTTCGCAGCCACTCTGTACATGTTCAAATCATCACGCCAAATTGCATGTGCGGACTCTTTACTCATTCCGACCTCTTGAGCGATCTCCCGCATTGTTGAACGACAATCTTCCATCACCAAATGTCGCACCCTCTAAACAGCAGCTGCACTTCGATCAGTTTGGGGCCTGGCAGAACGCTGGTCACCTTCCGCTGATGTGTGCCCATTTTTGAATCGGTTGAACCACTCTTAATTTCCTCAAACACATGCTGAATCTTACGAATGGCTTTGTTTTGGGAATCACCAAGCTTTTGACAATATTTGATGTAGTACCTTTGCTCAACACGTTCAGTCAACTTGAGAGAATCGGTAATCAGACGAACACGTAGTATAGCACCTCACTCAGCGAACGATAGACAGCGACTGACGCACATGAAAGCAGTGATAACATTCACTCAGGTGCATGAAGGTGTCATCCTTCACTGTGTACAGTGGCACCGCCCTATCATATTTATTTCGCACGGAACGAATAAAGGTCGGATACTTTTGAGACAGGTATTGTATATATATATATATATATATATATATGTGATGATCTGCCAAGCAAGTACCTGTTTGATAGTGAAACACGTGTAGGTAAAAGACTCTTTAATTTGAAAAATGATAAATAAATAATTTTTGAATGAAAACATATTTTGTGGTGTTGATTGGGCTCCTAAACGGAATGCTTTGGTAAGCTTTCAAAAATCACATATAAATGCTCTGTACTCTGTAATCGCGTATCATCCAGCTTGTTTTTATTGGACTAATCCCGGTCTTCACTGAATAATCTTTTGTCTAAGTAAAAAATCCATATATATATATATATATATATATATATATATATATATATATATATACATATATATATATATATATATATATATATATATATATATATATATACATTTGTATAACATAGCAGTGTACACAACCAGCTGAAAGAAGAAAACGGTCATATGCACAGATTTATAATAATATAATTTTCTATTTCCTGACTTAAATGTTACATATGTTTGAATAAGAGTTGGAAGTCTTACTTGTTGGGGGCGATCGAAAAAAAAATGTAGAATCAATGATGACAATTCTTGTATTAAACTCAATGAGACAAAACTGTCTGGATGAATAATTGTCTAGTTTATTGCAAAGCAAAATCTAAGATTGAAGATATTTTATACAAGCTTAACATTGAAATTCCTTTACTCTTGTCTATAAACTAGAAAAATATTCGTCTGAAAAAGTGTAAAAATATGGCATTGTTTTAAGTTTCTGCAGGCGACAATATTAAATTATGAGTTTTTTATCATGTGATAAATGTGTGAAATTGAAATGTAAGATGACACAGCGTGTCTGACAATTACATTTACAGGATAAAGGTGTGTTTGTATACTTATACCTATATATGCATGATTGTTCATGAAATATAAAATAAACGTGTGTGACTATTACTGAATATCTACATATATACGTGGAAAATGAATGTTATAGAAATGATAGACGCACACCTGTATGTGTGTATTATACATATATATATATATATATATATATATTGTACGTAAAAATAAAGTAATAAATAGATACATATATATATATATATATATATATATATATATATATATATATATATATATATATACATAAATGTATACGTGCATAAAGGTAATTATGGGCACGTGTTTCTGGATTACAGCCGTCATCAGTATGGCTAACTTAGACAAAGATTAAACCTTCAATATGTATCTCACTGCTCTGTTGTTTTATTTCCTGACGATAACGCCTGACCTGGAAATATGAATGATTTTCATCACCTAAATATTTAATTCATTTTTTATGTAATTATATTGGTAGGTAATGTAGCGTGTGTTGCTTTACGCGTATTCCTATTTCGATTGTTTCCCTTCCTAAGTTATAAAGATGCCGAAGAGTGCAGTATAAGTCACCCTTAACTTTAGGACGAAATTTATCGATAATATATGTAATTTGTTAATATTATACGAAAATAAAAGTAATCCATTGACATGTGTTTCTGGCTCATAGCCGTCATGAATATCGAAAGATCGATCCTTGTCTTAGGTAGCCGATGGTGATCACTGCTGTGAGCCAGAAACACGCGATTAAAAGTAAAGTTTCGTTGTCACGTGTGGTCTTAATTCATTATCAGCGTTGCAAGTGTATATTGAATATGGTATGTGTCACATATTGTTCACTGAAGCAGGTATTGTTTTATCTTCCTCTGCCTACTATACATTTATGAATGATTAATAGTGAATATATATATATATATGTGTGGTTAACATCGTCAACCATCAGCTAGGTTCGATCTCAGCTTTGGGTGGGTGGTAGTTCAGCCACACTGAATATCTGTGATACAGCAAAACAATATTCTGTGGATTACTATATAACAACCCACTTAGCTATTTCAGCACTGTATTTAGTGATTTCGCCAGCTACACTTAGCGCAATTTAACGTTAAATGTTAGTTATCAATTAGAACACTGCCTAGACAATGTTTATACTACAACATGTATGTATAGCTTGCAACCAGAGCCAGCCTCGTAGTCAAGTGTTATAGTCGCCGATTATCAACTAGTTGGTCGTTAGTTCGATCCCATATTCGAGGCGGGTACTAGTCTAGCCGCAGTGAAACGATCTGATAGACCGAAACAATCTGTATTTGGCACACACACACACTATATATATATATATATATATATATATATATATATATATATATATATATATATATATATATATATCAACATAAATATATTTATACATAACTCTATAAAGCACTATTTATATAAAGTTAAGTATGCGTACATTTTTTCTGTTTAGTATTAACTTCTAAAGTAACAAAACCATGACTATAGACAATGGAATACAGCTACACAGGGTCAGTGTGGGTGAAGTTAGGTGGGCTATCTTTAGTTGTATTTACATTCATGCAAAAGATGCAAATACAGTGTGGAAGCCTTTCGGTAAAATTTAGATACCTCCGATTTTTGTTAAATATTAATAGGTATTGACATAATTTAATAAATAGTCTGTCCTCTTTGAGAAAAAAGCCCTACCCCAGTGAGAGCCTACGCCCCTTACTCTCCATAAATAGATCATATCAATTCAGTTAAGATGTTCACAGTCATAGTTGTTAGTCTGTAAGTGTCGTCGGAAAAATTAAAAATCCGTGTATATTTTTCTAGCATCTTTTACTGTATCTCGTATTTAATTCCGTTCAAAATGTGCACCGTTTTAAATTCATATCCTTCCTTCTTCTCTTATGCGCTTTAATATATTGTTAGAATAAGGGAAAAAAATGGGCAACATCCCCATGTTTTAATGTTGCCCTCTGTGTACTTATCATAAGAATGACACATATCTTAAGTGTTACTATTGTCTCTAAAAGAGACATACACACTTATTCTGAACAGAAACGAATTTTTTTCTGCCTATCACCCGGCTTTACATCCGTTCTTTTTTAATTTGCAAGACGTTGATGGGGCTTAACAGTGATCTTGTTCAAAAATGTTCAGGCCGATCTTGTTCAAAAATGTTAACGGTATAGGTTGGAGAGATTGTCTGGCTGATGTTTCTGACTTTTAGTATAGATGTCTAACCCTTAAGGCAGCATACTTTTAGTATAGATGTCTAACTCTAAAGGCAGCTGCACCACGAACAGTTATATAATAGAGGGAACATTTTAGTGTCATCTCCTGCATTAACAGGAACCATATTCACTTATCTCCGGTGCATTTTTCAGAGGGCACAAATCCATATTAAAATATGCGGCTAATAGACTACTTGTGTGAGCTCAGTGCCATAAACACGTACACTTTGCCCAATACACTCCTTCGTAAAACAGAAATAGCATTTAAACAAAAAATAAATACATTCAAACAAGACATATACCTAAACACAACCAATTCGTTTTTTCTGTTGATGATCGCATTCACAAATATGAGAGAACTTACCTCGATGATGTAGAATTATTTCTGCTAGTAAACTCCCCGAATCTCCTAGTACTAAGTGGCACTACACATCTCTTCGTATAGCTTTGATATAAAAGGATTATCCCCCTCCGATGTAAGGACTCAGACAAAAATATCCACTGAAGAGTGGCTATATTCGTAACACTCTCCCCTTTATCTTGGAAATATAATCTGAATCAGATTATCAGGCTTACATTTGGTTCAGATTGACCTTACAACACAGCTTTTATTACTTACATTTTAGTATACCATCCTAATTCGACCCAAGACTCTACTCTGCTCGACTGGGTATCTGCAGCACTCTCCTTATATCACAGTGCATGAATACATGTACTTGAAGATTTTAATGTCTACCACAATGATAAGCTTGAAGATGAATCTCGTATAAGCACACATAGTGTTTTCTTGCACATTCTATTTCAGCTCGTCTCACACATTGTGAGAATGAATACACCTTTCTGCTCGATCTATTCGTGATAATACCGCCCGACGCTTGATAGACGGGCGCCATTAGCTGACTCAAAAAGGCTAATTACCTTGTGATAATTAAAGATATTCTCCTAAACTTATCTGAAGAGCCGTTGCTTAAAATGACGAGATACTAGAAACAAGCTGATTGTGAATTAATCAGTACTCACACCTGAGACACCTAATTGATTATAAGCTTTTTCCTTCTCTGCTGAGCAGTTCACAATCCACGAAATGGTTAACGTAGGCAGCAAGCATTCCACTGATTACACCGCTATGAGTCAGATACAAATCGGAACACCAATTCACAGCATAAATAAATAATTTTAAGAGTGTAATAGCTGCAGTTAAATGTAGGTATACCTAGATTACCAGAAAACGCATTTAGTCGAAGAAAGTGGGAAATCGTGATGTCTACAACATGTGTAAAAGTGTCGTAAATATTGGGCAATCGACACTTTCCTCGCTATCTAACGATGTGGTTTGCACGGCAACTAATAAGGCCGAACTGCTTGTTATTCGTGAACTCCACCTTATACTGAACAAACAACTCTCTCCGGAATTTACGAATGGGAACAACAGCCACACTCGGTGATCTGAAAATCACGTCTTTCCCCGTTTCTGGATATCATTGAAAATCTTGTAAACTCAAAAGCATATGGGCCTGATATTGTTATTTCTATATTATAAAGACATATTCCGCTGTGTTGGTCTCTGTCCTCTCCAAACATTGCAATAAATGCCCTGCCTAATCTTTCTTCGTTGACGGACTGATACTTTTTTTCTGTTGTACCAGTATCCAGAATTGTTGTGAAAGACTGGCCAACATAATAAACGCACTATCAGTCTGTGCTTGCCCTTTGCTAAACCTTTTGATATGATAATTAATCAAGCGATAGTCCAGCACCTCGTTTATGTTATACATCTGTCTGACACACAGTATTGATTTACTCAAGCTCGTTTACTGCGGTTATCATAACGATTTTTTCAGAACGCATATATTATATATTGGACGAGGCATGAAAGCAAGGGTGGTAGTGCTTCATCTATCAAAACTCTTTAACAAGATCTGACACGAAGATCTTGTTGTTAAAGACTATTCGTACAGTATTACTGGATGAATATTTAGTTAAACTACCTTATTCTCAGCTAAAAAATCAATTTTGTCATCGATGCATAACATCCTAATCACATCACATTAATACGGGTTTGACCACGGGGTTGATCTCTGGACCAGTATTATTTCTGGTATATTCATAAACGACTTTCCCGGTGAGACTGTGTCCGAGAGGTGGATATTTGCTAGTGAAACCACGAATTAGCTTTGTTCTAGACATGTAGACAAACCTCACGCACACATAGCTAAACACTGTTTGGATCTTGAGAAAAAGCCTTTCAGTCTGTAGTTGAATGGTAACATTTAATGCTACGAAGACTTATCACTCTTCCCTTAACAATTTTATAATTTTGAATAACCGATTGCACAAGGCTACTGCAAAGAAGATAACCACTTTATTTCGTGCCAGAAACCTTTTAGACCTGCCAGACTATTATATAACTACAAATCCTCCATTTACACATGCATTAAGTGGTTTTTTCACGCCTGGGTGTGTGTATCTACCACTAGTGTATCCCTCTTATACAGGGTCAAAAACGTATCTTACTAATAAGCCCCGTAATCTTAACCAAGCTTCAACCATATGTCTCATCGTTTCAATGTTGCATCCATGTTTTTATTTTACCTGTAATATAATGGTATGTGCGTAAACAAGATTGATCCACTGGTACCTACTCAACGTTAATATACTCTACCATCCGAATATCAGTGAAAGATCACCCCTAAACCGTGTAGGTGACGAAAGGCTTATTACTCTAATAACTAGTTCAATTGTACTGCTAGCCTTTAGAAGTACGCCCTAAATGCCCTCTGTTTTCTTTTAGTGTACTATCACGAAGAAATTAAAATGTAATGTAAACAAACATATCGCTATACACTTCGTCAATGAGTATGCCCCTATATATATTGTCCCTTACGTCAATGCGCTTTGTTTTGGGTGACAAATGTAATACGAATAATATATTTCAGTATCCTTCAAGAATTTTAAAATGTTTTGTTATCGTTCAAAGTAATTTACCTATATAGAGAATAAATGGGATCACCAAGCCGGAATAAATGCAGTTATAACTGAGCGTCGCGGCAGTTATTGACAGCAATTATTGTCACAGAACAGGCATGACACTTTCTATAATATGCTGTACATAAAATGCCCCGGAATCATAATCCATCTGCGACGATGTAGTAATGTACATTGATTGGTTTATCATTCCGGTGACATTGCAAGATCGTATTCAGCGAGTTTCATGCTAGGAACCTAGGCATGCGGAGTTACGTCTACTGGGGTAACCTTTATCGAGATGTTGAGAATACAGTTTAATAATTTAATTTGTGTGCGTTAGAAAAAAAAAACTCCTCCCATAAAATGAAAACACTGGCCTAAAACGGACCGGCCGTAGTGAACATCCGTATTGACTTTGCTAGGCTATTAAACAGGTTCTATTATCTCGTTGTAGTTGATAGCTTTACAAAATGTCCAGAGATAACTGAGTGTAAAAAATCCACAACATAAACAATATTTGGCTCCTGCACGAATTGTTCGCACCTTATGGAGCCGTGGATTCTCATGTCTACGTTTACGGAACTCAATTAACGACCAGAGAATTCAAAATGTTTTGTCAGTAGAACACCTAAAACTCGCGCCGTATCATGTGAAGAGCAATGGTCAATCGAAGCGATTAGTCGATACTTTTAAAAGAGCGCTAAAATGACCGTAGTACTATTACAGGAAAGCCATACACGATTTTCGACAAGTGTATAGAATGATGTCATATTATAATATCTTGCATGTAACGAGCGGAAGCTATGTACGATATAAATATCACGACGATTTTGATATCGGAACGAAAATAAATGTAAGAAAAAGACGTTGACAAGGTTTCTTTTTTCAAATTGTTTAAGAAAAACAAATAATTTCAGGAAGTCGGGATTATAGATCGAAGAACTAGGAATATAATCTACATGGTGAAACATCGCAAATCTATCCACTAGAGACATTTAAACCAAATCAAGAAATTATATCTTTTTTCGATATTACAAGGTTGACCGTTGACGGAAGCACGTAGTAAGGTGAACGTATTATGAAGCTCAACCTAAGCGGTGCCATATGCCAAATGCCATTCCACGTAAGTGATCTTGGGATAAATTCTTCCCAGTTCGTCCATTGTCCTTGCTGGGACTGTTGAACACTATTTGCGAGCCTTTTGCTTCCATTCTTACTCCTTATTTCCTGAATGATCAGGTCGCGGCGATATATTTGACTGAACCGTTACCATATTTTAATGCTGGTCATTCCCAGCCCAGGTATTGCTAGTAATCAGGGTTTTTTTCAGAATTTTAAAATAGGTTTTTTATCATTATTATTATACTCATTTTAATTATGAAGCTAAATAAATCAACATGTCTTTCACTAATGCTGTCGTGCTATATATTTATACTCACACAAAATACATGTTAAAATATTCCACGTTTTCTGGTTGATTGTCATTTGAAAAAATCTATTTCACTAATTAAACGGACATTGCAATTTACTCACCATACTAAGTTTCAGTCTATTACATTCACACTCTCTCAGTTTATAATTTATTAGCCTTGTGCCGTCTTATTTTACAGTATCTATCTCATTTCGTCCCCTCTCCTTCTGTCACCCACACGCACGCACGCACGCACGCACGCACCCCCACACCCTCTTTTACTCTCTCCGTTTGTATTATCGACAGGTTAGACCAGGCATTTGTATATGTATATTCTACATACCAAGGACGTGGTTGTCATGTTAATAGTTTGTTACAAACAACAGAAAGTGCTATCTTGTGTAAGTTCGTGCTTTTATAAGAAAAGCGCGCACATCCCAATTATATGTATCTTTTCCTCAATCTAGGATAAACTTGTAATATTATTATATAATGAGCCTCTAATGATAACTTACAAACTAGGAATGATTTACGGCCGTGTGGTTAAAAGCGTGACTTCATTGTATTAACAGAAGTTGTAATATAAGGTTATTTTCTTAGAATTTTTCGTTTTATATTGCTCCAGTCAGATTTCAAAGAATGTGGACTGAAAAGGTACGTTCTCGAACTATAACCCAAATGAATTGGGCGGATCAAACAACAAATTAGCAAAAGTGTGGCCAAGTGTGATACTGACAGGTTTTTTTACATCGGGCTTATTTTGATGTTTCAGCAACTTCTATTTTTTGGCCCAATATAAAATCCGTGTATTTTTCCTTTGGTGATTCCAAGCGTTTCAGACATCACGGATTTAGTGTTACGCTTAACATTTTGCCAACACTAATCTGATGAAGCATCTTCAGATGTGTGTATTTCAAGCCCATTGAACAGATTAGATTGTTCAATGCAGAATATATTATCGATTTAGTAAAATTTCTATTTCCTAATGTCGTAGCTGAGAGCATAGATCGATACTTAACACCTTTGAAGTAAAAATGGAGTCGATATGTTCCAATACATGATTGGAACTGTATACTCTACTGGTGTGTGTGTCCCGGAAATTCGACGAAAATTTGAGTTTAACAAGAAAGTGGTTGATTTGGTTTGGTTTGATACCGTTATCGGAGTGCCAAGTAATTAGGTGCCGCTGTGGATGTTGAAAACGCGTGCTGGTTACAGTCATTTAATTTTCTGTAGACAAGTTGATAAGAAGTTGAAGAGATTGTGTTCGTTATCAGTAGCTTAAGAAATACCAAAGTTGTCAGCGATAATAACATACCTGTTGAAATCCTCAAAAACAGCACACACCTGCTAGAGACTGCCATCATCCGGGTTTCGTAGACTGATATAAAGCGATGTTTCACGGTTACACTTCTTAATGAAATGCTATAAGCGCCGCTGCGGCAACTACCATGGTATCAGCCTGATCGAGGTGTCTGCTAAATACTAATGTTAAGTCTAAGTTCAAACCAATCTGGTGTTCGTCCGGGCCGCGGCTGCAACGATTATATCCTAACCTTTTGACTAATGCAAAGAATATATTTGGTGTTTCAGCAAAGTACATTCGTTATTCTCATCAATTTGGTATTTGCATTCAACTTTCGACCGTGGGAAGTCAACCGCGATAGTACACTAACTAAGCAATTGACATATCCCTTTCTACAATGTTAAAAAAGCGACGTGGTAGATAACAACAAACCTGCCTTATAACTGTTAAAGTAAACGCAAAACACAACCTTTACCCGCCTGATCATGTAGTTCGTGTTGAAACACAGAATATGTAGAGATCACCTAATCGTTCAATCGCCAGGCTTGCTTAGCTTTCGGGATGGATGAAGTGGTGAATATGTAAGGAGTCGGTTCAACCCACCCCGAGTGAGTTATGTATCAAGAACAAGGAGTTCAGTACAACGACACAATGACTTTCTGTACAATTCCAAGGAAGTTATCCTGAACTTACCTTTACTGAAAACCAAGTAATCAGTGTTTCACTTCTCGCATGAGGAATCTAAAACAGAGATTACTACAGTATAGCAGTTTTTAAATCGTATTTTGTCCGGCCATATCAGCTTTCTGCCCCACTATGTTGGGGGCAGCTAAATCGCAAATATATTTTTATCTGACACAAGTCTCGGAACAAAATATAATGTTTTCTCATTTCAATTCTCAGCAGGATATCATTCCAGGGATGGCCTCTTTCGAAAGGAGATCAAGTAGCGTATATAATGTCTCCTATAGCGCTTACACAAAAGAACGACGACATGAGAATCCATTCTGAATCACATCAACCCCTTGTTGAAAAGTAAATCATCGCTATTATCTTCTATATTGTGTGTATATATATATATATATATATATATATATATATATATATATATATATATATATATATATATATATATATATATATATAAATATATGTATACATATATATGTGTGTGCGCATATTTATTGCATTTTTTAACAGACACACATCTATATATATAATATATATATATATATATATATATATATATATATATATAAATATATGTATACATATATATATGTGTGTGCGCGTATTTATTGCATTTTTAAACAGACACACATCTATATATATAATATATATATATATATATATATATATATATATACATATATATATATATATATATATATATATATATATATATATATATATATATATATATATATATATATACATATATGTATACATATTCAGTTGGTGTATATGTACATAAACTTCATATTAAATATTCATTTGCATCCGGGAAGTCGAATGTGCATATTTTCTTTTTTGGGTTTTTACTTACTAGAAAGTGATGAATAATTACGATTCGTGCGTCCAACTTCTTTATTTATGACCAATTGACAAGGCCTATAAATATTACCAATTTCATATGTCATTGTTTCCAGTCGCATAAATCCTGCAGAATTTATGAGTCGTTGATTGCTCCTTTTAGAAATAGAAAAAGCTACGCTCGTGCGCGTTGGCCAACACATACTGTCAGTGCTTATTCACATAATCCATCTCTTATTTAACTTCTTTGGGAAGAAACGTTGTTATGCTTTTGTATTTATCTAATGTTATCTTACTGATTTGTGTCTGCTCAATTATCAACTAATAACTTTATAATACGTAAGTGTACGGTAAATCACAAACTCATAAATGTGTGCGCATATTCGTGTATAACAGTGTAAATACGTTCATTTTAATGAACATATGCATGAGCATATGCGTACATAAATAATAATACGTGTATGATTTTATGTTAGCAAGATAATGTGCATGGAAGCGCGCATGAATATACGTATATGCATAAATATGTACACATAACTATATGATTTTTGCGCAAATCTGTGCATACTTATCAATTTACGAGATGTATGCAATAACATTTAGCACGTATATATATATATATATATATATATATATATATTTATATCGATGTATCTGAAAGGTAAAATGTATATATATATATATATATATATATATATATAAATACATATACAAAATCAATGGTATAATTATTCATTTTTTTCCTGCCGAATTTGAAAATTACCAGGAGCTATCGTTCATGTAACTCTTTAGAAAACCTATGGATCACTGTCGGTAAAAGACTCCTTTAATAACAAATGCAAAATCAACGTTTACATGCATTTCACATAGAAAGCAGTTCCTTAAAAGTGCAAACGATTCACCAATCGAAAACTAAACTATATATATATATATATATATATATATATATATATATATATATATATATATATATATGCATTTGTGCAACAATGTGAACCCCATGATGTAATTAAAATATGTTATTTTTACATTTTTACACATTATAGTTTATGCAATTGTATATTTATTCATTCTATACTGTTTTATATTTTTTATTTTATTCATCATTTACATTATTTTAGTTATCATGTTTGTCTGAGTGGTAATATATATATATATATATACATATATGTGGGTGTGTGTATGGGTTTATGTGTTTGTGTTTGTTTGTGCATATAGGCATTTGCGAAGTCACCATTGAAGTTAAAATACTATAATTTAAAAATGGTATACAATTTATTTTACTTATTTACATATATATTTATTACATCTTTTTGTGTTGTCTGTTTTCAACTTACGTATACGCGCATCTAGACGCGTGCTGTGTGTGCATGTACGTGTATGGCAATGTATGTGTGTGCATGTATGTGGTTGTAGACAGCCGGATATTTTAGTTGTACTTCTGTATATCTGTATGCTTCAACTTCGACTTGATAATTTACATTAAAGATACAGATGCGTCCAAAAAATGAAGTAATAATTGAGTAAAGAAATCGATTAATTAAGAATAATAATTTAACAGTGTATAATAATTTGGGGTGATTCGAATTTCTCATGAGCTGATCACGTATTCACTCTCACAAAGTAGTTTCCAATCAATGAAGTTGAGAATAAAATACGTTAGCCTTTAAGAAATAGTGTGGTTATTAGTGGTTCTAACTGTCGCATGTTCGGTAAAGCTGTGGCCAACTAATTTACAAAATACCTGTTACGTCAACTAATGCGGTTAGGAAATTGGAGCGTTGGCAGAAATGTCACGTGAATTTATAAACGAATTTTAATTTTATGTTGCTGTTATTTCCTTTATATTTCCTTTATATTTCATTTTACTTCATCTAACTGGTGCTACTAGATCATGCTGTTGAATATATCAGCTTTCTGACCCAGAATACACCAACTATTGATGTTTTATTGTGTCTCTTTCTCTTTGCAAAACTCAATCATGTTCTGAAAAATCCAAAACAACATCCGACAATTCATCTCCCCCCCCCTTTGCATTTCTCCTCCCGCTTCCCCTTCTCCCATTCCACTCAACCGAACACAATGGATATATATTTTAACATATAAAGAACTGGAAGCATAAACACTTTTACCAAACTAACCAGGACGGCATTAAATAACCCAAAAACGGTGGATATGCCGTAAAACCAAACAACCAAACCAAACACCATGAATAAATTTTGGAACATATAAAGAACATGACACATAAAAACTTTTATTAAAACTTAAGTTCTTAGAAATCAAAGGGTTTCTACTTGAATTCTTTATGGAATACATAGATATCCGCGTGTTCTTAGTTCTCTTTCGCCTCTAAACTATTGAGGTATTACAAAAGTGAAACACGTTAATTTTACAGTCACCAATTGAGCACTTAACTATGGTATAGAATATGTTTCTTGTGGTCTCATGGTATTACCGTGTTCCAGTACAGGTACCCATGGAGTATACCGGAAGTAACATCACTAGGAAGTGTACTATTCATTGCATGAGCATGTGCATAGTCATACGATCTTATTTGACCTTCGAATATCATGTTTTTTTGCATATTTGATCAGGGTTTACTTGTAGGGTTAAGTATCCTCATGTCAGGTTGTCGTAACAAACCTATGTACAGAGATACCGAATACATTCGGTGTTGGTGTTCAGTAGGTAATGAAAACTTTCTATTAGTGATAAACAAAAGAACGCATGACTATTACGAAATATTCTAAGCTGTGATATTTACTGCTGATAACAAAAAAGGTTTTTCATTTAAATTTATATTTTCTGCAATAAAAAACTGGTTCAACAAATAAATTATTTTCACAAAAAAAGTATCTCGAATTAGTTTTCATTTTTGCAAGCCACCAGAAGAAATGCCTGTAAACCATGACATATTGATTGTGCCTGAGAAAGGATATTGATGAAAAACTTCGAGATATAGATTAGTTTACATTTGCAAAATTTAAAAAAACGTACATTATATATATATATATATATATATATATATATATATATATATATATATTATTCATAGTTTATCTAAAATTCATGAATGAAAACAGCATTGTCTTTAGAAACACGCATGAAATTATTAAAGTGCGGCACTTCGTTGAATAATATATATATATATATATATATATATATATATATATATATATATATATGTATATATATGTACATATATAGAGATAGATAGATAGATAGATATTTGTATAGATATTAGTTATATATGTATCAACATTATAAGTATATACACGTAAAGATTCTACTCACTAGCAACCCATTCTGATTTACAGAAGTGTTAATGATGAACGGTACATTTAATTTATTTTCCCAAATATGATATATTCAAATAATACAAATTATTTATTGAAAAAAATACATTTATTAGAGAAATGAGATTGAGAAAAAAATGTTTCAATTGTTTGGCTTTTGATTTATTTGATCTAACCAGGAGGTGTTTCTCTCTGCCAACGTTTCTCTCAAACATGTCGTATTGAGTCGAGTGCCTTTTTCGCTAGCTCATTAAAATTGAGACTAAATTTTCGTTTACATTTAGTTTCTCACTATTCAATAAATTTTATTTGTATAGACACACACACTCTCTCTCTCGCTCTCTCACACACACACACACACACACACACACACATATATATATATATATATATATATATATATATATATATATATATATATATATTTATACATACAATTCAACGTTATGTCACCATGTGATTTATTGTCAGTTTCCAAGTAAAAGAGAATATAGACGCTGTCCCCGAAATATTCAACATAACTTGAACCAACTATTACTACTATTCAAGTAAACAAAATTCTACCGTAACAAGAGTGTTGCAATTGAAAATCGTTAATCATGAAAGTGAATTTCTATAGAAAACGTCCCTACGTGCCCATGAAAACAACTTCAAAACATCATGAAAAAACAAGAGGCAAAAAATGAATTGATCAACTTAAAACGAAATTTGAATCATTCAAATGTTCAGCAAAAATGTTTGTCCGCACATTGGAAACAGGTCGTTGAGAAGAAATTTGAAAAGATTTAGTGGGTAAGACATTAAAACGCACTACAATATAGAGTAATGAAACAGAGTAGAAAATATAAAAGAAAAACTCTTACATTTGGAATGCAGAAAACAAACACGTACTGCCTTTCAGAAGATTTATAGTAAGCTTATGTTTTGCTCTTGAATTTGATTTCCATAAGAAGCAAGCTTATCTATGTTTCATAAGTACGTGTATATTATCACCCACACATATGTATACGTATATATATATATATATATATATATATATATATATATATATATATATATATATATATAGAGAGAGAGAGAGAGAGAGAGAGAGAGAGAGATACAGGGAGAGAGAGATACAGGGAGAGAGAGAGTGTAAGAGGGAGAGAGAGAGGGAGGGGAAGAAAGAACAAGAGAGATTAATTAGTTTTTTTTTTAAATATGTATTACAGTGGCTGTTGGGTTTGCCCAGGTTCTATCCACCTGGTAATGCTTAGTGCAAGATAAACAAATCATATTGTAGAAACAGATCGAATCTTAAGCACCGTTTTGTAAACAAGGATTTAGAGACAATAGAGAAAAATTACAACTCACCGGTTTAAATAATGAAGAACAAACGCTGACAACAAAGAACCCCCTCATTCAAAAACACTTTCCCTCAAGACTTCCACTGGAAAACGAACAACATTAAAACAGCTATCTGAGCGCAACATTATTCCTCTTTCGCTTTGATATAAGATATATAATTTCTAAATCATCCATCTGAATGAATATAAGGGCAACTGTTTGAAATATTTTACAGAATTCAATCTTTTGCCCGAGCCGATATTTTTGGAAGTGACAAATTTTCAGGAAAAAACGATGCCTATCAATATCAGAAATCGTGAGGGAAAGAGAAGCAACACGTATGAACAGTTGTTCTGTGCTACCTGCTAAAACAAACAACACACACTAAATGCAAGCACTTTTTAAATGATATAATATAAATTACAAAAAAACAATATCCAAAAAATATCCCATGAGGATTACAAGAAACAGCTTAAACACACAGAATATCTGTTAAACGGGAACACCAAAATGTGAGCACTGCTTGACAGAAAACTACTTCGTTTCTTTCCATTCTTCTAACTAGGTGTTCGATAACTGAATGGCAGTGAATAGTTGAACTGTGTTTACAAGCCAGTTTCTAACTCAGATCCGGCATGACCAGATCGAGTAAACTCGGATACACCCAACACCCACTGTACTGTATAGTGTTTAAGTGTTTAACTAAAATACTTACGATCTAGCAGTTATGTATGCTTATTTCAACAAACTTGTGATGCATGCGATATATATATATATATATATATTTATTTATATATAACTACTGTTTATATAAACTATTCATCTGTATATGTTTACATATTTGTCTATAGATAATTTTCTTGCAAACTAATTAACCGATCATTATGAAGTTTGAAACACAACTGCTTTACTGTAAAAGCTCGTTATGTTGGATATATTTTGTTTAATTTAAATTCATGCAAAGAGTGTTAACAGAGTTGTTAACCCTTAATTAAAATTCAGATACGTATTTTTGCAGAATTTGTAATAATAGGTTCTTGTTTGATGCATTTTCTTGAAATGATGTATATGATTTTAGTCGAAATTTGATATATATATTTATATATATATATATATATATATATATATATATATATGATATATATATATATATATATATATATATATATATATATATATATATATATAGGCATCACGTTGATATTTAAGCAAACGTTGTAAAATGGCACGGAATGTTCGCTTTTATTGATTTTTAGTGATATTCTCGATACGTTGTGCACGCTGTCTTGTGTCCGGTGGTAGCCGGTAAAATATGTCTCCGATCCTTCCTTATTCAACCATCAGGCAAGCAATTTTGACCTTCGTGGTCTTCACTAAGAGTATTTTTTTATTTCGATGTTTATTTTAAGGAGTCTTGTAGTGATTTTTTATAATTTCTTGAAGGTGTTTAGTAGGAGAAGAGTTGGAGGGAAGGAAAAAAGGATCTATGGTTGAGTATAGTGTTTATTTTTATATTTGTCTGTTAGTTTTATTTAGTTATATTATTTTATTTATTTTCGTTTATTTAATTTATTTCTTATATTTAAGTATTTATTTTGTTTATTGTTCATATATATTTATGTATTATTTTTAAATTATGGAATTTGTTTAATATGTTAGTTCCTGTATTAAAACCTATTTTATTCACATTGCGGTGTTTCGTTTTTAAATATTGCTTTTCGTATTTTAGTCAATGTATGCAATTGTTTTTATATATAATTTTTGGTACATCAGTTTACAGCAATACATCTGTTTTCTACAATTAAAACAAACTGATTTGATTTAACAAGTTGATTTCTGCCAAGAAATATTTTGATATTTTCAATGTATTTTAAGTTTCACATAATATTCTGGGACCCCTTTTTTAATAGCAAAGGGATACTTTTTTTTATAAGGCTCTAAAATTAATTGTATATGCTCATGGAAATTACTTTTCTGACTGAACCCCAATTATCTATACGAATGAGAAGTACCATCTGTATATAATTGTCAGATCTATGGCATTCTTATAGTCGGACCCTCAGAATAATACTGCAAACGTTTACTTATTAGAGAATATGCAATCAAATTATAAATAATAATACTTTACTTGTACTAACACTTGAATTAAGTGTTTTATAATAGTATTTCATTCTCTTCCCCTGATAAGAGAAACCTATTTTGTTTGTCTAGATTATCTTTGACCAGTCTTCTTTAGCACATATCTCTGTAATGCTTAGAGTTTTCTTTCCTTGAATTTAGAGTTTCAAGTAGAGGCGATATTTGTAATTCATCTGTAAGATTATAATGAAAATAAAATTATCACATATGAATAAGGAAAAGGGGACCGTGCAATGGATTTGTATAAAATTATATTTTACATTTATAGTAAAGATATGCCCACATTTTTTATTTAAAACAATTGGCTACATTCCTAACGTTTTGTTACATGTTAAGGGGTGTTATGGTCCGAGATGTGATTCATTCTTAATGACTTCTATATGATAGTGCTTGCCTTTCCTGACAATGTAATCAAGTTTATTTTCTCTCAGCAGGCTTGTATATTCATGAAGAATGTGACGACAACGACATTTTTAAGCCAGATATGTATTCACTCGACAATGGAGAATGAGTTAATCAATCACTGGTCTTTTCCTTAGAGTATGTATACAACCGTACGATATATGACTTTAAACTTCACTTTTAGATTTAACAAACCATTGAATTCACCCGATGTCACGTGATTAAGACAGTAAGTTAAACAATGTCGTGCAATATGGCTACCAAGCTTAGCACAGAAAAATCCCACTTCAAACATTAAAAAAAATATATAAAATGCTTAGAATGTTCAATTTAACAGGTGTACGAATGTGAGAACAAAACGATAAAAACATAATACGTGTTTATCGTTATAGCCTTTTCATTTGTCGTTAAACGTCAACATTTACACAATTCTGCAAATACGAACGCAAAACTTCGGTTTGTTTATCAACCGTTATTTATCACTAGCAATCAAGTCTAAGCACGCACGCACGTACGCTAAGTAAACTAGTCTCGTGTTCACACGTGCTTATGTGGGATCTCTATCTACTTGCAATTCCAGTCAATTTTTGACGTTGTATCGCTCACGATGAGCACGCCTACTGGCTATGTGATAAAGAGAAACATGGCGGGTGAGAAGTACTATGTGTTGATTGGTCGAACAGATAAGACGATAGAAATGCGTAGGTAATTTTTGAATAGCGAGGTCAGTTTATTTAAAATGCCGATGGGACACAAATGTAGCGTACCGCTCTCTCGTAATAATGTATTCACAATTACTGACAGGAAATCATGGAAGGACAATATTATACATTTAAACATGGAACGGTTATTATTGAATGGAGTTAATGTACTTATATTCAAGTTAGTTTAGGCAGCAATCCATCGAAGTTTAATATTTTAACTAGGGGTAAGAAGACATTGACTATATATGGAAATTAATAAAATGCCAATAAGACTCCACAAAAAATGATGTATACTATATAAAAAAGTCAGTCCATTTATCGTCTGTAGTTATACACAGCTAGTTGTACAATATGAATATTTCTTTCAAAATATGCAGTTCTTGTGAATTCTGACACCCTTTCGTTTCTGAATAGAAAAATATGATTCGAATTAATTCTTTTATAATTTAATTGATTATAATAGGGATATTTTTCAGATCGGGTTATATCCTTGTTGTCAGTAGCAACTTCTGTATTAAAATGAACGCCATTCCAGCAGAACATGTAGTCAACCTAAATACAAATACTACATAATTGCATAAACGATAGTTTAATAACAGAATAGTGTAACATATATTTACGGAAATAAGCTAAGTATGATTTAACTTTTATTTATTTACTTTCTGCTAGGGACACAATTTCGAGCATAATACTCCTTTTTACAATAATAATTTATAACCCATACGGACCTATCATACTATAGATATGTTTATTAATTATTGTTTGTGGGATTATGTAGTGCGCTCTCAATAAAAAATAACTTATTGGTCGAGGACTATCACGTTATAGACGACAATGATGATTTGAACAGTTGGCATGAGATACAACGCAGTCACCACGTGAATGAGTAGGGGTACCCTTTTCCAGTGTGCGTTCTACAAAGTTGAATTTCCAAGTCTGAGAATGTATCATGTAAGCAAAACCATGCACATTGATGTAACATCTTGAATAAACAAACAGTTAAGTTAGTCTACGTTGATTACAGGAATATATTAAGCTACGATGACTAATATCAAAGTAGGAATCCATAATAAAGCAACTCACAGAGCCAGCAAAGAGTGAATATCTCACAGTTATAATAATGTTGACTTACGTAATGATGTTAATAAACACCAATGTTGTATTCATCTATAACACCGTTAGTTGCTTACGCATATCTAAAATCAGTGTATTTCTGTTTGGGGACATAAGTTAAAACGAACATGTTTTATATCTATCTGTCACTTATCTTAAATAGCCTGACCAAATATATTTTAGGTCGGAAAACATAAAATGCAGGGAATCAGGATTGGTATTACGATGTCGGCAATATTACCGCCATTTTGACAAAGAGCATGTCAGTGGTTACCTCCACGTCGTCTGTCTAATCAAGCGACGGTGACATATACCTCGACTAAAATCAAATGTAAACATAGTAAACCAACCCTAGACCTCTACTTTCCCATTCGCTTATGCA
>OY744517.1:58111037-58138537 GCA_963556195.1 Sepiola atlantica | reverse complement strand
TATATATATATATATATATATATATATATATAGTAATCCAGATAGGTAAAGATCCACAGGGTAGAAATCCAAAGGGAATCAAACCGGGCTTATAAAAGAGTGCTCAATAAAAAAATATAGAGCTGTATTGTGAATGCTTTTATTCAAACATGTACAAGGTCTGCTACACTGGCATGTCGATGTTATCGATCTACAGCTCTCAAGAGCTGAGGTCTCATCAGGCAGAGAATTATTTTTTGATCCAACCTGGTTGCTGAATTCCAGGGAGAATGAAGTCAAGCAAAAAAGAAGAGGAGAAAGAACTAAAAGTCATGTGACCGATTTTAAAATATGATTGCCGTTAGAAATTAATATTTTCATTTTTTTATTTTTTATTTTTATATTCAACGCTGAGCTGGGGTAGAAAGGGGGGGCGAGAACAATAAAAAGAGAAGAGAAAGAAAAGGAAGAAAAATATAATTGCCGTTAGAAAAGTTTAATTTACAGCTATTTATATTTTTATTTTTTATTCTTATCCAACGCTTAGCTAGGGTAGGGGGGTTGAAGGAAAAAGAAAAAGAAAGGGAAAGGGGAGAGGGGTAGAGGGATGTTATGGGTGGATGTCTATAGCCATTTAGGATTTGTTGCGGGCTGAGAATAGTTAATGTAAGATTCGAATCTTAAAATTTAAAGCAAATAAAGTATCCAAACGAGAGTGACACGTGAATTCACATTTCTGAAACATGTGGCAACATAAGCTGAAGAGAGCCGGATTGTTAAGTCCTTCCGAGCTTGAAACTGACGGTACTAATGGTGTACTATCTTCATGTACCAAAAAAAAATTATATATATATATACATATATATATATATATATATATATATATATATATATATATATATATATATATATATATATATATATATATATATATATATACAACAGTGCTTAATATACGCTACGCATAAAAATAAATTTAAATAAATTGAGTACATATTACCACCATTTTTTGTCTTGCAACTATGTTAAAAAAATGATTATCGGTCGATTAATTTAGGAGTTAATCTTGTAGCAAGAAATATAAAATCATGTATACATACGTAAATTTATACATCTAAGAACTATATCCACCCCCCTAATTGAGTTGTAAAATGTACGTGTACAACTAAAATGCATTATGTTGATTCCTATATTTTTCTAAGTAATATTTCTTTATTTTAATTCAATCATCCTAAGGGTAATACATATTTTCTATACTAAATGGACAATGTAATACAACATTTATATTAGTTTCAGGAATATAAAAACCCAATTAGGTAATGAATTGTTTACGATATCCTACCGCGCGGAACACCTTATATTGAAGAATATTCATCCGGATTGTTAGAAGATATCGACCTTCGGGCATTTTCTAATTATCTACCGGAGATCGTTAATTGGAAACACCTATTTTTTTCGACAGCCAAATTCGTCGTATATGACGCACATCTGAATGTGTGTATTATCGAAATATACATATTTACAGCAACATATCAGAATTTAGGCATCTTTACGTGATTAAATGAACAATTTTCATGTCGATTCATCATCTTATAACTTAACCAAATTCCACCCGTGGAACTGTTAATAATAAGCAGTGACTGTAAATTATAGTACGTATAGTTCCTATGCTTGGAACGATCACAAACACGGTATTGTAGCTATTTGACAGATACATTTAAAGTATTTGTACTTGTTTTATACTATTGAAATAACTGTTCATTCCTCGATGCATAACCGTGTTTATTAGACTAATTAACTGTGGAATATATTTAGTTACTCACAGAATATAATTCAAGAAAATACTCAGCTGTGCGTTGGATTACTTACGTCGTACTACTTATCATATAAATATTGTGTTTACATTTGTATCACGCAGTGTCAAAATGTTGAACTTAAAACTACTTTCAAAAGTTCTACATTAAATGCATTTCGCTGAGACATAATGATAAACGTGCATGGGATTAAATATCTACGTTATATGAATGTGCATGCAACTGAAATACCAGCATGCATTATACATCATTTAAAATTAAGGACTGGTCATTTGTCACAGTGGTACTTGTTTTGAAATGATCTGGTAAAGGAAAATGAACCAGAAAATGATCTCCCTATAATAATAATGCCGCTCTTCGTTGAAATATTTTGATCATTAATCAATTTAGCGTTCGTCCGCTACCTCGAAAATGCAAAACGTATTTCTGATTAACAATATAGATTTAGGCTATTACAACCCCTTTCCCCCTCAATTTAATTTCAAACCATCAACACTGCGTGCACAAAACTACATTCACCTACTTCTCGCCAAAATGAATATCACTTTTCTCCTTCTCTTTCTTTTTCCTTCCCCCTATTGTTATGTTCACAGCACATTTAAACAGTTTCCTTGTAACTAACTTATATTCACACATTCCTGACATAGCCAACTGGTAAATCCTCCTACCCTCCAAAAATGTTACACCTAACCCCACAAAATCTCTCCTCACCCCCTCACCCATCTCACCCTTTCGACTACTTCTTTTACACTCTTACCCACTCTCTCGCCTACTTTTAAATTATCTTCATTTCTTCAAATCCTTTTCTAAAAGTATGACACTACCTATATACTAAAGGCACAGAGTTACCCTTCTCTCCTCTTTCCCCAGTCCCTCAAAATCAATGCTACACCTCACCACGACAAACATGTCAGCCCCCACCCCCCTCTCTCCTACCCTAAGACAAATTCACTAACACGCCTACCCCTCCCCTTTTTAGCTCACAGCCATCCACATTCATTTCACTCTCTGCCACTGACTGACCTATCTTAGCCCAGACCTTGCTCCAGCGCTCTCAGCAGCCACGGCTACTACTTTTTCTTATTACCCCATCATGTCAACCACGTATATCGATGTACTTGCATGACAATTTTTGTTAAAATTATCACCTGAGGAAGTTTAACAAATGAAGAGGAAACGTTGATGAATATATAATTAAATATATCTCTTGGTTTCTCCGTTTTCATTTCCCATAAATACATATATATATATATATATATATATATATATATATATATATATATATATAAATAAAGATTAGACTAATCACAGCTATTGGACAGTATTTATATATATATATATATATATATATATATATATGTATATACCTGTAAATATGTATATATATGTATACATATATATATATATATATATATATATATTTATATGAATATTCATATATATATACATATAAATACACATATATATATACGTATATATATATATATATATATTTATGAATATATATATATAGATAGATAACAATATATAAAAGCTATATATATATAAATATATATACATATATATATATATATATATATATATATACATACACATATATGAATATTTATATACATCCATATAAATATATATATACATTTATATATATATATATTTATATAAATATATATATATATATATATATATATATATAAATATATATATATATATAATTATGTATTTATATATATATTTATATATATATATAATAAATATATATATATACACGCACATATATATATATATATATATATATATAATGTGTGTGTGTGTGCATATACAAATATACATATATATACATAAATAAATATATATATACATGTTTATATAAATGTATATATATATATATATATATATATATATATATATATATATAATACATATATATACACACACACGCACATATATATATAAAAGCTAGCATTTCCGGATCGCTTTTTCTTTGCAGATGTATCTACTCGCAACAATTATTTTTGTGTTACTTATTGTAAGTGCTTTCGTTTCTATATCTTGTAACCTATGGCTTAATTAACCAACATCTTCACAAAATAAATTCTCTTCTCTTATTCAGACAACTTCTAGTTGTTATCACTAAAATAATACATTTCTAACAAATTTAAAAAAACAACATATTAGAAGCTATCCTGATTAACAACCAACAACCTACAATTACTGGCATCACCTAGGAAGCCAGTGTAAATATCTGAAATTCTTTATGTAATTCGATTATATTCTGTGATACTACTCCAGCGTCGCTGAACTTCAATGGTCAACGTATTTCCTTGAATGATGCAGAATAGTTTCTTAGTTGTTCATTTGCTTTTAACACCTGAAGATGATCTTACAAAGAATCAAACAATTCGTGATAATAATGGGTAATGTATTAGTCCTTTTATTTTAATACAAAAACACAATCAGAAACATTGAAAATATGAAACTGTATAATTAAGCGGACGTTTTTTTTTTCATTTCTTACAATGGTAGCACAAATATATATATAAATAATTATATATATATATATATATATATATATATATATAAATAATTATATATATATATGTATATATATAAATAATTATATATATATATGTATATATATAAATAATTATATATATATATTCATATATATATATATATATATATGTATATATATAAATAATTATATATATATACATATATATATACATATATTTGTATATATATATATAAATAATTATTTATATATGTGTATATATATATATATTGATGAGTATATATATACATATATATATATGTAGATATTAATATATATATATATACATATATATATATACATATATATATATATATATATACATATATATATATATATATATATATATATATATATATATATATATATATATATATATATATATATATGATATGTTTTGTATTAAGCTGCCTTTTGCTTATTCTATTGCTCAGGTCATCTTTCGAACCAATCGATTTTTAAATATAGGGATCCGGATATAAATGAGGAATTTTAATATTTAGGCTTTCTAAACGCCCTTTTACTTAGGCACAGTTTCCAATCCTATTTCCGGATGTTTATATATTTGTAATGATGTAGTTGCGTTTATTTTTTTTTTACGAAGTGTTTCATACTTTTAAATTCACCTAATGGAAACTAATTTTAATTCATGTATTTTTTTTTCTTTCGAATTATATTTGTAACCGATGCAGACAGTCGATAATATCGCACCGTATACGATGCAAGAAAAGTACTTATAATTTCGAATAGTGTGTGAAAGCAAATAATGTGACTATTCGTTAAGTGCAAACCTTATTGAAATTAGAAAAATAATAACCCATGTATGGAAATGCGAGTAGTCATTTAATATATATATATATATATATATATATATATATATATATATATATATATATATATATATACTATAGTGGTTGGTTATTTTTTAATTTTCAAATTGAATGTTTCATATGTATTTTTATATTCAATAGATTCAATAACATTGAATGCAAAAATCGAATGAAAATATGAAGATGTGAAGTGTTTCAGTGTCTAACATATTGCATTTCGATTCTTATTGTTGGCCAGTACTTATGTATAAAAATAGAAAGCTAATTTTATTTTGTAATCTCTGTCTCTCCTGATCCTTTTTGTGGTTCTTTTACAAAATTATAAACCCAAATTACTCACGTTATTTCCATAACTGTTTATCATATCGATATTAAAAAAATGTTACCTGTCTACCACGTAAATGTACATAAATGTGTATTAACCATGATAGTAATGTGTCAATTACAAAAGATACATTGATACGAAAACTAGCATGAAATAAAAATACATCTTCAGTCAGTGGTATAATCTGGATATAGATTTATTTTAGTTACTCTAGTCAAAAAGGATATTATGGGTTAATGAAATGACCGCAATTTGTATGTTTATTTTTATTACATTACGCATCATACTAGCTCTGTTTTCTTTATTTTTGTTTATTATATCAGTGGTAAAAACAATCGGTGTCATATCAGTAATAATAAGATCATTTTAATATTACCTTTATTTACTCCGGAGGGATATTATGTTCTTTTGTAAGAACCATAATTTGTACTCTTATCTTTTTTTACATCCCGCATCTTACTTGTTCTGTTTGCTAAAGAATATCTTATTATGAAGCTATAATATATATAATTATAAGCGAACACCAATCTATGTTCGTATGAATGTTCTCACCATCTACCATTTTTTAACGGATTAGGAGCACCATATCGCCCAAGATACAATGCAAAAAAACGAATTTTTTTAGAATTGTATCTAAGATCGCTGTTCTATCGGACGTAACACTCGGACAAAGTACACTTTTGGGGGTTCAATAAAGGATTAAAGTGTATTATTTGTTTTAACCAAATAGTATGAAATAATAGTGGGCGTCCTTCGAATATAAATATTTTACAAACTCTTTTATAGGTTTTGGAGTTATACCCTCTAAACGGGTGTATGCTGAAGCATCATAAACCAGAATACTTAAAATGATACGGCTCTTGAATATACATTATCCAGATAGTTTATAGTTATATTTATTCTCGTTTAATTATTATTAGTAGTAGCACTAGTATAATTGTTTATTTGTAGTATTTGTAGTGTAGTTATAACTATATTTATAGAAGCATTGTTTATATTAACTCTTTATAGAAATACAGGCATTCTACTGTGGCTTAGTTGTAAATATCACGCAATTATTCACGACATATGTGTTAATGATATGTAGGATATTACATTCATATATAGTAGTATAAGTGTATTATATATGCATATGTAGTCATAATAGTAATATACTGTTGACGATCTTATGATGTACTTGGTATGTTAACTGTGACCCATGCCAATTTTGTTTCAATTCTTTCGAGGAGTAAAGCAATTCACCAATAAGTCGTATTATTAACCATTGTATAGTTCTATGACATATCTGCTATATAACAGCTGTATTATGCCAAATTTGGTCAACATTTAGTACGAAGTCTAGAAGTATATAACTGACCAACGGACACACTAAGAGACAATTGAAATATAGTAACTCAAGTAAATGAATATTCTTTTTACTGGTCATATATATTGTGCGTATTTCATCTTCATGGAACGTTCTATCATTATATTATAATCGGGATAAACGAAGCACCTACCTTAGAAAGTGCTAGTGACATCTTGAAAATGCAGGCATGTTATGTAAATTATGAACAGTACAAGAAACGAAAAGAATACGATTACTATAACTAAGAGAGACAGAATATATCGCCTGTCGCACTTATCTAAATGAAAACGAGTTGGACCTGAACGTCGAAACGTGTGTTTGCGATAGAACATTTAATGGATATCGAAGTTTGCGTATAAATAACGTATACTGGAGCGAAGTACGTATTTCCTTAAATGTAGAATCTGAATTAAATGATGAGATTTAGAAACAGCATTACATTCATAGTGTTTAGGATAATGTTGACGAGCGCCAGTGCAATGAAGAAATGCTAAGCAAGTCAACGATCGTGTTTACATGATATAACACGATGCTCATTTTAAGCTTAATATCATTAGAGGCAAATAGAACCGCGTTATAATTTGACATTCGGCAACTACGAATATGTGCATACTTAGTTTTTGTAATACTCTATTCAGTGGTAAAAAATATGATGACGCTTGAAGTGGCTATACCGCGTTAATAACTGATACTGTGTTACAACATCAGTTCGGCTGCAGATGAATGCATGCCAACTCAAGTATGTTATACAATTGAAAAACAAGTATTTCTGAAAAGATGGCCGTTCAGAAAGTTAAAGTGATGCTCTGAATTGTAGGAGTTACATTTTTGAAAGACATGTATTTTATTTTAATTATGAGCATTACAACAACCAAAGAATATCCTTACACGATATATATTTTAATAATTAGTATAGTTAATAATTGTGCATTAGCGTCATATTCATATATCTTGGCTTTACATAATAGTTAAGTTTCCTATAACTGTTTCATATCTATAACTAATGGAGGACGCGTATCTCTCAATCTGAAGACAAAATTAAACTTATATTTCTATTACTTATATTCTTATCTTTTCTATTACTTATGTAGATGTGGTATCCATATATCTAAACACAAAAGTATAGTTTTAGTTCTTTCTCTCTCTTTCTCTCTCTCTCTCTATATATATATATGTATATATATATATATATATATATATATATATATATATATATATATATATATACAAAATGAACAAAACCAATACTTTTCAAAAGTGCTCAATATATATTAGAACTTTTTATATTATAACAAGCATCGCGCGCGTGGTCCCCCTCTGTATGTGACTCGATGTGGCGAGTGTAAAATGCAATAAATTTGATCAATTTGGGCCATTTTTGACCCCCTTTGACCCCCTGGGAACGCGAAGCAAAATGTTTCTGAGGTCAAGGCTGCTCATTTTATATCCAGAACAATTGCCTCTACATTTTGGCGAAGTTTCAGAAAAAATGAATGGATGGATCAAACGTTATGGGAGAAAAGGGTTATTTTTTGCCATTTTGGGGGCTTTTGACCGCCTGGGGGCGCGAACCAGATGTTTTCCAGGATCATCGATACTTATTTACTATTAGGAACAATAGCCTCCACCTTTTGGCCAAGTTTCAGAGAACTTGAATGGATGGATTAAAAGTTATAGGGCAAAAATTGTCATTTTTTGCCATTTCGGGGCCTTTTAACCCCCTGGGGGGGCTAACCAGATTATCTTTCAAAAATCGGAGAGTGTCACTTTCTAACCTGACCAAAGTTAGAACTTCATGTAAATTTCAGAGAAATTCAATGGATGGTTGCGGAGAAAATCCGGACGGACGGAAATACCTTAAAACATTTATAAATCGGGGGACCAATAAACATAGTTTGATTATCCGACAATTGTTTCAGAACCTATTCGGTTCCACCTCCGGGATCTATATATTTTTGAGGAAGAGCCGAAGATGTTCTGAAACAATTGTCGGATACTCAAACTATGTTCATTTTAATATATATATATATATATATATATATATATATAATATTTATAAATAAATATTAAATTATGTATACCTACAGACGCTAGCGTTTCAAGCTTATTGCTCTCATCAGTGCAGGGAAGTAACAATTTCAGACGGTCGGGAGGCGCGAACCTGGTTCACAGATTCAGCCATATCCACTCGGCCCACGGAAACTGTCACGTAATTCAGGGAAATTAAGATCTATATGTTCCTAGAAGCAGGCACAGATAGAAGACTAGTCGAGAGTGTTCGACGAACGTATTCGGAACTATATATATATATCATAAAGGATAAGATAAAGATACATCATTATTATGTTATAGTGTTGTCTTGACAATACACGATTAGATACATTGTGTCCGTAGATGATTTTATTAAAGAAGCAAGTCAAATCACTTACGTATAGAATTTAATAGCTAAATATTTTTCGAAAAATGCAACAAATATTCGACAATGTACGTTGAAGTCTGATATATGTTGCACTTTTATAGGGTAATCAAAGCTGTCCCAAGCGCATTTACACAAAGCAATATAACAGAACGAACCGGTATGCGAAAAATAAATCATACAATGTGATTCGATAGATGGGGAAAGGTATAATTAACTTCTCTCGATCAAGTGAAACCCAAATGACCTAAGGCAAATTTATGTATATGTTTAACGACATATAGACATATAGGCTTGATTATTATTTATTATCACCCCTATTGGCACATAATACATATAGGTCTATGAGGAATATAGCAATATATATTTCATACTTGTTTAATCATCAATTATGGTGTACGTGAGTATAACTTTGGTTACAGGCCCACTTTTACATAATTGGGTTCATCTAAAGGCATGTTTTTGAAATGCTTACCTCATAACGCTAAAACGTATTTGCTGATTATTGGTTCGCTGTTTAGACGCAATACATCCTGCTTTATATACGACATAATTACGTGAACACACTGGTTTCCGTTAGATAACTGAACTTAAACAAATTCGAGCCTGGTCGATAATCGGTTACAATTTAGTAATACAAGCTGTTGTATGTAGGATAAGCTCACTGTTTATCCCGACATTGTTTCTTGGACTTTTCATTGTCACAGGACTCAACTAATGCTGGTTTAACAGAGGTGTGGTTGGTGGATTGTGCAATGCCTGCTTAAAAACAGACGCGATGTGCAGGCATACTCATAGGAGTATAAATTCTCTATCGGGATTAAATTCCACTGCTACATCTGTCGATAAGTGCAGCCTTGAGAAACTTATGCATTCATATGGCTGTCCAGTGTTCCGTTTTCTTTTTATAAACTATATTGCAGCATGGATGTTATTCGATAGTATTTAGTGTTTCACATAAAATTTTGCTATTTAAGTAGTACATGTGGAAAAAATATTCTCATACAACACATTTCCCATCAAATACTTTACTTTGTTTTTAAAGACGAATACTAACAAAATTATACCACATCAACTATTTCCTGCTTTTTAAAGACGAACACGTTGCTTAATACAAACGGTGTATTGCATAGTATTCATTGAATAGAGATAACCATTTTAGGAATGAACTAATAGTGTATTATTATCAAAATATATTTGTAATATAATCAGAGAATTCGTCAATTATACTGATGCCAGTACACTGAATATAGCAGGCAATTTCTGGATTTTTACTAGCTACAACGTAAAAAATTCATAAATTGCCTGAAGAATTTTTTACAAGAGGTATAAAGAAAAAGTAGTTACACGCAGATTTATACGTTTACTTCTGTAATGAACATGACTGATAGATACCCATTAAAGAAGGATGGAGACTGTAATAATTAAATATCTCAAACATTTCGTTTTTTAGAGCCATCAAATTGTATTGCAATTTTTCCACATAATTATGCGATTGTGTAGGATAATGATCATAAATGGATAATTCACTCGGATGGTGTAGAAGAAGTTTAGAGTAAAGTAACTTATTTTAAGATTTTTTGTCAATTTTCCTCTATTTATTTTAATATTATGTTTTGTTAATGTTGTGGACCTTGGTAAGGCTGAATGAATGACACAGGAACACATGGTTTAAATGAACAAAGGTATATATTATATAATAGAAAGAAAGAGATACAAGGAGATGTTGCTCTCAACCGCCATTGCTGGTTTGCCTGGGAAGAAGAGGACAAGTGTCACGTGCTTCCCGTATTTATAAGGTGGACGAGTCCATTAGTTCTCTGTAAGTAGGTACAGCACCATAACACCCCTCTTCCAAGCCTTACCTCCTCAGGAGTCTTCCTTTTCGGATCTATCTCTAGGTAGTCCGGAGCCATTTGTTTTCTTTTTGGTTGTCGTTTACGTGTGACTACCTGGGGTGCTGGTAAGTTGAAGGTGTCATATATCACGTCCATCACGTCTTCTCCTTGTGGGGCGCTGTCAGTGTCATCTGACAGTCTTTTTCTGATCTGATTTAGATGTCTCTTATGCGAGAACCGTGGTCCTTTTATGATATAGACCATCGATCCGATCCTCTTTTCAATTGTACCGGGTTCCCAGAACGATGCATTGTTTTTGAACATCTTAAAATATACCCTATCTCCTGGGTTGTATTTTTTCTTCGGTACCGTAGAGATTCGGTCATAATTATTATGTTTAGGTAATAATTTATCAAACACGGACTTCACACTCCGTGCAAACATCATCTCTGCGGGGGATAATGATGATGCTATGTTCATGTTTTTTGTAATTCTATATACCTGTAAGAATTGTTGTAAAGCCTACTCCTTAGGAGTATCACCGGCCTTTTTTAATGCTCTTTTTAATGTGTCTACGAAGCGTTTCGCCTAGCCGTTTAACCTAGGATGATACGGGGGCGTCGTTATATGTCTGATTTGAAACGTCGCGCAGAACTCCTCAAAATCTGATGACGTGAACTGCGTCCCATTATCACTCACCAAACAATCCACTACCCCAAAACGGGCAAATAGTTCATGTAGGAATCTTATCGTAACCTCTGACGTGGGACTCTTGCAACGTAGTACCTCGGGCCACTTTGAAAAACTGTCGACTACGATTAAGTAGTAAAATCCTTCCAATGGTCCCGCGAAATCCACGTGAATTCTTTCCCACGGACGGTCGGTCTTTGGCCATGGGCTATGCTTTATATGTGGTGCTTTTGCCGCTAAAGCACAGCCTTTACAAAGCTTTACTGCTTTTTCAATGTCATTGTCCATACCTGGCCAGTACACAAAACTCCTCATTAACCCCTTCATCCTGGTTATCCCTGGATGGCCAACATGAAATTCTTTCAGAATTTGCTTTCGTAGTTTTTCTGGGATGACCACCCTTTCGTTATGCATGAGTACGTCATCACAGAGTAAGAAACTCTTTGCCGCATGTAAATCCTTATCTACCAATTTCATTTTTGTTCTGGTGATAAATTCATCCTCTTGAGCTTCTTTTTTTATCTCGTATAGTGTCACCGGGAGCTCTCTCACTGCGTTGCACAAAATCTCTTTAAAATCTCCTTCTGTTTGAAGAGACGCAATCACTGTGTCTTCTAGAGTCTCTCTCTGTTTTGGCACTAATCTCGACAATCCATCTGCATGATAGATTTTATTTGAATGCAAATGTTGCATTTTAAAGTTGTAGTTTAATAAGATAGTTCCCCATCTTTGTAGTCTATTAGCTGTATATACAGGTAGGCCTTTTTTAGATCCATACATTGTAATTAGCGGCTTATGGTCTGTCTGTAAGGTAAATTGTCTACCATGTATGTATCGGTGAAACTTTGTTACTGCAAATATTATTGCTAGGGCTTCTTTCTCGATTTGAGAATACTGTTTTTTCCGCTGGGAGCAAAGTCCTTGATGCATGTGCAATGGGTTTATGGGTTCCATCAGGCATTTTGTGTAGGATACATGCTTCTAAACCATATGAACTAGCGTCGCTAGCTACGATTATGTCCACTTCTGGATTGTAATGTGTTAGAAATAACTCTGACGTAAGTCTTTCTATGATTTTATTAAATGCATCCTGACATTCAGGTGTCCATACCCAGGCTTTACCTTTTTTTAATAGCTCATTTAATGGAGCACGCAAATTATGCATTTCTGGGATAAAAGCCTGGTAGTAATTTGCTAGGCCCAGAAAACTCTGTAATGTCATGACGTTTTCTGGCGCCGGCATGTTTTTTTATTGCGGTAGCCCTTTCTGGGTCTGGTCTTCTGCCGTCCTTGTCGATCACATGACCCAGATATTTTATTCCCTCCAGGAAAAAATCACATTTTCTTCTTTTACTTTGAACCCATAATCTTGGATTCTCGCAAACACTTGATTTACCTGTTTTTGGTGTTGTTCGATATCTTTGCTGTTAATCAAGATGTCATCGAGATACGCTATTGCGAAATCGAGTCCGCCCAGCATTGTGTCCATTACTTGTTGGAAAATGGCTGGCGCGACCTTAACTCCGAACGCTAATCTTTCGAATTTATATAAACCACGATGTGTGTTTATACATAACAGCTTAGAACAATCTTTATCCACCGGTATTTGTAGGTATGCCTCACTTAGGTCTATTTTTGAAAAAAATCTTCCTCCATTTAAGCTTGTAAACACTTCTTCCGGGGTATGGAGTGGGTAGTGATAGTCCGCGAGGGCAGTATTCAGTCCTGTTGAAAAATCTGCACATACACGAATCTCATTAGATTTTTTCTTTACATAAACCGTGGGTGCTGCCCACTGGCTGTGTTGTACTTTTGATAAAATACCCATCTTTACCAGTCGGTCCAATTCAGCGTTTATTTTTTTCAATCGAGGCGAAGGGTACTTTCCTTTCTTTTCTAAATACCGGCAGTACATTTTCTTTTAGACGGAATTTTGCAGTCATTTTAGTGCAGCATCCAAGACCGCCAGAAAAAACCTCTGGAAACGAGTTTTTTAATTCTCGTTGTAGTTTTTCCGATTCTGTTGCGCGACTATTTATTTTTTTACAAAATGTATTTATCGGCAACTTCCATAAATCAAATGCCTGCATAAAATCTGAACCAAAAAGATTATTCGAATCCTTCAGTACCAGTAGTTTGAGTTTTTTAGTATTTCCGATTAGGGACACATTTGTGATTAATTCTCCTTCAAATGTAATTCTTTCACCAGTAACTGTGCTTGCCAGCCTGTTTGTTCTTGATAGAGTAGGTTTGTTTAATCTCTTCCATGTATGTAAATTTATAATGGAAACGTCTGAACCAGAATCCAATTGCAATTTTATATTTTTATCCAGGATTTTCACCTGTACATATTTTCTTATGTTCATGCCAGTTTCCTTCTTTGTCCTAGTGGCTTGAATCCGCATTTTATTTCCTCTGCCCGTTCTGCAGTGCGAACTTTTATGTCCAACTTTTTTGCATTTCATACAGGTTTTAAAACGGAATGGGCAATCATTGTACCAATGTGGATTACCACAGCGTGAACAAGGGCTTGGTGGCAATTTATTTATGTTTTTACTGGTTTGGTTTGTCTTTGTTACATCAAAATTATTATTTCTTATTTTTCTATAAGGTTGAGCTTTTGTTTTTTGATGTACCTTTTTTATGTGCGCAATGCCGGACAATTCAATGTCTTTTGAGTCCTGTTTTACATTTACAAATCTTTGACAGTCCTCAGCCAACTTTTGCAGCGTAAGGCTTGGTTCATTCTCTAATTTATTTAGAACTCTACGCCTTATCTCCGTGCCATTTCCTGCGATTAAACCTTGTACAAAAATTAGACACTTGAAATTATCTGCACTTAATTCAGTTAGTTTAAAATCGTCACAATGCTTGTTCACTATCGATGCAAAAGTAGCGTAGTCTTCCTTGTCTTTCTTTACCAGGTTCATGCACTTCCATCGTTTGTGGGATAGTGTAGTTCTTGGACTAAACAGTTCTGTCAATAAACCAACCGCTTCTATGAAAGTTAGCTCGCTGGTTTTCCGAGGCAAAATGAAATCCACGAATTTGGTATGTTCTGTGGTATTTAGTTTTCTAAGAAGGAGGCGTAGCTTCTTCGCATCACTCCAACCACCGCAGTCAATTTTATATAGGTCTTCATATCTTCGGAAATATTCTTCAAATGTATTATTTTCCGTGTATGAGTAATTATCAATACTGTTCCAAATTTCGTTCTGCGAAAACGTGTCGTCTTTTTCATTTTTTTGATTACTGCGCGATATTGTTTGTATCAGAAATTCCAATCTTTCATCATACTCTTTTTTGTGTAATAAAATATTTTGGTTCTGTTGTAATAAAAGCTTTTGAAATCTTTCCTCAGTTTGTTGTTGCTGGGAGATTTGGAATTTCGTTAGTTCGGCGATTATAGACTTAATATCTTCCATATTCAACCATTTAGTTTCTGATTTTATTTAGAAAATTAATATTTTCTTATTATCTTATGATTTTATAAGAGTTCTTTTCTTTAAATTAGCGTTTGCTAGGCGCCGTTTTAATTATGAAAAGATTATGAAACTTTTCCTTTTCTCTATATACGCGTATATTCACTTATTTTTTATTTTTTTATTTTGAAAATTAATATTTTCTCGTTATTTAATGAATTTATAAGAAGTTCTTTTCTTTAAATTAGCGTTTGCAAGACGCTGAGTTTTAGTTATGAAAAGATTATGTAATGTTTTTTTCTTATACACGTTTTTAATTTTAACGAAGAGAAAAAAAATCTGTTTCACAATTAATTCTTTCTGCATTTTAAAATATTTCAGTACAAGTCGGAAAAGAGAGAGAGAAAATAAAACTGACCTTTTTTTTATCGTGCGTCATTTTTTTTATGTAGTAACGCACGTGTGTTCATTTCATGTTTTTGTTTCTAATCTGTTTTTAAAATGAGCACGTGGTGTTGGTTTCTTTTTTTTTTGTGTGTGCTCGTCAAATAAACTCGCTGTGACGTTCGTCTAAAAAAAACAATACTCGCTTAAGCTTGGTGTTCGGTATTTATTTTGTTTTGTTTTTTTAGTTTTCCAACCCAGAGAAAAAAAACGCGCATTCAATTTCAGTTGTTTTTGTTATTTGTTTTTTTTTTGTTTTTTTTTTAACTAGTTTTCCCAGAGGAACGCGCACCCAATTTCAAGCTGTTTTTTTTTTCGATAAGCAGTTTTAAAACTTAGAACACAACAGGTCTATTTCAGTTTTCTTTTTCTTAAAAGAAAACAATTTTCTCGCACTTAAGAATTCAACGTGTGTTTTTTTTTCTTCAGTTGAGTTCTGTTTTCTTCTCTCGACCGTACGGTAAAAACCTTTTTTTTTTTTCTTTTTTTTTTTGCGTGAGGTTTCCTGCATTAACTTTGTGAGTGCATTTTCACGTGGTATTTTCAGTTTTTTGACCCAAGAGTTCGAATTGCCTCGTCGCCATTTGTTGTGGACCTTGGTAAGGCTGAATGGATGACACAGGAACCCATGGTTTAAATGAACAAAGGTATATATTATATAATAGAAAGAAAGAGATACAAGGAGATGTTGCTCTCAACCGCCATTGCTGGTTTGCCTGGGAAGAAGAGGACAAGTGTCACGTGCTTCCCGTATTTATAAGGTGGACGAGTCCATTAGTTATCTGTAGGTAGGTACAGCACCATAACAGTTAATATGTTTTGATTAGAATAAGACACATTAATAACATCTCATCGAGCTCAATCACATATTTACTTGCATTAATAGGTAAGAGAATTAAAACTGTAGAATACCTTTTTTAATAAAATAGATTAACTGTTTTTATTTAATTTGATAACAGTATAAATTAAGTGGAAGAAAATAAGCACATAACCATCTTTTCTATCTTAGGTTTTGACAAATAAATTGAATAATTATTATTCGGTGTTTAAATACTTGGAAATTTAATGGCGACAATTTTTCTGATCTTTAAAAATATGAAAATAAAGCATGGCAATATGTAAAATTTCTAACAACGATTTAGAAAACATATCTCTTATATGCAATCTAAAATTATGTAATGAAACATTATTGCGAATATTGTTGTCCATACTGGTCTTAATTTCGGTTGCTATGTGTTTTATACTTGACCGGAGATGGAATTGTATTGAACTCTGACGCATTTTTTTTTAATTTTGCAAAACATTATTAAAAATTAAGAATTTTTTTTAATTCTGTATCTACAGAATTTAATGTACTACTTATCTTCGAAATAGTTTTAGAAAACTGATAATTATCTTTAGAGAAATTGTCAAACTTAATATTTTAAATTTTAAATTTCACTAAATTTATGATGTTTTAGCCGCCGTCAGGATAGTTTCCATTTAAATATATATTTGCAGACGTAAAAATACATTTTTAGGGATTAACTTTAGGCTTTTATTTTTCAAACGCAATCGATTTTATAACGAATAAACAATTATTAAAATTTCACTAAAAAGATATATAGGCCGAATGATGCACGCCCTTTTTGCAATTCTCAGTGTTTGGTCAATTTCTTGTAGTAAGTAAGAGCTAATAGTTTTAGAAAGCTTGGATTTCCGAACAACACGTATCATTAGAAGCATGATGATGGTACATTCATATGAAGGACGATTCTTACGTAAATGTTTACTTTGTAAAAGACAAGCATCTAGTTGGTCAATTAAACAAATCTTTTATTTTGTGTCGAAGCAAAGAAATCACTCTAAACAATATAATGTATACATTTAATTAGACATTGTTTGCTATATTATATATAGCTGAATAGAAACGTGTCAGTTAATTCTTTTCTCGACAGTTTGTAAATTATAAGAACATCCGTTGTGTTTTGACCTCGCAAAATTTGATGGCATTACTAAGTAAATTAAAATGGTCACATCCGATGGGTTTATGATGCAATCGACCCGCTCGTTTATTATATGGGAATGGAGCAAATGCATTCCAACAGCTATTTATAGAACGGTCTGTATATTGTTTTTAGCTAATAATAGTTCGTCTAGTAATAACATACAATGTAATTTTCCTGGGAGAACCTTCATGCTAATATATTTATTATTACACATAACTTACTAATACCATTAGTAATACTTAAATGATTGAAGCTATTATAGTACAAATAATGACTATCTAATAGAAACACGGTCGCTTTACATAACACTAGAATTTGAAAGTTCTACCACTTAATAATTGCATGTATTGAACAAATAGTTAAATATCTACAACATTAAATTCACATAAAACATAGTGAAGTAGTAAACCTATTGTATGAATTAGATATGTAATTATGTATGTGTATAAGACAAACTACACAAGCTACACTTGAAAACCTTACACCGCTGGACACGTTGCGAGCATTACCTAATTATAATTAAAATATTATGAGATATGCATTTATTCCGGGTCAACAAGGACATAATTATGAATAGGAGAGAGCTTAAAAATATTTATTTTCATGCTTATTGACCCCTCTTTCACAACAATACTTCAATGATGTCAAACATATAAGCAGTTTTATTTTGCTTTTTTATTCTTTTCTATAATAGTGAACTAGTGTGCAGACAGGAAGACAGATGGAAAGGGAATTAAAGTGAGAAATTGAGAGAGCGAGGGCAATGAGATAGACCCCAGTTTTTAAATGTCATTATTTAGTATATTTGACTTTACTTAGGACTGAACAGTCAACTTAATGCCATTAAGTAGTCACGTAAGAATGTAGTTGCATAGTTATTTTTAAAAACTGTTTGAGACTCAGTAACTGTTTCATTAAAAATAACTTCTCAACTTTAATATCTGACAATTTATCTTCCTGAACTATTTATCTTATCGTAATTGTATTTCACGGTTTATAGATTACCTTCATACCTATGTGCATGTATAATTTTCTCGTAACACTCAACACTCATTTACGTTTTCTTATGTAACAAATACATTATAATGAAATCATTAGCGCTGCAACCAATTATTAATAAAGGACGTACAGTACAATATGCCGAGACTTGTTATCACACTCACTAAAAAGATTCAACCTATCTGAAAAATGATATCACACCTGTAATAGCCAGTGTAATGATCGGTTACTAAATAATAAAGTAATAATACTATTACTACTACTACTAATAATGATGATAATAATAATAATTAGAGAGAGAAAGAGAGAGAGATAGGTAGTTAGATGGGTATATACCTATTATAAAAATATTTAAAAATACTTATGGAAAGTTAGATACACATGGACGCGTGCATTTCATTGCAAATAGAGATATACATACATTTAGTAACCTTATGTAGCTGAGCAACTATACTTATATATTTATACTAGTTAACTACAATTATGTATTGAACACTGTTTTAGTATACACTGAAATATAAATGTACACTTAATATATCACTTATTTTTTTAATAATACAAATGTATATATTAAACATGTCTATATGTTTAGAAATGTTTTTGAATTTTTAGATGAGCATTCAGACTTTTGATTGTTTTGATTATTCGGACGAACGTGGTCATATTTGTTTTGATAGTCACAACATTTTGGCCGATGGGGGGTAGCTAGAAATCGCATCGAGTGGCATATATTAGAGAATTCGCGCTTACTTGAAAACCTATCATAGTTTGGTTGATAATAAATAATTAGCAATTCCATTACTATCCAACAACCATTAAGTCGCTTTCAAGGCAATAAATGAAACTGAATTGCTTGGCCAGCGGTTTGCCCTTAACTACACCCTAGATTCTGCAAATCACTTCCTCCCTCTTTTCCTACTACGGACAGACACCGCAGTACACAATCTGATAATCACACTTTCCCTCAACTTGGCTATCATTAAAATCTCGACCCCTTGAAAACATGTTGAGCAGATCTTATACCTGCTATTGTTATAAAAAAGATGTCATGCTCAGCTGACTCCTGCCCTCTATAAACTCAATTCTAGATGATTTGCAGAATCGTGTTTGACTGCAAATAGGAAAATAACTTTTTACGTCAGCATGAACATGCAGGCAGTTTACTTGGATGTGTACATATTTCTTGCTTCCAACATTCGCACTTATATCCCCTCTGGTCATTAAAACAATAGTCCCTTACGATTTAGATAATGTAGGGGCATGAAAGTAAAATACATATAAATAATAAGAATATGTTTCTAATACAATTAGACATAAAAATAAATAACTAAAAATATTTTCGTTAATTATACGCACGTTTCTCCTTCATTCTTTATCATTCCCACTGACTCCTGACTGATTATATCTTTTTTAATTTCAATATTATAAGTATAGGTATATTTCTATTGAGACTGTTAACACCACTTTTCAATAATACACCGATTGATGCTAACTTTTTATTTTGTCTGTACTACGATTATCTATCTCGCATCGTATCGTAATTAGCATTGTATGCCAAGTTTTATTACGTGTTTCCATTTACTAATTCAATTATATAGTTGCTCAAATTTCATTAAATTGAAAACGTAACTTTATTTGTTAAAATAAATAAAACTCTCCAAATGCAGTTACTTCATGATTATATACGGTCAAAAATTCATTTCACTCATATATTTATAAACGTTGCGATATTTTTATGTTCATATATTTGTATGTACAAGTGTCACTCTTACATTAATTTACTGATTATGATAAAGTAAGTCGGGACCACCTCCACCGCTCGATTCTGGCTCAAGATCATCACTTCCGCCACAGAAAAGTCGATGTTTGAGACATGTTTGCAATAAGTAGTAGGTTTTAATTCATAAATACTCCCCAAATTTCAGTTTCTTTGAAGTATTTAAAAGGGTTTTAGGGGCCATATCACGGGAGTAAAGTCTCATTCAAAAAAATGAAATATGTAATATTTGTATGGTATTTAATTAAGAATATTAATATACTAATTAAGGGAGATTCACTGAATTTCAATTTTTTCTGAGGACGCTTTAAGCTTAAGCGTGAAATGTTATGCATCTACTACTAATGAGATGTATTTTGAGAATACTTAAGATATTGATACTAGACTAAAGGTTTAGTATCATTATTACTTGATTTTAACCATTTATAGCGGATATATTATTTTATGCACACTAACCTATGTAAATTTACGACGGAGATTCCCAGCAGTATTACGTCTTGGAAGGAACCATGAATAACCATGTTTAAATGCTTACGATTTCCGAAACACTTATTTCACTTAAAACAAGGTAGTTCACCCACACGTCACCCGATGTTATAGCTTCATGCAATTCGAGAATGATTTTTATTTTTTCGCAACACTATGGCTTTATTTGTTATTAAATTCCATTTCGGAAGATAATATCTATTGACGCGGTAACCATTTCCGGAAACAATAATGCCGTATTTTATATTAAGGAATGCTCAAAGAGGCAGACTGTGTCTAATACATTTCAAAGACAATAAAGTTCTAGCAGAGCAATTTGTCACCCTTGGTATTTTTTCTTATCCTCTATCTGCCTATAGTATTTAACAGGATTGCAAATAAAACTAGTAATGCCGATATCTGAACGTGTTGCAAGTGTAAACTTACGACTTTAGTATAATCTATCAAATCGTATCATACAATTTATGAAAAGAATAACCACTTATACTTCCGCAACTCTTCAACAGTTCTCTGTTCATCCCAACGAGTGTCTAAAATTGATAAATGTTATTTTATTTGTCAACAAAGTAAATGCTGAAAAATGAATAAATATGTGTGTTGTTAATTATCATTTGTAATAAATAATTATATGTAGAAAATAATAATTTGTAGTAAATAATCATCTGTTGTATGGTTCAGTGAACATATTTCACTGATGTTAGTTAGGGTTCAATTCTGAACGATTATTTTATCGGTGTTTAATTTTTTTTTTAAAGTTGAACTATTTCTAAGTGTTCATCTGGTTAACATTTCTTTCACTACAACTTTAAAGATCATCAGTGCCTCGGGTTTACCACACAACATGAAATAAACAGAAATTGAAACAAAAAATTATCGAATCATGAAAGAAAATCTGCTTTGAGAAAGAAGAAGAAAATATTTTTTATCATTTTTCAACACAACGTACAAAAAATGTGAAAGCACTCGAAATGTCAAGCGTGGGAAAAATACAGAAATGCATGACATCTTGAAAAAACACATTTGAAACTCAGAGAATAAGAAAGTTGCGATAAATGCGCTATTATCATTAGTTTTCATCATGTAACTCTTAATACAATTACACCACTTCCAAATATACTTTAAATTTGATTAACAATATTTAGAGAGCTTTTACAATACGAGCAATTGTAAATGTTTAAGCTAAACGGTTAAAAGAGAGTAAATTGTGTACATAACAGCGAAGTATATTGTTTGAATAGAACAAGTTGGAGTGACACCTAAAAGGCCAGTGGTGACCCCAGAAAAGATATCGACGAAAACAGGGGAACTTTGGATAGAGAGTTTGTGTGTTTTTCGTGGCGAGACTTCAAACGGAGAAGACGTGTTCAAAGTTACATTAGCAATGAAGAATGGACCGCGGACAATGTAGCTAGCTGAATTAAGACAGGCAATTCGTATTTCAATTTAAGGTACACATGTCACCATCTTTCTGATAATACTGTTACTGTTCATCTAGATTTAATAAACCTTTGTGTAAATTAACATCAGCGTGTGAGTAGTTTTTATGAGAAACCGATCGGTTTGAACAGTGTATGATTTATTTTTTACCCGCATTGGTAAGTGAACACGCAACATTGGTACATATAGTTAGATTGATATATGTCGCAGATAGAATTTTATAACAATAATATATAACGACACCAATAATTCACATAGAGTAATAATTTACTCTATTTTTCGAATGTATTCTGTATTACTGAGCAATATTAGGAATAAGAATTACACATCCTGAAAGTAAATGTCTTTCTAAGAATGTATAAAAACGTCATCGAATATATTAACACTTTTCGGAATAATAGATAAAACATAACACTGCAGTAGACAGTTCAGGCAATAATGTATTTGTGTTATACGTATACATTCTATTATATTCTACATTCATTAAAAAGTTTTATGACATTTGCCTGAGGCGGCCACCCGGCTTCCATCGAAATACGACGTTTATGTGGATATCAAGCCGCATTTATATCATGTTAAAAGAAAGATGATACATATCACTTAATATTCATAAATTGTACTCAATTCAGTACTGATACGACACCATGTCGCTTTACCTCTACGATCTTACTAGAATCGGAGTGTCAATGTAATTATGTCTTCAGTATAAGGGTAGAGATCAAGAATACAAGTGATGCTCCAGTACATGTTTTTATAGAGTAACATAATAGGAGACTCCACGTGCATGCACTTGTACAATTATTTCAACTGACACTATACATGTATTTGATTTTCCATCGAAAACTTCGATTTTTCTGAAATACTGGAAATTGAGCCCACACATCTAAGGATACTGAATACAAGCGATGATGAAGTCGATTAATGCTCTGTAGAAGCACCTGAGGGTATTTCCCCTATCAAATATGTTAAAGACGACAACATTTTCTCTGTTTGCTATTTTTTCTTGTTTGCTTCTCGACGCGACGAGCCAGTTTTCTGTTTAAGGTGTTCGTTTAAAAAGTAGAGCTCCGGGTGTTGTTTCGTCGGCCATGTCTCGAGCGCTTTCGATTTCTAAAACCGTAACACAAATAACTTGTCGCCGCGTCGAAAAGCTAACAATGAAAATTAAAACCAAAAAACACGTCGTCTTAAACAAAGCGTGCATAAATAACGATTTTCAGCCTATGGCCTCATTATCAGTCAGCTGGTGTATCCTCCGCCATATCTAAAGGCTGGAATGATGGAGATAAATCATACCCTGCCTCTGCATGTTCCGGAATTGACAAAATAATAAAATAGAAAAAAGAAAAAAAGACAAAAAAACAAAAAATATCAACTGTTTAAATAAAAGCCATATCCTTTTAGTTCGCCGGTGGTAGCTCTTCTATGTCCATCTAAATATACATACATTACGTGGATTGACGAAGTTAAACTAGTTTGACGCTAAAACTAAAACACATCCACAAATGTGTAACCAAATTATGTTTGTATAAAGAACATTTATATTACTTAAATCCGCTCTATCAATTATTGCGCACTATTTCATGAAGATAGTAAAGATTCTCTTGATACACAATTTAACTGGATTACTATATATATATATATATATATATATATATATATATATATATATATATATATATATATATATATATACGACTTATAAACATTTCGTCCATAACATCGAGACGAATTCATCCTTACTGCTTGTCTCAGTCGGGAGGGGAAAAAATCAAGAAAAAAAGAGGAAAAAAATATGCTTATTCTTCTGAAGATGGTGATTTTATTACCGAAAGCGCTCAAGTTAAAAAAAAATGTTTTAAAGATAAATATATAATTTATTTTTTAAAATAATAATCTGCGTTGTGAAGGTTTTCTAAATGATTTATAAAAAAAAATATTCTCTTGATCTATGTATATATATATATATATATATATATATATATATATATATATATATATATATGTATATATATATATATAATTCATATGTATATTATGTATGTATATATGTGTATGAATATACATGTATTTATATGCGGATACGTGTATATGTGTATATGCCAACATGCACATGAGTGCCTAAATGTGTACAAATGTATCTCTTTATATATATACACATATGCACACACACTTCAATAAAACACGTTTAGGAAATATTTCGTTAAACTAAAGTCCACAAACAATAAACAAAACATCCGCAAAAGAAATAAATATATAAGATGTACAAACAAATATTTTAAATAAACTAAAACCCTAAAAGAACAAAACAATCAGATGTTACCACTTCCCACATATCACATACATATTTTATATCTTAACACACACACACACATACACACATACACACCCACATATATACACACATATATATAAAAATATATATATATATATTTATATATGTATATATACATTTAAAGAGTAATACTCACAGGACAGTAATTTGAATTCTCACTGCAGAACAGTTTGACGCAAGGTTTATTTACACTTCCTAATTTACAATCAAGATATAATGATAGTAAACTTATTTCTAATTTCTTCATTTTAATTTGCATCAACTTCTATTATATTATATTCATTATAGTTTATATCTGAAAGTGAAGGCTTATGATTCTTGAAAAAAATTGGAATTCAGTGAAATGTTGCTTAATTTGTGTCTGATTAGGTGGAACTAAATGCAAATCTGATGGTTTTAAAAATTCTAATATGTTGCCATAAACTTGGAAATATTTCGATGAAATGAACATTTGAGGAAATTTAATTAATTTATGGTTCATATATACGTATAAACTCTTTTAAAAAGCGGATATATCACAATTAGCATGAACCCACGTTATTTGTACTAAACTAAATTCAACAAAGTAACCACCCATTTGTCCATTTGGCGCCCAGCACCTGTGTTCAAATATTACATAAGTATTGCTTAAAACAACCTGCAAGAGGATGTGCAAGGCAAAAGTGTGAGAGGAAGAAACCAGGAGAAGATATTGACAAACACATATTGGGGGGGGGGGGGAAAAAACACCCTATAAAAAAATATTATGGGGACAGAGACAGGAGTGATCGGGAAATAGGGGGTCTAATAAGAAGAGGAGTTTTGTTGGGACTATACCAACAGCACTGTATATATAATTGTATAAATATATATGAGATATAATATCTTTTAAAAAGCGGATATATCACAATTAGCATGTCCCCACGTTATTTGTATGAAACAAAATTAAACAAAGTAAGCACTCATTTGTACCTTTATCGCCCATCACCTGCGTTCCAAAATTACATAATTATTGCTTAAATAGTTAAGGGTTGAATATTGCACGTACAAACATGTGAACATATAACCATACCTAACGTTATAAAGATAGAGATCTATGTATGTATATGCATTATGTGATCATATATACCACATATACTGTTGGAATATAGATTAGCGTTCGCTTTTGTGAGAAATGCTAACAAATAAGTGATAAGAAATTGTAATTCACGTTATTTGAATCTTCAGTGCGGTATTTTGAGGTCGAATTGTGAGCACATATAAATACTAGTTTCTATGTTAGGGTTAGGTCATTTCTGAAACATTTTCCTTTCAGCGATCACTAACGTAATGCGAAAATCAAACATGTTTGGAAACACTAATGTTGGATTACAATACTTACATTTGAAATTATTTGCACGTGTTTATTAAGATCTGAGGCGTGCTTTTCGTGTAGAGGTGTTGCTTTTCCATATTGTATTTAAATATCTTTTAAAGAGTCGTTCTACACTTGGTTATTCTAAAGTAAATCTGTTTTTACTTTTGTGAAAAATAAAAAAAATACACATAAAATATATCACATAAGCTGCAATTCAGAACTCGGAGATATTAGTTAAGATAACAACTCCACGCACGTGTTTACCGTCTCAAATGATCACGTTGCTGAATAAAATAATATTTATGTCATCCAATCCAAACCGTTTGGCACTAAAACTAAGCAGACACACATACGTTTCCGGTTAATCAATTATTTATTTGATTAATGTAGTTACACTGTCTTACGGTGCCGTGTCTGTTTTCATCTTTCGAACATCTCCCCTCTTTTAATCGGCTTCATGTAACCATTCGCCATTTTTTGCGTCATCTTATACATCCAATGTGCACATAAGAAACTGGTTTTGAAAGAGTAGTATATTAAACCACCCGTGACCTGATAGGTCAGTAATTGTGATATATAATAAAATATATTTTTAGTAATAATTATTCGTTTATTTTCATCCTCTTTTCCCCCTTTACTCTGATTTCATCTTACCCTTTACTTTTTCTATTCGCTTTTCCGTCTTCACGTTTGTTGTACTCTGCTCTTCTATCCTCTCTCTCTCTCTCTCTCTCCGTTTCTCACTATCTCATCGCTCAACGATTTCTCGCTCTTTTTTTAATGTTATATGTAAATGACTTAATCCAACTACTTATCACATCAGTCGCCTTTTATTTACCTCATTTGCATTTCGTGATATCAGATACTTTACCAGCATCTTTTGTGATATCATTCACTGTGCACGATGACAAATAACTAAACATGGGAGTACATATATGTATATTATTGAGGCTACAACTACTTTTTCCTATATATAGTTTCATCATTGTATTTGCATTCTCGTCTGAATAACTTATCTATGAATATCTAATACTGTAGTCCCGTTTGAGAACTGGCATGTGAAATGAAACGGACATGACATATATAAATATATTTTTCGTAAAAGTTTCATGAGTATGTTTTTTTATTTATTTATTTATTCTTTTTCTTTGTTAACTTAGTTCACCCCAAACAAGGCAGGCCGCCACTATAGACGTCAGCGGCTACTGAGAAAAAAAGGTGACAGTTAAGGGGGTTAACCTAAATTGGGACTGCTCAGCAAGATGTCCAGTAAACCCTACTTTGGATTCTACATTTTAGGGGATCACTTTTGTGAGCGCTAGTTTTATAGAATCATTTTTTCGGAAAACAGTTTCAAGCTACACACGAGTGTTAGAGAGCGGGATAAATGTTCTATTGTAAACAACAATCGCACTAATAAATACAAAAAGTTCACTAAATAGATTGTTTGTATATATTTAAAAGTAGAAGTTTACATAGATAGGA
>OY744517.1:58066037-58106037 GCA_963556195.1 Sepiola atlantica | reverse complement strand
CTCGTGTGAAACAAATTATTACTCCATTTTTTTTTCTTTTTCCTTTCCACCCACGTGTTGGAAATATATATATAAAAGAAAAGAAAACTACAAAACAGACAACATCACCCTTCAAGGCCTACCAACAATCTTCAACACAACTTGAACAACTACATTTTCCCGGACATTCATCAAGCACGAAACATTTCCGGACATCACTGACGACACTACGGAAGACATCACACCAGTTCAAAATGAGTTCAACTCCACAAGCACGACTAAATACTCAACAACTGGACGTTCGTTGATCAACTGGAAGACACATCAACTCGAACGACACGCACCAACACCAGTACAGACCCACTTGTACCCGGACCTGCTAACTCACTTGCAGACATTTGCGCATCTGATTTTGACCATTGTGTACCACCGATCTTAACAACTAGATATTTGTTCATCAGTTCCACAACACGGACTAATTAACATGAACAACATCAACAACTGCAACTTTAAATGTAATTAAATAAATGGTATTTCAGTTGTCGTAAATATTTTGAATTGTCACATGTAATGGCCTTGATATTATTATACTATTTCCGTGTTGTGTATTTTGTGTTTGTTTGAAAAGGGGAGACACTTTTTTCCGAAACTAAAATATTTCTATTTTTTGTATATTCTGTTTATTATACTACACATGAATGGCACTACCCTAACTATAACTTATGTCTGTAGGTGTTTCCAGTCGGGCTTAGGGTTAGTTGTAAGTTATGTTTTAATTGTGTTTTAATGAATAACACATCAATACAAACTCATTGAGAGATGTTTTACTGTCTTCAAAGGAGTGGATGTGACGAAATCTTATATTTAAAAAAGCTATAAAACACTTTCAGAAGTTTAAATGTATCCAGGTCATCAGAAAAGTAAATTTTATTGCGTTTGCTTGGATTTATTTGGTGTAATATAAAAGTACAAACACAAAAAATGCCGCTCACTCTTTTGTCGATATAGAAAAGTTTGGGAAATAATACCGAAATCTACTTTACTCTGAATAATTTACGTGACTGAACTAGGATTTTTAAAAAGAAATTGCTAAACTGCCGTACTGTCGAATTTTGTTTATTTGGGGTTAGCAATGATGGTGCAATTTTAAATATTTAGTGAGAATGTATTTAAAATAATCGTATTTAAGTCGTCCGGATTAATTTGAATGTTTACATCCAAACTACCCCGTTCAATGTGTTAAAATCGATAAAAGATGCAGAAGTGATTGTGATTAGAAAAAAGCAAGTAAGAAAGTCGTTGCAGTGACTTTATATTTTGCAGGAACACTTAGGGGGCATCAGGTTGTTTGTTGAGTTTGTGATGCGTGGCTATTTTCTTACTCTCGTCAATATAACAGGGGTACACACAGTCTTCTGTATATAGAAGAGTATTTTTATTATTATTATTATTATTATTATTATTATTATTATTATTATTATTATGTGTGCTCACTAAGAGTTCTAACACAGGCCATCATCAATGATTGCTCACCGATAATCACCAGTGGCTTTCCCTAAAGTCTAAGTGACACCAAGTATCCACAGATGGATACTGCTCTCAACTTATTTCGATAACTACTGTAAATGTATTTGCGTTATCACAACTGACGCTGACAATCGATTTTTCGTTGGTAACGACCATTGCTTTATCTGGGATTTGGATGGCAATACGCCTCCCTAATGTTCAAGTGCTATCTTCCAGCGGAGGTATGGTTAGTTCTATCCCTCCACGGGTTTCCATACTCCTCGGCACTTTATGAATGTTTTTTTTGTGGGGGGGGGGGGTTCAGACGGGCTGGTGCCATCACCTCTTTTGGGGGGAGGTTTTAGTTTATGAAATGTATTTCAGTTTCTGTCCCTTGGGTGTTTGTGGTGCTCTTTATGCGATTTGGGTGTCTTCCTCTCGCACATTTGTTAGTCTTCGTAGCTTATGTGGAAAGGTTTTCTGCATGGAACTATTCTCCTTAAGATGTCAGCCTTTTTTATCATTGCAATACGTTGAATGGTTTCAGTCTTCCGTTTAATTTTAATGTACCCAAATCTTTTTCTAGGTTCTTCGGAACTGTTCTTAGTGCCCCTACGATTATTGGTATTATATTTAATTTCTTCATACCCCTTTCAATGGTATGGCGAGTTCAGTGTATTTGCTTCGTTTTCTATCTCCTTGGTCTTCACCCTGTGGTCGGCTGGGACGACAAAATCTATAATTTGGAAGGATTATTTTATTTCTTGTTGACTATTATGCCATCCGGTCTGTTTGGTTATACGAGTTTTTCTGCAGAAAAATATAGAGGATTTTTTGTTTTTCATTTTCGAGTACTGTATCTCGTTGATGTTTGTACTATTTCTCCGCGTGTTCTTAATTATTATTATTATTATTATTATTATTATTATTATTATTATTATTATTATTATTATTATTATTATTATTATTATTATTATTATTAATAATAATAATAATAACAATATTAATATTAATAATGATATTATTATTATTATTAATATTATTGTTATTATTATTATTATTATTATTATTATTATTATTATTATTATTATTACTATTATTCACTCACTAGGAGTTATCACACTGGTCATGGTCAGTGATCGCCCACTGCCAACAACCTGTCGTATTCCCTGGAGTCTGAGTGGCAACAAGTCTCCTCTGACTTCCAGTATGCTCTACCTCTTTTCGTTCATCACCGCTGATGACCTTGCGGTATCGCAACAGCCACCTACCACCGATTTCCCGCTGATAAGGGCCATTGTTCCCTTCTGGGGCCCCGAGTGGCAACAAGCCTCCTCAAGGTCCCAGAGCTGTCCGCGCTCTTCCAGTGGAGGTCTAGTTTGCGCATTCCTTCTTCGACCCTCTGTCCATAATTTTCGTGGCGTCAGCCTATGCTTGCGCGTCTCTCGTTCAGTTGTATTTTCCCCGGTGCTGTTGTCTTGTGCTTCCATGTGTTTGTTCCCATTCGTTGCTTATGTGGGTCGGTTTCTGCATTCGAGGACATTTCTCAGGATTGTAGCTGTTTTGATCATTACTGTCCTTTGTATGGTCTCAGTTATCCTTTTGATTCCTATTTCTCCTAGTCTTTTCTCCATGTTTTTGGGGACTGTTCCTAGTGCTCCGATGATTATTGGCGTTATACTGACTTTATTCATGTTCCATATTCCTTTCAATTCTCAGGCAATTTCAGTATATTTGCTTCTTTTTCCGTCTCTTTTATCTTCACTCTGTGGCCTGCTGGAACGGCAAAGTCTACGATTTTGCAGGATTTTTTTGTTCTTGTTGATTATTATCATATCCGGTCTCCTTGCTGTTATGGGTTTGTCTGTTTGTACATTCATATCCCATATGATTTTGTGTTTTTCGTTTTCTAGTACAGTTTCTGGTTTGTGTTTGTACCGTTTTTTTGCATATTCGAAATTCAGTTGTTTGCACATTTCCCGGTGTACTTCTTTCCCCACGATGTCATGTCTGTTCTTGTATTCCCTTTGTGCTAGCTTGCTGCATTCACTTATTATATGATTTATTGTTTCGTCTCTTTGTCCACACAATCGGCATTTGCTGTTTTCCTGGGTTTTATCTATCTTTGCTTTAATAAAGTTTGTCCTAATCGCATTGTTCTGTGCGGCCGTCAGCAGAGATTCTGTTTCTCTGTTCAAGTGCCCTTTTCTTAGCCATTCCCAGCTGTTTTCATTGGCATCATCGCTTGTGAGTCTTATAAAGCGTCCATGTAGTTGTTTTTCTACCCACTTTTCCTTTCTTGACTTTTTGTTTTTGTGTTCAGTGCTTCCGGAGTTGTTTGTTGGGCAGGTGTCTCTTGCTGTGGTGATCAGTCTTTCCGTGTTCTGGGTTACATCTTTCTCCAGCTCTTTTTTGGTGTCTTCCACACAGTCTTCTATACTTACCAGTCCTCTACCTCCTTCATTTCTTTTCATGTAGAGTCGGTCCGTATCGTCTTTTGGGTTCAATGCATTGTGCATAGTCATTAGTTTTCTAGTCCTTTGGTCAAGGTGCCTGAGTTCTTCTTTGATCAAGCCTATGAATGGTCCAGAGTATCTTATTAGTGATACAGCCCATGTGTTTATCCCTTTTACTAGGTTTCTGGTATATAGTTTAGTTACTAAGAGTTTCCTTGTTCTTCGTAGATATTCTTTTCCAATCTTCTCTTTCATTTCTGTATATTTGAGTGTCTGCTTCCAGAACTTCCAGGTATTTATAACTATCTTGTTTACCTAGCGCCCTCATCTCCTCTTGGTTGGGGAGTTCTATACCTTCTGTCGTCTCCAGTTTTCCTCTTTTGATCTCTAGCAGTGCACATTTTTCTATTCCAAACTCCATTTGGATATCTTGGCTGAATATCCTGGTTGTATTTATTAGCTTTTCCAGTTCTTTTTTGTTTTTTGCAAACAGTTTCAGATCATCAATGTACATCAGGTGGTTTATTCTTTGTTCTGTATCCGTAAACCTGTATCCGGCATCACACTTTCTGAGTAGGTAGTTGAGTGGCATCATGGCTATTATAAACAATAGTGGTGATAAAGAGTCTCCTTGAAAAATGCCTCTCTCGGTTGTCAGTTTTAGTCTCCATGTTTCCATTGCTTTCTGGATGAGATTAATAATCCTGTCTGGTATCTTGTATATTTTTAAGCATTCAATTATCCATGTTTGGGGGATCCTGTCGTAGGCTTTCTTGTAGTCAATCCATGCCATGGTTATGTTCTTCTGTCTGCTATTCACCTCCTTCAGGGTCTTTTGATCAATGTATAGTAGATCATGTGCCCCTCTTTGTCCTTTCCGGCATCCTTTTTGTTCGTCGGGGAGCAGTCCACGTTTGTCTAGAGATTGGTAGATTTGTTCTCTCAGTTGTGCTGTGAGAATTTTCCACATTATTGGTAGACATGTTATCGGTCTGTAGTTGCTGGAGGTCGTTCCTTTTTTGGGGTCTTTTTGTATTAATGTTGTTCTTCCTTCCGTCATTATTATTATTATTTTTATTATTATTATTATTATTATTATTATTATTATTATTATTATTATTATTATTATTATTATTATTATTATTAGTATTAATAATAATAATAATAATAATAATAATAATAATAATAATAATAATGAAAATATTATTATCAATAATGCTATTATTATTATTATTAATAAAAATTTAAACCTTGTTTTATTTTAATACTTTACTTTTCTTAGCTTCCGGTTATATTAATTCCTAGTTTTTATTTAGTATTGTATATAATGATGTAATTTACTGAAAAATGTAAGTAGTGCCACTATTTGTATGGTTGTTATATTTTTCATGACTTCTTTTGCGCATGTATTGATTCGTTTTCACTTTTGTTCTTTTGTATACTGAAACAACCGTTTTAAATTTCTCTTCACAAGTATACATGTGACTTTATTTATAATAATGCATGTAAGTTTATATATATACATACAAAACATATATATATATATAGTAGGGTTTATATATATATATATATATATATATATATATATATTTATATATACTCGATGTATAACTCTTTTGAAACTGATACACCTAATTCTTTTTACATAACCGTTTGTATCTTTTTGTGTCCTTTAACTGAAAACAAGATATAACAAAAGTACACAATATGTCTTAAATCCTGATTCAAATTTTCGTAACCTTCATTACATGATTTTAATTCTTGAAAATCTTTTAGAATGCAATAATTAAGTATGTTGGTCTAATGGTTAACTTTTAATTTTGCTTCATGTGTGTCCTATGATAATGTACTTAATTTACTAAAATCTGAAATATTTGAATTCACATATGTGAGGTTGTACGAATACTACGCCTATGAAAACATTTAAAAATTACAAAAAATATGCATTAATTGATATATAGGCACTATGGTTAACATTATTCATACATCAGAATACTTACAAAAAGCTTCCACAACTTTTTACATGAAACTATATCAAACGAAGTGTCGCGCACATTACGATACCTTACTTGTAGCAGGTGTGTTCAAAAATTCAGTTTAGTAGTAAATGTATACAAATACGCAAGTTTATATGAGATACACATACGAAAAAATTATAAAACATGTGAGCGATAAGTTTTACATGCTTCTCAAAATTCAAATTGTATTTCTTAGAGGACATTATAGTGAATATAGTTAATTCAACAGAATAGTCCTCAATGCCCAGCACAACATGTATACAGAACCTAGACCTTGAAGATGCGGCCATTTTGGTGTGTTTGTCTTATCAGCGGGGCAGCCAATTCGCTGATTGCACCCTCATGCATAGGCGTACCTCCTCCTCACGACACCGGGAGTATTTGTTTGGGGTAGGTGGCGAGTCGTGATTTCTTAGGACGGAATCCTGGGGGCTTAGCGGGCGGTGGTCTGGTTGTATAAATGGCCACGTTATTTGAGAGATCGATCGGATCAATCGGGCAGTTACGTCTTGCCCTAGCACTTATTCTATCAGTTTTCCCGATCGTTAACAATATTGAAATTGATTAACTTCATTGTTATCACTAGCCACTACAGTATATACATAAGTTCTATAAGTTAGTGGAAAGAGTCAATGAACTTTTAAGATAAATAACCGCAACATGCGTGCATGCCCCAGATGTTTTTCAATAGAAACATTGGTGATTGTGATCACGATCGGGTTGAGTATACCATTTCTGTAGCCTTGTCTTGTCAAGGGCATTGGGTTTCCTCCTAGGGAATTCCCATAGGATGTAGTCAAAGTGGATACTGTGGTAAGTAGAGGGGCAGGAATGATGAATTAAAAAAAAACAATTCATGGCTCCTAACAGAACAGGGAAAATGCATAGGGATACAAGCTCCGAACGAGAAGAAGAAGAAAACGACCAAAGAATACTCCCAAGATTTATTGTACTGAAAACATTAGAAGAACAAAATCTTGCTTCATTATTTCATTTGATCATTAAGATAATAATTTCGGCTAACATCAGGCATAAGTTGGTAAACGATTCGCCAATGGAAACATACTGGTCGAAGTTGAGAAAAAAAGGCATGCAGATTTTCTGCTGAAAATGAAAATTTTACACACTAAAAATTAACATCATACACGCATCAATACTTAACCATTTTAAAAGGAGTAATATGGAGCTAAGAGCTCTCCTTGTGTATTATATAATAAATAAAGGAAGAATTAAAATCCCAATGTGAAAGAGAAAACAAGATAATCCAAGCAAATACATACGTGATGACATAAGATATGCCGACAATTTGACCAAAAATGAAGATAGGATATACAATCTAAAATGTTGAAAAATATATGCCTAACCCCTTTCATTATTACGAATGCTACAACTATGGACATGACGAACGCAAACATAACTGCAGGAACGCATCTTTAAAATGTGCGGAAAAACCCTGACCACTCTATGAATGAGTTTAAAGTTAACCATACATGCGAAACCTGTGGTGGTAATCACCCAGTTTATGCCAACATTTGTGATGGATGGAAGATGTAAAAGGATATACTAACAGTCAAATACACTAGAAATAGTCCCTCCCAAGAAGCAAGCATGGTAGTTGAAACCGCTAGTAGAGAAAATACATAGTCTTAGGCTGTGTCCCCGGTGGCGAATAATGAGGAGGACAGTAAATACAAACAATTAATACAAAGGTTGCTTCAGCTTGTACCTGGAGACTGGCTAGCATTCCAAAAACACAATTAGAAAAGAATATGAGAAACCGATAGCAAAAGTTAGAAAGCCACAGGTGGAACCAATAAAGGAAAGCCATATAATTGTGCCTCCTACTCAACCGGGTGCCCCCACACAAGATGCACCAACACAGTCAAACACAAGTGAAATAAATAATACAACTGAATCTACTAAGTAAAAGATGGTGATCCGAAAAGATCCAAATAAAAAGTTCAAAGTAAAAAAAAAATCTCCAAGTAAAAAACCTAATGCAAAGAGCCTTAAGGTTAAAATCCTGAAACTGACGGGAAAAAATCACCTCAAACACCAAAAACTAGAGTGAACATGATACAAAACCGATTTGAGGCACTGGACCTGATAGAAACAGAAGATGAAAACTCTGAAAAAAAGAAACACAAAAAACAAAAACTACCCCAATCAAATTGTAAACCATTGGACAAAACTAATCCTTCTGGGGCGATTAGATCAGGCTGTCTGAAGATACCGGCTCCCTGACAAAAAAAATAATGCACCAAACATTCATTTTATTGTGATTTTCTTTTTCCTTTGCAAAACAAAATCATGTTATACAAAGCCAAAAACAAAAGCACTTTTCTTCTAGAAAACAACCAAACCAAACAACAGGAATTAATACTTAAACATAAAAAACTTGAAGAATCAAGATGTTTACCAAAATAAAAAAAAGACGTTTTGCATGAAATTTCGCCTTGATATTGTATGGTTTTCATTTTACAATGGACGTCTACTGATGAGATGTTATTCTTACCGCTTGAATTTTTTCAAGTGTCCTCTTAAAAACACATATTAATTTTTCTTTACTTCGAAAATAGCATAAACTTACAGTATGATATATACCGCTGATATGTAATTGTATATATTTGTCGCTGCATTACACATATATAAATAAGTATTAAAGGTTCGAATAGAGCGCTTAATCTTGACTTTGAAAGTCGAAACACACACGCACACACCATATATATATATATATAAATATATATATATATATATATATATATATATATATATATATATGTATATACATATATATATATATATATATATATATATATATATATATATATATATATATATATATATATACATATATATATATAGTGTGCAAAGTTGAGTAATTTGTGTAGGAAATCCGTGTATCACAGTTCAATGTAAAATAGCTTAGGAATAACATTTTAAAAGAAAAATAATAGTCACACATTTGGGCTGTACGCATTATAACTGATCTCATCCGTGTAGGTCTCATTATATGCTTAATCTATCAGCTACATTTAAAAAGTGGTTATGTGTCAGGTCGTCCATTTGAATATTTGTCCGTACAGCTACTTGTAATGTTGATCTAGTGGGCATATATTACTGTATGCGTGTGCGTGTGTATGTCAGCCCAGGGTTGTTGGATACTAGCTGGGATAATCCAGGACTAAAGGGCTACGTTATCGCTATAACCCTTACTGATACGTTTCCTGTGCCCAAAAAGAGGTTTCTAAAACTGAAGTAGCAAAATGTGCGTAAAACTATTTAACTGATTCTAAAGTTAACGATAATGAATTACACAGTTTCTTCAAACTTATGTATGTGTTTGCCTTTAGCCATCAATGCATCTCTCGTAGTCAAAATATTACTATGTTCATATCTCAGAATTCCACTTTTTTTCTTATAAGCACAAATTGTGTATCTGTCTTAGCCGCTGGGAGTATAAGACTTTCACAGAATTGACCAATAAACGATTGGTGTTCGAGTTTGGCTCTTATAGAACCCCATCAATGCTTAGTAAATTCCGTTTGAATCTTCACACCCGGGTGCGAAAACGAATGTTTCTGAAAACATAAACGTTGTTTCTACTTTCCCTAGAGTATTCCGATATAAACTGTGTTGTACATGATGATATATGGGTAAATGGTAGTTTCATACAGTAAGTGAATGTTAATCTCATTTGAGTTAATATAAAACACCGATTATTTAGTATTTTTACCATGTGTGCTGATTATATAATTAATATTCAAAACCGTTTTCCTATTATATATTTTACTTATAGTTTTGTTCGTGGTGAAATGCTTATCTATCAGATTTAAGAACGCCCTCGCGATGTTAATGCTCAATAGCTGACAAAATGAAGGATAACATGAGATCATAATGTGGCCTCTATTCCTGGATTTGTTTTTCTTTTTGCTCTCAGTATATTTTAGTTTCACAGTATGACTGTAACTGATTAATGCTTTGTCATATACCTGCTTATTAGCCTAAAAATAGTGTTATTGACTGAAAGTTTATTAATCCTAGTATTAATAGTTATAGGTATTTGTTTAATTATGCATTTGAGATGATTATAAATAGTGTTAATATATACTGGGGTATAGATGTCTTTATTAAAAAGTATCCGGCTTATAAGTTCGGCGTTATATCTAGATTGTTTACATGCTTATGATTAGGGGGAGGACTTCAATTTTAAGACGTAGTACTTAAATGCTATGTTTTATTTTTCATTCATACTAGATAGCAGAACATCACTTTTATATAACGCAACAAATTGAGGTCTACCATTCTACTAATGATGCATTTTATATAATTTGCGCTGAGACAAACGACCCCGTACGGACACCGAAGCCGCTCCTATCTTATGTAATACAACTGTCCTCATCATTAATCACAATGTATTCACGACAAGCCAAGATAATGTACACTTGTTCGTCTGATATGTCCATGAAGTTCCTGGGGTACGTGAGGCTGTTAGTAGACACTTTAGAAATGTATGTCGAAATCGATGAATGAGGTTGAATCCTTATTTTCCATTTCTTTAAACCATTAGATTGGTACCGCTGAGTCCTTCCATGGAGTAAACTGTGTTGATGAGATTGTCATGCTTATAAAAGTATGTATCATGTGTATGGATACACGCCCCAGTTCAGTTTTGGGTGTGTTGATTAGTCTAGTTTTTTCATAATTTTGAAAGATGTATTTATGATCAGTAATACAAATCTAACTATCTTTCTTATCTCTCTAACTCGCCCTATTCTGAATCTTCAATTTCGAGGCGAATTACCTCGTTTCCTTGTTAATTTTTGCCTCAGTGCCGTTAATATCTTTTTTATATTTGTTATATCTGTCATTGTCTTTTAAAATCCGAATGGGCATCTTTAATATGTGTTGGTGATTTGACGGATTTGACCCAAACCTTGTCGGAGTGTTTATGCATTTAATGGTCTTTAATATAAGTAAGGGAGACTCAACGTGAACTGAATTACGGCTTCGTGAACACAAACAACATATTAAAATAGCAACCCTCCGAACGTACCTTTCACCCACGCATTAAAACACGATCATTCTTTTAATGCATTTTAAATAAATGTAGGCGAAGAATACTTGAATTACCACTCATTAAAAATGTATATACTATCAAACAACGTAATGGTTTCTATAATCAATCTCTTTTAATCAGTAAATTTATTTGATCCGAATAAAAACAAAATTAAGATCAAGGTTAGCTACCTTTATACCACACTTTCTACATGCATCACACATAATATCTACATATAAATTGAATGACTACAAAAAATGATGTTCATATGTGCGTTTGTGTATATATATATATATATATATATATATATATATATATATGTGTGTGTGTGTGTGTGTGTGCGTTTGCCCGTGTACGCATGTTCATACATATGTATGAATGAATGAATGAATAATAATTATATACATACACTCTGGAATTATTTAATAAATATAAATAAGTACATCCGTTTTTATTTTCTCTCTTCACATTTTACGGTTTTCATTCTCCAACAATGATTTTAATAAATTATAATATATATATATATATATATATATATATATATATATATATATATATATATATATATATATATATATAGTAATCCAGGTAGGGTAAAAATCCACAGGGTAGAAATCCAAAGGGAATCAAACCGGGTTCATAAAAGAGTGCTCAATAAAAAATATAGAGCTGTATTCCCGCAACAAATCCTAAATGGCTATAGACATCCACCCCTAACACCCCTCCACCCCTTTCTCTTTCTTTTTCTTCCGACCTCCTACCCTAACTAAGCGTTGGATAAAAATAAAAATAAAAAATAAAAATATAAATATCTGTAAATTAAACTTTTCTAACAGCAATTGTATCTTTCTTCCTTTCCCTTCTCTTCTCTTTTCCTTTTCCTCGGCCCCCCCCCTTTCTACCCCAGCTCAGCGTTGGATATATAAAATATATAAAAGATAAAAATATGAAAATAGTAATTTCTAACGGCAATCATATCTTAAAATCGGTCACATGACTTTTATTTTATTTCTTCCTCCTCTTCTTTTTTGCTTGACTTCATTCTCCCTGGAATTCAGCAACCAGGTTGGATAAAAAAATAATTTTCTACCTGATGAGCCTTCAGCTCTTGAGAGCTGTAGATCGATAACATCGACATGCCAGTGTAGCAGACCTTGTACATGTTTGAATAAAAGCATTCACTATATATATATATATATATATATATATATATATATATATATATATATATATATATATATATATATATACTCCGGAAAATCCTCCCAACAATCACCCCTCACAAATATAAATTGAAAATAGGAAGAAATACATTTATCGACCCATATCCACACCACTACTCAAGAAAAATAATTTATACTACAAACATATGAAATAATAACTTTTCTCATCATAATTTCTCCAGTCATAAGAGACTAACACCCTCATTTAACATCATTATTACTCCCATAAGACCCCCACTCTGTCTTACTTTACATGCTAACCTTCCATATATCTCGAACATATTCAATCTTGCCGACCCAATACTTACTATTATCTCTAAACAAGTATTAATCAGTATACCAATATTATTACTCCCATAAGCCTTTACTATACCTTAGCTAATAATGTTAAATCTCGAATACAAAACATTAAAGAACCCTGCAATGTCTCTGCCCTTAGACCAATCGACCAGGAAGGGACCCGTGTTTAATCTTTATTTAAATTCCACTTGGATTGATTTACAGTACTTCAATGCAGGCCTTACACTTGAATTTAATATGTGTGTTTTAACCTTTTACCTTTTCATAAGTATAACCAGTAAAATCATTTTATCTCCTTATTTTCCCTAGAAGACACGTTATGAACGTTCATATCAGAAAATGCTAAATATACGCTACTTATAAAAGTTCACTCACGGGATTTATATAAAAATATTTTTTTATTTTTTTAATATTTTTTAATATTTTTAAATCTTTTCCATTTTTAAATGCCCACTGTTATTTCACCCTTCGTCTTTTTAAAACCTTATTAAACCTCTATTACACTAAATTTAAACAAATATACATAACACTTCAAGCAAATAACGCGTCCAAACGAGAGTGACACATAACTTCACATTTCCGAAACAGATTACAACATAAGCTGAAGAGAGCCGAATGGCTAAGTCCTTCTGAGCTTACAACCGACGGTACTAATGGTGTACTAATGTTGCTGTACGAAAAGAATAAATAAACAGTACGATATTCACTTCAATTTTAAGATCTCAGCAGAGTGCTCGATTTATTTTCAATAAATCGAGCACTCTGCTGGGATTTTTTTCTACTATATTACAAAAATAAATGTATATATATATACACACACATCCGTGTTGGACCTCGCAATTATGCTAGTAGTACTGATTGCTATTAAATTTACTCAGCCTTACTAAAGACGAATATATAATAATATTTTTTACGAATAAATAGTAATTATTTATTGCCTAGAAACATCGATGTTTAATGCTTACGCAATCTTCAGTTCAGGAAGCTAATTCCCGACGATCGGCGGGCGCGAACTTCGATCACACATCGACACTGGTTTGCAGTCAACGGACTTACAAGTTTGCCACAACAAATTAGCTTGAAAGTTAGGAGGAATTTACCTTTGTAAATGCAGAGTCGGCGAGTATTTACAGCAAGCAGCAAAGAGTGATCAACAACAACAACTAACCGTTTTGGGAACTCGCAATGAAGCTAGTAGTACTGCTTGTTATTTAATTCACTCAGAGTGACTAGACTTGGTGAAGGGGGCTATATGATAATATTTTTTATAAATACATATTAATTATTTATTACATACATATATCGTGGTTTCATGCTTACGCAATCTTCAGTGCAGGAAGCTAATTCCCGTCGTTATGTTATACTAAACTATTTTTTAAGTTTATTTTCCTATTGATTTTTTAATTTTGTATTTATATACGTATAACGTTTGTAAGGAAATCGGTAGCTTTGAATATCTATATTATCATTGCTTGATATTTCCATGTCCGTTCTTTGTTAATATCAGCGATTGATTATCCGTTTTTATCAAACAGGTTTGATTTACTTGCGTTAATTGCTTTAAGATATTATAGTGGAATGTGTTTTATTCTATTAATGTGATATATAGAAGTAATGTAATATACTACCAGAGTATTTTGATGGATGGAAACGATATTCTTTTAAGACTAAACTGTCATATTGTTGAATATCAGTCGGGCATCCCGGAAATGTCAATAGCTCAGAATAAGACTATTTCACACAGACATGCGCCTGACCGGAAAAAACAAAACAATAGTTGAATGTCGGAAATTAAATAATGGTTGACTGATTGAAAAACACCTACAATGGTTATCCACACAAGTTAACCGCAGGCAGAAACATGTCGTCGTTTAATAAAAACCCTTATTGATAGTGAGAAAACACAAAAAGAAACACCAATGTGAAATATTTCTATATATTTATATTTATAGTAAAATATATGGACTTATATGTTGTCGCAAAATATCAGCAGTAAAAACGTAGCACCGATTTCAAGTGTTAAACGAATGCAAAGTAGTTAATAGCAAGTAAGAATAGTGAACACTTTATAAGTATTCCAGTATTACATACTTGACTCTACATATAAATCAAACAATTGCCGTGTAAAGTTCACCCCAAAAGATGATAATAATTTCATATAAACAAATAAATTGTAGGCGTAATTTTCCGTTCTTTTTCTACCGACAGTCGCCACTCGTTTTAAATGTATTAATGTGACAAAATACTTCACTTTATATGTGCTTTCGGTTAAACATCAACATTTTAAATATATGTACAATCAAAGAAAATAGATTATTACTAAGGGACACATCTTACAATAGCAATTAGTTAAACAAATTAAGTTATTGGAATTGGAAAATGAGTAAGAAAAGAAGAATCTATCATAGAGAGAGGGAATGCAATATTGTACTAAATCACACAGAGACTATATTTTATTGACATTGCAAAGTGGAACACTCATTAAAAGTATGTAACCCAACGTGTTACGTATATCTACACAAATGAGGTTTACCTCCAGAAGTTAAAATGTTTAGATATAGCTTACACTAATGTAGTTGAGCTATTGAAAACGAAATGTATACTTAGTATTGTTTGGATTAGTCGGACTACTCTTCTCACTTTCAATGTTATTCTCACGAGGTTTCGGCTGATGTAACCTCCAACCAATTACAGGGGAGTCTTGTTGAACTCAGTAATCTTAATGTCGAACTCTGAAATGTGTAACGTCCGAAAGGACACGTGGCGCTACGGCTATAAGGGCTAAGTGCTATTCAGTTCAAAGCTATAGTTTTCAGGGCGTCGAATATTTGATTCAGTACGAATGATACTTATATTGCAATAGCCAACCATTAAGCTGTCTACCTGTCATCGCTGACAGAACGCGAAGAAGCTATTCCCCTTGATTAAATAAAGAGTTCCGTTCTTAATTTCGTTCAGATTCCAGAGATCGTCATAACATCCCCGAGTTCAACCATACGTACCTTAAGAAGATTGGAAGTCACATCGACCGAATATTTGTTAGAATAACATTCAAATGAGAAAAGTAGTACAGATAATCAAAATAAGGCAAAGTATCAAACATCATCTACAAAATTCAAAAACATTAGTTGTATACATTATAAAAGATAAAAGTATAGTTGATAATTCCCGGAGTTTTCCTTACAAATCTATTCATTCTCATTTCTCTTTCCGTTCTCGGTATCAAATTCAATAGATGATTAACCCTCTCGTAAAAGAGCAGTCTGATGCTAGTGGCGTTTTCTTTATTCGCCATGGATTTTCCTGGCTGTTTTGGTAAACACACTTTATTAACACAAAGTTTCCTTTCATTGCTGCTCCGGCTCATCAGATAAACTTGACAGCTGGGTAATTCGAGAAACGTTCGTGAAATGACGTGGAAATGTGATAGATTATGAATAGTATTGATCAGGCAAGAGCTTTAAAGAATAGTTAAAGGAACTCGGAAAGAAACGGCGGGCGAAAAGGTCACATATTCCATTTCAAATAAAGAAATGAATAGATAGTTATCGACTATAATTTCCCCACGTATACAAGTTGGACATAACATCCTAATAAATAAAATATTTCTCTAATATGATCCTCTCCATCAAAATAAACTGCGGGGCATTACATGAATTACAATACTACTTAATTGTCAACACCGAGTATGAAAGTTATGTCTCTTCATTTCCTCCTGTCGCTGATATATAATACTTAGAAACAAAATAAGTTAATTTTAACGGTGTTTTTATTGAAATTGCATTGATTTCAAATGACATTTCTTATTCATTTTTATTATTGTTGCATTCATAATTAATATTGCCACCGTATATTATATTTCAACACAGTAATATACATATTTAATACAACAATACAGAATTTTAGAAAAACAAAACGAAGTTGAAACATATTTCTGCTTTATTAAAGCGGTTAAAGCACTGTTTTGGATTTTACCTAGTAGAATAAATTCGAGTAATGAATTAATAAATAGTGTATTATAAGTCATAACATTGAAGCAATATATATATATATATATATATATATATATATATATATGTGTGTGTGGGGGGTGTTTGTGTGTGTGTGTGGGTGGGTGTGTATGTGGGTATAAATATTGTAGCATATTTCACACCAAGCCGCTTAAATAAGTGTTAATATTATCACGGTTTATTAAGCAATTCCGTGGTGGCCGAGTGTTTCTAGATGTCGGCATATGAGTTGTAAAATACTGGAAGCCCAAGGTTTTTAATCGTGCGAATAGTAGTGAATAGTCATCTATCAATGCTGATGAGTCCTGGTTATAAAAGACGAAACGTATACGTACATAGATAATCTACAAAACAAATATTTGTTATTTGCAACTTCTAGAAATCCTGCTAGATGGGCATTGTAACACAGTCGCTAGCTATATATGCATTCATTCATTAAGACGCTCTCTTGATGTCAAGTCGCTTAAATAAGTGTTTACATTGTCACTGTTTATATAGCTATTCCGTGGTGGTCGAGTGGTTCTAGATGTCGGGATTTGAATTGGAAAATATTTGCTGTCCGGGGTTTCGAATCGCACGACCAGTAGTGAATAGTCAAATCTTTATGCTTTTGAGTCCCGATTATAAAGGACGAACCGTACACGTACATAGATAATAAACAAAAAAAATGTTATATATATATATATGATCATTTTATTTACACAGACATGTACAAAATCTGACAGATTTTGTACTTGTCTGTGTAAATAAAATTATCATATATAAAGCTCTATTTTGATATTGAGCACTTTTTATAAACCCGATTAAAATTCTCTGGATTACCACCCTGTGGATATTTTTCACCTGGAGTATTACCATTATTATATATATATATATATATATATATATATATATATATATATATATATATATATATAGTCTAAAGAAGCTTTGAGTTATTTTAAACAAAAAGACAAAAAAAGAAGGAAAATTCAGTTTAAATTCCCACAGAAACTAACTAAATCCAAAATAGTGCGGACTTAACATTCGTTGGAAAATTCATAAAAAAATAACATATATAATAGTATGTAAATAAAATAAAAAGGGGGATTAAGTATCTAACAGTGAAACAAAAACAGGAGACCTTAACGTAAGCATCTAATATTAACACGGGGATCATCAGCTGTTTACCATGAAACTGTTTCGGAGATTTAAAAACAGGACAGTTATATGCATGGCTCTCCAATGGTACAGATCAAACTACCAATTCCCCAATCAAGTGTCGAAATAATTCAGCTTAAAATGTTACTTATGTATAAATAAATAAATAAATAATAATAATAATAATAATAATAATAATAATAATAATAATAATATACTACCCTTAAGACTACCGTGCGATATGGTAATTTGCATATCAAATAAAATCCTTTATAACAATAGTAATACTAGTAATAATAATAATAATAATAATAATAATAATAATAAAATGCTATCTAAACACTACACGCAAGAACCATTCTGCGATATGGTAGTTAGAAACAAAATTATATAGGAATTAAAGTTGCATTAAAAAAAATAAAAAAAGCTTTAGTACCTTAGGTACCAGAAAGGCAAATATATATAGGTAATATGAAATGATATTAAACAACGTTTTCATGAAGTCAGATGAATTATCATAAAAAATCAGTTTCTAATCAGCTCAATGTTTAATATTAGAACCTTGAAATAGTTATTTGAAGATATTGCAAAATAACTCTAAATAAATAAAATGAAAAATTAGAGTTATATCATATTGTGATTTAATGTAAAATTCGGCGCCATAGAAATCTTACACATCTTTCTGGAATAAATTGAGAGTAAACCTTTACTGATAAAACATACTATAACAAAGCGAGACTTCATGCATTGATTCCTCCAGATAATTATTTTTTAAACTACCAGCAATGCATACTTGACTCTGAAAACGGAGTGTTTATATGGCAACTTGAATGTGGTAAAGTATGCTTTGAACTTGTTCCAGAAATATGTGAGATGACATCAATTCACAGTATGACAAAACTGTAAATAATCAACATATATATATATATATATATATATATATATATATATATATACATACATACATATATATATATATATATATATATATATATATATGTATATATATATATATATATATATATATATATATATATATATATAAAGTGTTAAGTTATGTATACATGGAAAAATATACTTCATATATGTATATAAAATAAATACTATAATGCAAGCTTCCCCTAAGAAAAATGTATATGCTATCCGAAAAAAAACGCCATCTACAGAGTGAGTCGCTATTGCTATACCAGAGAACATTCCATTTCCGTATATCTAGTAAGAGGGGTACTATCCTAACAATATATACAACCTCCAAGGAGTTTAATCATTCTGATGTGAATAAAAATACGCTTAGTCATTCCATCATGTTGTTACCTTGTAGAATGTCATACACATTTCAAAAATTAAAACGTATGATTAGTAAAACAATTCTGATTTTACCCATTTTGAAAGATTTGTTCAAAAATCAAATCAGATCGTTTCATCACCAAAGGTAATAACACTTTAAATAAATGAATAAATATAAAAGAGACATATCGGTTTTATTTATTTAAATAATATTTAGCTACCAATACAAATTATTTTTACGAAAGGAGAAATAATCATTTGTTGATATTACTGATGCTGACCTAAACTTATTAGACTTAAAATGATATTATTATCATAAACAATAAGTTAAAAAGATTTATTTATAAACACTGTAGAATATCACCGGGGTCTTATAGTAACATCTCAATATTTGTATTTCGAACTTAGAACTAAAAAATCCCAAAATGTCATAAAATTCTACAAAATGTATTAGTCGTGAAACACACGCATGTGAACTCATCCTTAGAGGAGAGAAATAGTAAGTATTTATCTTTTTTTTTGCTGGGTATAGGGCATCATACATTATGCCAGACATTCATCCATTATTTCAGGTACTCCAGCCGAGAGATCTTTTGAAGGTTCTAACAGTCGCTATAAGTGCAATTGTGTGTATCTCTCTTGCACTCGGTTCACCGGGTATATTTGTCAGATAGTTGTTGAAATTATTTTTCTATTAGTCCTTTGCTCCTATAATTACTGAGATGATGACGATTTTCCTAAGATTCCAGTTTCTGTTTAATGTCCAACATAAAACCTCGGTATTTCGTAATATTTTCCTTTCCGCTCTCTTTAATCCTGCATCATTATGGACACTGACTTTGATTAGGGTTGCTACTTTCTCTCTTTTGTCCTATATCACGATGTCAGGTTTAACAACATTTTATTCTAGATATGTAGCTGTAGGGGGTGCATAGTCATAGTGGATGGTATATGACTTATTTCCAACTGTTATTTCTGGTACATGCTCTTAGGACTTTATGCAACACTGGATATGCATCGTTTTACATATAGTCAAGTGAATATATTTACACACTCCGTCAGATCGTATTGTATAATTGCCATCCCCCATGGACACCTTACTGGTGGTGAGGTGGCTCACATTCTCTCCCTCTGTGTGACAGAACCTGTACTTGTTATTGTTGCTGAGACCACTGTTTTTTTGAAGGCACTGGTCATCGAGCCTTGATCTTGGGCAGAAATTCTCATTCTCTCCTGATGATAGTGGAGCGATCCTTTTTTTCGTCAGTCAACAGAGCCATGTTTTATCCTGGGAGAATTCATCTAGGCAATACTGAGCACGTTGTTTGTTGGCTCAGTTTTCTGTAATGTAAGGTCTTATGCGATTTAAAGGCAGAAGAGTTATTAACTTCATAGTTCTCTCACGTTACTTACTTACATAACATTTCCCCTATAATATGTATATGTATACATGTTGTTTTTATTATGGTTTAAACCAATATTTGATCAAATGTTATCCAATTAACATCAGTTAGAATACGTTTAGTCATCTTTTAGATCAGAAGTGTGCAGTAATAAACACGTTGGATCCTATGATTAAACACATGTTTAGAAATTGAAGTTATGAAACGGGTCATCGATGAATTACTTGGGTAGGATAAAGAATATGGTAACATAAAGTCCATTTTTGGATATATTATTTTCCCCGAGTGTGCAATCTTTTTCGATAGAATATTTAGCTTTAGCAATATTTAGCCAACTTTTAGGTTCGCCTAATATATAGCTTAACATTTTACTAAGAATACCCATTTTACAGTATGAATAGACCGCCATACTTCATATCGATGATTATTATAAGCACACGGAAACATTCTACGCGTCATTTGACAAATCGCTATGTACAAAACTATACTGAAATAAACACACGCAGTTGTGGCACAATGAGCTTTTGGGCAGCTAAGTGCTCCCCATACCATGCGTAATATTCGTGAGCCTTGTGCCAGGCTTGCGCTGAGGTTTCGGGAAAGCTTGAAAGTTCAACAAAGAAATTGTAACCAAAGATGGAATTGTTTATATTTTCATATATCAAAGTTAGAGTGAGAAGAGAATCATAATTGATCCAGACGAAGGAAATATAAAGGTCAAATCAATTCGATGACAGGTTTTGAGTGCGATGGGGTCAGGGATCAGAGTGTTATCATTCGACAACATCGGCTATGAGACTCAAAAATATAAACATTTGACGGGTCGTACAGTGATTGTTCCTGTATTCTCTCTCTCTTTTTCTCTCTCCCTCTGTCTCTTTCCTTCTCTCTCACGTTCTCCCCTTCTCTATCTCTCGTTAAGAGATTTTGCAAATGCATATATATATATATATATATATATATATATATATATATATATATATATAATTCGAACCTAGAAGACGCGTTTTGGTTGCGCTCTCAAAAAGGTTTAAAAATGTGTTCAAAAAATAAATATACATTTTTATAAGACAAGAGAATAAATATTTCCTTTCTTTATTTCGAATAAGGTTCTTTTTGCAGCACCAAAGTTCCTTCCCAGCAAGCCGGTTCCAGAAGTAAACGACAGAGATGATGATTGCTCGCTGGTAACAACTGCGAGTAATTACGTGCACATGCTGTAACAGATCGCCCTAACGTACCAAAAAGGTCCCCCCCCCCGTCAAACGGTTCACACTGTTGCCGGTCCTAAGATTAACCCAACTGGCCAAACGATCGGTTCCCACAGTAATATGTATATATATATATATATATATATATATATATATATGTGTGTGTGTGTGTATCATGCAAATATTGTTAAAAATAACAGAATTCGTGTTTGATTATAACTTTTTTATTTTTTCAATGTTTCTAATGGTCTTTTTCGTTTTAAAATCAACAAAATTAATAAATGTACCATAGGTTTCAACGGTTTCACGAACGTTTTCGATTCTTCGTCCAATTATCCTGAAGTGTAAAACTCAAATGAAAATGAAGGCTGAGGAAAGTAGAGAATTAAAAAAAATACAGCGGAGAAACGCACATAGAACGTTTTACTTTTAATGTTATTAACTGCCCTTCCTCTGATTCAAGACAAATTGTAGTTAATGAGACTAATATTATACATTCCGAAACCAACTGAAAAATATAAAAATAGTGGAAGCTATCTACATGAAAACACAGCAACCTAAAATAAATAAAATCACACATGAAACCAGTCATAACATATTAAAATGCTTAACGTAATGCAATTTTGTTCTAAGATACAATCACGCGTTGGTGAATTTAAATCGACAACGACTTCATTGAACAATGCGAGCAACGTGTTATGCGCGTTTCTCCGCTGTCTTTTTCATATTCTCGTCTTTCTCTAGCTTTTTCATCATTTGTTTTTGACACCTGAGAATGATTCGACGAAAGAACCGAAAACGTTCGTGAACCCTGCGAACACTATGGAATATTCATTATTTTTTAAATGTTAATACAAAGAAGACACTTATAATAATTGAAGAAAGAAAGGTATAATTAAACAGATTAATTCCGTAATTTTAACGATGAGAAAATGATTCTTCAATACACACAATATATATATATATATATATATATATATATATATATATATATAATCTATATATGCGCATGCGTGTGAGTGTTTTATCAATTAAAAGAAATATAGATGTAGCCGCTCGTTATAGATGACACTTAAATGTATAGTATTTAAATACAATTTCATATTTGATATATATATATATGCACACATGTATATATATATATATATATATATGCACACATGTATATATATATATATATATACATATATATATATATATATATATATATATATATATATATATATATATATATATATATATATATATATATACAGGGTGGGCAAAAATAAGGGTCCTATTTTTAAAAATTCATAACTTTTTTATTTATTGATTTAAAAAAATTTTTTTTTTAGAATAAGTAAAGGACCCCTTCCGAAGCAAGCATGAGCCGTGTAAGCCCTAAGGAACGTACCCTCATTTAGAAAACATTATTTTTGCTTAAAATACTCAAAACAGTGTAAAAAACAATACTTTAGTTTTTGTAAGTTTTAAGAAGTGTTTTTCGGCTTAAATTTGTTTTGTTTATTTCAAAAAATCTCGGAAGGGTCAGTCTACACACACATAAAGTTTGGTGAGTTTAACTTTTATTTTGTGGAAGTTATTCAAATTTAAAGATATGGCCCTTATTTTGGCCCACCCTGTATATATATACTAGAAGAATACCGGTTACATGATGAGTAAAATTAATTTTCGACCAATTGTGTATCTCCTCACGAATATTAGACCCAATATCTTATCTGGAAATGTTAATCCACTTTCGATAAACATCCATAAAATGATGTACATTTTTGAAAAATATGGTTAATGGCAACTTCAGAATAATTTGAAAGTCAGAGAATAACACTTAATAGGTATCTAATGACTATGGATCAAATTCAATTCAAATCAGAAATATTTGAATATTCAAATCTAATGTTGTACCGTTATTAATTTCCCTTTCTAAAGTAGTCAATACTCTCGATACATGTTGTGTCTACCTATTTCTAACACAGTATAGGGAGATGTATACTGGTAGTATGTATTATATAATTTGATCTTAGTTAAAAAAAACTGTAATAACAATTTAAAATAATTTAAAACTGTAATAACAATTTAAAATAATTTAAAACTATTTTTAGTTTTTGTTTTTATTGTAAACGATAGCCGATAATGCACCAGCTTAATAACACCGATCTTTATATGTTTTCCCGCATTGACCATTTACACACAGAACAATGTTATACACACGTAATTGTTATTTTCACTCATACCACATGTACTTAGATTTGTTGCACATATAATCTTAATTTAAAGAAATCAAACTCGAATAGTGGATAACTCTACTCAATTTGCTCACCTCATTTTTAATTTAACGCTACCCTTATCTCTAGTCTGAGTGTCGTGTTACCTTATCTCTGGCCGTGAAAAAGTGTAATTAGAAAAATAGTTCGAGTTAATTTAAACTTTAATTCAAAACCAGAAGATAGTATACGAAAGTAATCATTAATAAGATAAAAAGCCAAGAATAAATACAGAATCTCTGACTGAATCATATATTCATGCATATATAATTGTGATACTGCATCCAGCCACTTTTGAAAATCTTAATAAAATATAAATTATGTATCTATATAAAGTAAATAACAAGTATACAAATGAGAGAATGTTCAATAACACGTAACGTTTTATTCATATAATATATATATATATATTCTTTTCAAGTCGCTTCTAGGCTTCATTTCGTTTCTTTTTAGCCCATAGTAATGGTTTGATAATAATGCACTAAATGGATGTGTTTTGTTACTAAATACGCATTTTTTTTTCATAATATATCTTAAATTCTCTGGCAGCTTTTATGAGGATAATTGACTGTTGGGTTGGGCGGTTCTTGATCATTTATTTATATATGCATGTTAGTGTATTGTTTCTAGCGATAAAGTATTGGCACATTGAAAGGAAAATTGTTAAAAGGGTCGATTGACATAGTATATTTTGAACCTTTAACAAGACGTAAATTTCCCCTCAATCCGTGCGAAAATAATGGATGTATAAATTCAATGATTACGATTTATTTCTGATATTTTTCGGTCTGTTTTTGGAACATTTACACTAAGTTAGCCTTACTGTTAGTGTTATGATATTTTGTATATCATGAAAAGGCATATTTTCAGAATATACAGAAACAATTTTCTCATAATAAAGTGTTTTGGGAAGAAATCTAGAATATTTTCGGAAAATGTATTATTAGATTATGAAATCCTTTACGTGTTTTACTCTATTGAGCTACAATATAAACTTTAGTGTAAACATAAAACAATCATCTAATATAAATGTACATACATATATATATATATATATGTATATATATATATATATATATATATATATATATATATATATATATAAAATGTGTTGCTCGCTTTATTGCAGATCATAATATTGTTAATAACTTCAATAATATAAATCGCACAAGTTTGAAATTTTGCACACTGAAACAGTGCTCCTAAGTAGGTGAGATACCAAAATATTTCGTAAATCTATACTATATTTCTAAAGTTATAGATATGTATGTATTTGTTAGCCATGTTTACTGTTTCTCGCTTTATTGCAGGTTTGTTAAAATACCGTCCATAGGTGATAAACAAAAATTTGACTTAGCAGGGTTAATTATTTTAATCATTTAAATCATAAGTAACAGTATAAATGAAATGTAAGGAAGAAACCACCTGATATGCCCCACAAAATTGAATCATTTGTCAACAAATCTCCCATTTCTTGAAATCACCATCTGCAGTCTCCCATCAACAGATGAAGTCAATCTATTGATGTTGGAAGGTGTTATGCTACTAGCAACATCAACAATTTTATTCCAGAAGGCATCTTTTTATGTAAATTGTTGTTCTCCTTCATAAACCTTCCTCTTTAAAATTGACCAGAGCTGCTAAATCGGGGTTATGTCAGGAGAACCAGGCGCCCAAGTCATGAGACTCCGCCCTTGATGCCCACAGATGCGAGGAAGGTAGTCGTAGTCTTTGCTACATGAGATAGGGCATTGTCGTGCATAAAAATCAGTTGACGGAGACGAAGTAAAGGCAGGTCGTCCAGCCAAGGTGACAAATGCTCATCTAAGAACGATCTGTATGTTTGTGTTGTGAATTTCACACCATCAGAAAGGTCCAATTAATTCATCACCTATGATACCTGCCCAAAACATAACTTCCCCGCAACCTTGTTGGCGACGAACGCGATGTGAGATAGCAGCTCCTGTAGGACTCCAAACTTTAGCCCATCCATCCGGACCATCAAGTGTGGCTCTAGCTTCATCTGTAAATAGAACCTGTTGGAAGTCCGTTTTCATGTATTTTTCTGCCCACGCAATGCGTTTTCCCTCATGGTTTTTGTTCAAGGGAGGCCTGGAAATGGGCATCACGTTTCTGGCCATCTCATTCAAGACACTGCATCTGGTCTTCCTGGACATCAGAACAACGCCAGCTTTGACAAAAATGGAGGCGCTAGTGCCATTTGGTTCCCTAATGATCTGTCTGTGTATTTTTCTGCATATCGCGAGGGGAAATGTCCCTTCTTGTACCCTTATCTTTCCTTGGTGCAGTGTTGAGCTTCTCCACAAAAGAAACCAAGGTGTTCTCATCCTTTCCGAGTTCCTTGGCTAAATCCAGAATGGTCAGCCTTTCTGCAAGGCCAGCTACTACCCTTTGCCTTTCAGTAGCAGTCAAACGTCGATATTTGGGAATTTTTACAAACCTGCAATAAAACGAGAAACAGTGAAAGTGGCTAACAAATGCATAAATGTTTATAACTTTAGAAATATAGTATAGATTTGCAAACTATTTTGGTGTCTTTCCTACTTAGGTGCACTTTTTCAGTGTGCAAAATTTCAAACGTGTGCGATTCATTTTGTTGCGGTTATTAACACTATTATGATTCGCAATAAAGCGAGAAACACTATTTATATATATATATATATATATATATATATATATATATACATATATATATATATTATTCGGTAATAATCTACAAAATGTGTGTTTCTGTTACTAAACACTTATTTCTGGTTAAGGAATCATTTTTAAATTAAAGTACAGTTTATCCTATGTAGATACTCTTTTTATAGGTAAATAGTTTAGTATGTTAAACGATGTCTTCTGTTAAGCAGGTATGTGGTGTAGACTAAACTGTGCACTTTCATTTTTCTTCTCTATTATTAACGTTATTATTACTGTTTCTGTTCTTACTATTATTGTGTGAGCTATTAGTACTGTTTGTAATTAGATTCACATTAGTATTACTATATTATCTAATTAATATTGGTGTTGTTTTTGTTTTTAGTTCTTATATTGGGTTTGATAAACAGTCCGTTCGTTTTTAAGAAAGGTAAACCTAAACATCAATTTTAAAAACATAACCGAATTTATTAAATTCCTTTTACCGGTTCAATTTGGAAATATTGAGAATGTCCGGGATTTTTTTGGTGTCAAACAGCAATCTTGTCGAACTACATCTTTCACTTGCTCACTGTCTATCGTCTTTGGCCGGCCAGAGCGAGAAAATCTCTCAATGAAATATTTCTGTTTCGGAAAACATTTCCAAAACACATGTTCTGCAACAGCATTCAACTCATACATGTGGCATATCTTTACGCAGGTGTCTGTGACATTTGCTTCTTTGTCTGTAGTAAAAAAAAAGAATTAGATGTTGGTAGTCCTCTGCTAGATTCTCCATTTCAATGGCTAGAATACAAGCAAAAATGTAAGAACTCTGCTCGGGGCTTATAACATACTGACGTTAACATACTCGCAACCCCAAATACAGACTTTGAAGAATACGAACATAGAACGATGTTAAGTAGGCAAAAAAGATGGCACACCCTAAAAAGTAATTGTTGGCATACTAAATATTATGTGATAAACCATAAACGTCTATATGTAGATTATTTGCCATAAATATATTTCATACTTACATATATATATATATATATATATATATATATATATATATATATATATATATATATATATATATACATATATATATATATTTCTTTGTTATTATAGGTAATTGTTGGGGGCCTTCAAAAATCTTAAAAAGGACTTTAGAAAAAAATAATATATGAGTATATATATATATATATATATATATATATATATATATATATATATATATATATATATATATATATATATATGTGTGTATATATATATATAATAATGGTAATAATACAGGTAAAACATCCACAGGGTAGTAATCCAAATAATTTCAACCGGGTTTATAAAAAGTGCTCAATATCAAATAGAGCTTTATATATGATAATTTGTATTTACACAGACATGTACCAAATCTGCGACACTGGCATATCGATGTTATCGATCAACAGTTATTATAAACTGAGATCTCATCAGGTAGATTTAGAATCCGATCTTAACCTCAGATCATATTTGGGGAGAATGAAGTGGTGAGAAGAAGAAGAAGAAGAAGAAGAAGAAGAAGAAGAAGAAGAAGAAGAAGAAGAAGAAGAAGAAGAAGAAGAAAATAAATTTAACATTTCAAAATGTAGAGAGTCACGTAGTTTAGGACCGTTAAAAATCAAAAAAATTAAAATCTAAAACCAACAACACAAAACAAAATAAATAAATGAATAAAATAAAACAAAGTGGAAAGAGGGGCATATAATGAAGAGAGTAGGGCGAATATATGAAGATATACAGATAGAAAGATAGATAGGTAGACAGATAGAGAAATGAAAACGTCTGTTAATTCAGACCGAGAGGTGAGAGGTGGGAGAGGGAAGATAAACATGTAGGTTTAGGTGTCAATGAAATCGACAGTTATTTTAAACATCGAGCGAACAAGCGTATTTTCAAGACAACTGTAATTTAGTGTATAAATGTGTATGCGTGCGTGCGTGCCCCTCGATCAGCCGTAATTGGCGAGTAATTGGGGTTAAGGAGTGGTTAATCAAACGTGTCGCTAATTCTTAATTTATACTGTTTTTATTTTGTCTGGAGTTAACCACATTATCATTAATAAATTAATAAATCAAACAAATATATTAGTAAATTAGTTAGGTCTAACAGAATTATTAGTAATAATAATGATATAATAATAATACTAATAATAATACCAATAATAATAATAATAAACGCCAATAATAATTGAAATGATATAAAATGATTATAATAATGATAATGAATGATAATAACAGTAATAATCTTATTTAATTTAATTTAAAAGTACTAAAATGCCGCCATTGTCAATTATTTATAGTAATACTACTACTACTACTACTACTACTACTACTACTACTACTACTAATAATAATAATAATGATGATGATAATAATATTAATAATAATAAGATTAATAATAAAGGTATAGAAGTATGGAGTAATATAATGGTTGTAAATATGAATCAGTGGTTGCAATAATGCTAATCATATGAAAATGGTAATAATAGTAGTTATACCAAAACCGACAATTGCAATAGTAACCCCAATAATCTCAACAATAGTCATAATGATAGTAGAAAAATAAAAAATAATAAATAATAATTACACAATACAAATAGTTGTAGTAGTTATAATAATAATAATAATAATAATAATAATAATAATAATAATAATAATAACTGTTTGCAAAAAACAAAAAAGAACTGGAAAAGCTGATAAACACAACCAGGATATTCAGCCAGGATATCCAAATGGAGTTTGGAATAGAAAAATGTGCACTGCTAGAGATCAAAAAAGGAAAACTGGAGACGACAGAAGGTATAGAACTCCCCAACCAAGAGAAGATGAGGGCGCTAGGAGAACAAGTCAGCTACAAATACCTGGGAGTTCTGGAAGCAGACACAATCAAATATACAGAAATGAAAGAGAAGATTGGAAAAGAATATCTACGAAGAACAAGGAAACTCTTAGAAACTAAACTATATAGCAGAAACCTAGTAAAAGGGATAAACACATGGGCTGTATCACTAATAAGATACTCTGGACCATTCATAGGCTGGACCAAAGAAGAACTCAGGCACCTTGACCAAAGAACAAGAAAACTAATGACTATGCACAATGCTTTGCACCCAAAAGACGACACGGACAGACTCTACGTGAGAAGAAATGAGGGAGGTAGAGGACTGGTAAGTATAGAAGACTGTGTGGAAAACACCAAAAAAGAGCTGGAGAAATATGTAACCCAGAACACGGAAAGACTGATCACCACAGCAAGAGACACCAGCCCAACAAACAACCCCGGAAGCACTGAACCCAGAAACAAAAAGACAAGAAAGGAAAAGTGGGAAGAAAAACAACTACATGGACCCTTTATAAGACTCACAAGCGATGAAGCCAATGAAAACAGCTGGGCATGGCTAAGAAAAGGAAACCTGAACAGAGAAACGGAATCTCTGCTGACGGCCGCACAGAACAATGCGATTAGGACAAACTTTATTAAAGCAAAAATAGATAAAACCCAGGAAAACAGCAAATGCAGATTGTGTGGACAAAGAGACGAAACGATAAATCATATAATAAGTGAATGCAGCAAGCTAGCACAAAGGGAATACAAGAACAGACATGACAGCATGGGGAAAGAAGTACACCGGGAAATGTGCAAACAACTGAATTTCGAATATGCAAGAAAACGGTACAAACACAAACCAGAAACTGTACTAGAAAACGAAAAACACAAAATCATATGGGATATGAATGTACAAACAGACAAACCCATAACAGCAAGGAGACCGGATATGATAATAATAAACAAGAAAGAAAAATCCTGCAAAATCGTGGACTTTGCCGTTCCAGCAGACCACAGAGTGAAGATCTAAGAGACGGAAAAGAGAAGCAAATATACTGAACTTGCCAGAGAATTGAAAAGAATATGGAACATGAAGAAAGTCAGTATAACACCAATAATCATAGGACCACTAGGAACAGTCCCCAAAAACATGGAGAAAAGACTAGGAGAAATAGGAATCAAAGGGATAAGTGAGACCATACAAAGGATAGTAATGATCAAAACAGCTACAATCCTGAGAAATGTCCTCGAATGCGGAAACCAACCCACATAAGCAACGAATGGAGAACAAACACATGGAAGCACAAAACAACAGAACCGGGGAAAATACAACCGCACGAGAGGCGCAAGCATAGGCTGACGCCACGAAAATTATGGACAGAGGGTCGAGGAGGGAAAGCGCAAAACCAGACCTCCACTGGAAGAGCGCGGACAGCTCTGGGACCTTGGGGAGGCTTGTTGCCACTCGGGCCCCAGAGGGGACCAATGGCCCTTATCAGCGGGAAATCGTTGGTAGGTGGCTGTTTCGATTACCGCAAGGTCATCAGTGGTGATGACCGAAAAGAGGTGGAGCATACTGGAGGCCTGAGGAGACTTGTTGTCACTCAGACTCCAGGGAATACCACAGGTTGTCGGCAGTGGGTGACCACTGACGATGACCAGTGTGATAACTCCTAGTGAGTAAATAATAATAATAATAATAATAATAATAATGATAATAGAATTATAGATAATAGCATCGTCATTAACGGTGGTATCAACATTGTTACTAAAACACATAATGGCAATGGAAGTAAAAGCAAAGTAACGGTTATCACGGCAATATCAATGTTATTATTAATAATAATAAAATTGCATTATTGTCAATGCCACTGCTACAAATAATTATAATTATGATAACAATAGCAAACAGAACATTAGCATTAATAATAATAACCTCGATAATAGTACATGAATGACAAATAATTAAATGTCAGATAATTAAGTTTAAAATATTAATAATGATAATAATAACTGATAATAGTAATCTACAATAGTAAGCAATAGATGGATAAAAAATAAGGGAATATTAGAGGGTAAAGAAAAATACAGAAGATGACAATTAATATTAATCATAGTATTTGTAAACATGATAATAAAGATAAAAATAAAAATAAAATATTTAAAAATAGGGAAATTATCTGTTGTGATAATACTAATAAATAGTAATAGTAAAAATAATATTGATAGCTATAATAATGGTAATAATAGTGGCCACGATCATTTTAATAATGTTAATAATGATGATAATGATAATGAAAATAATAATTAAATTAATTTATAAAACTGATAATAATAATAGTAGAGGTGGTTATTCAAATAATATATATATATTCAAATAATAGGTATAATGATGGTTTTAGGTAGTGAGTGTGGTAAAAACTGTAAAAGTAATAATAATAATGATAATAATAATAATAATAATAATAATAATAATAATAATAATAATAATAATAATAATAATAATAATAATAATAAATAAGAATGGTGTAAGATGATAGTTATGTTTACAAAATTACCGTTAGTGGATAGATAAAGTGTTTTTTATGAGATAGTATTAGCTTGAGGGGTTATACGTAGATTACTAAGAAGGTGTAATCTATTATGCCTACAGTTAATTGAGGGTTCTTGTTTTTTGTTTAGAAGATTGCCTCTATCACTAAATTTTATTATGTCAAGCTTGTCTGTTAGGCAAAGCTAACAAGGTGAGTTTAGGGAACCGCAGGTGCTAGTTTTTCTGATTGTGTTTCAGGTCACTGTTGGGGATTGGTTATCGTTGGATAGTTCCCAGTAATATATAGAAAGTGAGGTTTTTGTTGATATGTAGAGTTATTAAAAGATCATTGATGCCCGGTATATTTTTCTTTAAAGGTATCATCAGCCATACCTATATCGAATTTTTTCAGGGTTGAATTTTCTTTGGTAGTGATTGTTGCTTGATATACTGATTGAGTTATTTGGCAATTTTGTTGTAATGGGCATTCTTTTTTGTTTGTGCAGTTGCAAGCTTTGGAATCTGTTGTTTTCATTGCAGTAGTTTTTTTATTGTTATGTTTTTTTAATTATTTTTTCTAAATTTTCTCCACAGCTATAGCTTAATTTGAGGGTGTTTTTATTAAAAATGTTATGCATTATATTGTTGGGAGGAAAGTGTAGATTAATTATGTCTAAGAATTGTTTACCGAGTTTGGTTTTAACAATGTTATTATATAGAGGTGTGAACCAAATAATTTTTCTTACTCTATTTATGCGTCTGTTGTTGAGAGGTATAGGTTTGGTGAATTTAATGGTGATGTTTTATATCCACTTTGTTTTAGCGCTTTATTGTAAAAGTCCTTATGTTTGTTAACAATTTCTTCATTAGAGGAGTCATCGCTGATTCTTTTTTCAATTGATCTGGGGATATGTTGAATTATGTTTTTTGGGGTGGTTAGAAACATTAACATAGAAGGCATAGGCCTATATAGCGATGACGGACTGTTACTAGTAAAAAAAACTCAAATGGACAAAAATGTGAAAGAGTAAAAAAAAATATCCTTAAAGAAATGGAAAGATTAAATCTTCAAGTAGAAAAAAACATATAATATTAAACTAGTTAACTTTTTAGACGTTACATTCAACTTAAATAAAGAAACATATAAACCTTATACTAAAGATAATGCTAACCCAATCTATGTTCACCCACTCGCTACCCCCTCCCCCCAAAAAAAATCCCCAGATCAATTGGAAAAAGAATCAGCGATAACTCATCTAATGAAGATTTTTTTAACAAACATAAGGACTTTTACAATAAAGCGCTAAAACAAAGTGGATATAACACCCATATAAAATTCACCAAACCTATACCTCCAAACAACGGACGCATGAATAAAGATAGAAAAAGTAACAGACGTTTTCATTTCTCTATCTGTCTACCTATCTATATTTCTATTTGTATATCTTTCTATCTCAACCCTACTCTCTTCATTATATGTCCCTCTTTCCACTTTGTTTTATTTATTTTATTCATTTATTTATTTTGTTTTGTTTTATTTGTTTTAGATTTAAATTTTTTGATTTTAACGGTCCTAAACCACGTGACTCCCTACATTTGGAAATGTTAAATTTATTTTCTTCTTCTTTTTTCACCACTTCATTCTCTCTAAATATGATCTGAGGTTAAGATCGAATTATAAATCTGCCTGATGAGATCTCAGTTTATAATAACTGCTGATCGGTAACATCGACATGGCAGTGTCGCAGATTTGGTACATTTCTGTGTAAATAAAAATTATCATATATATATATATATACATATATATATATATAGAGAGAGAGAGAAAAAGAGAGAAAGAGAGAAAGAGAGAGAGTAACAGAGAGGAAGAGACATATCGGAATACAGATCTCGATAATTTTATGAATATATCGATTATTTTATGAATAGATTGTAATATAGATCCATAAAGATACTTGGTTTACATGAACTTTTGTTACAAACAGCTCACTGGATTTCGTTAGGCATATTTTGATCTGTGAGGGTTTCTTATATAAAAAGTTGGTTGCCGTCCGTGCAAAATTCGCTGTTTTTTTATGTTTATTATTTTTTTCTGGTTGATCATTTTTAGGCATTTTAGAATATTCTACAAAAAAGAACCCTAGAAAATTATAATTAAAAAAAAAGAATTAGAAAAAAAGTTAAAGAGAAAGATTGAGGGTATTTTAGGGATAAAATTCAACCAGACTGTCGAATGCATTCTCAGACTTATTATGTTCTTTTTAAAGTTAATATTTGTTTATTTTCTTTATTAAATGGATTTTCTCACATTTTTCTTGTTAAGTCTTAATGTGTTTTTTTCTAGAAAAGATAAAACAAACGGAATAGATAATGATTTTGTCTGACCAAGAAAACAAATCAAATAGATCGCTCATTTTTATATGTTTTCGTCTTCGTTGAAAAAAAAATCGTTGATCTTATAAAATTTTTTTCAATAATGCTAAAAAACAGCTAGTTCATGAACAATTTTATTTATTCACATTTTTGTAGAGTTGTATGCTCGTATATACTAGCGACAGGAAACCTTATTCGTGCAAGTATTATATGGCTTGGACTTATATATAAACAATTATATAAACATACACAGTTAGAATGAAATATAATACATTAAATATAGATAAGGAACATGATTTTGTAAAAGCATATAAAGAATAATATTATTAAAATATATTTAGAAAACAAGTTTTACAGAAAAAATAAATTTTAAAGATTCAAGTTAGTAAAAAGCGCTTGCTAATAATATTTACCAATGTGTTACCTATTTTTGTTTTTTTAAGATTAGGCTGAATAATAGTGAACACCAACTAATTTTACGGCTGCGATTTGTTAACATATTTGTAGCGCATTTTGTAATGTTTTTCTCAATATCCACGTTTTTAGACTCACTATTTTTATTGATCTGTGTATTTTTTTTATTATTATTAAATTTTATTTTGTTAGACACTTGTTACACATTCTACTTTCTATGGACTTAGGGATGTGTTATGTATGACCCTATGTCGAATGAGTACGTGAGTTGATATGATTTTGACATTGGTCGATTAAGTAGAAACACGAAATTGGGGAAGTTAATCTGTTCCGATGAGTAAATAATAAGATAGAATTACTATTGGTCGAGAAAGCAAAGAATAGGGTCTGAGAGATTAGAGGCAAACAGATAATCGAGTAGATGACTATTGTGATGTGTTTTGGGGACGAAGACAACGTCAAGGCTTTAGATAGTCGGTCGATGGAGAGCGAACGAGACGAACGAACATAACGATGTGATAATTTAAAGGAAGTCTAAAAAAGACGAAAGGACTCCTCGTTATATTTCTAAATTTGCCTGAGTAATCTAGTCCAAAAAGTAAGGTCTTATTAGTTAAGTGAAATCTGGTGTCTATCTCAGGTGGAACGTTATGCCCGAATATATACCTCCCTCAATTTCTCAAGAAGTGTTCAGTCTTCCTTTTTGGCGATGAAAAGTATTCATCAGCTAATTAAAACTGATAAAGAAAAAACTGGGCAATTAAAACCACGCCAACAGGCGGTGACGACCGTTAGAGATGGTAAACAATTAAAAATTATGAATGAGCGCACACGCATGAATAATATAAGGGCACACCTTCGCATATAACTCAACATACACAAATAAAAGCAATGGTGCACGCGTAGAGGTGCACGTATAAAAAGAAAATATGAACATATATAAACATAAGTAAAGAATATTTTACAAACCAAACTGTTACATATATAATAGGAGGTTGTCAATTAGAAATGTACATTAATGGGGTTCGACTTATCTTTCAGGAATAATTTGTATTTATTTGTGTCCACGTTAAATATTACATCCAGAAAATGTACTTGATAAATGTGAATAGTAATTTCAACTTTTAATCTCAGTTTCTTCATTTCTGTATGTATTATCTTTCTACTTCGGTCGAATTTTACGTAGTTTTAACTATCACGCAACCATCGTCCTTATAGAATCATTTATTCTTTACGTGTGGCAAGTATAGTTAACTTTTTCTTGCAGCTAGAGATATATGCATTAAAAGCCTGGCGCCTAACATAATTTGTACTCAGAATAAAAAAAAACTGTTGCCGGATGTCAGGTTACAGATGAAGAAATATTAGCCGGCATCGACATTGGAAAGGTTAAAAATGTGAAGAACGTGTTAATATTAAAACACGCGTGGGTTGGGAACAAACGACTGGTGTATTAACTTACCCTTTCTCCTTTCTTTTAAAATATACTTGTTTTTACGAATTTATTTCTTTCTCTCTTTTCATCTCTCTTTCTCGTGTTTGTTCTCTCTCTCTATCTCTCTGTCTTAAGCTATTTATCTATTTTTTTGTTGTTGCTCTCTCTCACTCGTTTACTATAGTAGGGTGATTTTTTAAAAAAGTTTTCGATTTTCTACTCTCGCGAGGCGAGTGTCGCACGCTAAGCTCAGCTGACTCTGAGGTTTGATTCTTCGGTAAAAATAAATGATTATATTTGTTTATATATGAAAATGTGCAGTTGCTGATTTATACAACGTTTAATTGCAGCACAGAAGCCCTAACGAGATTCTTAATTATCAGAAGAGAATGAATGATGCCACAAATAATGACGCCTAATTACGCAGCTGTGTATCCAGATCAAATACCCAACCGGGTATAACACCCATAATGGGTATAAACTCATTCGTTTAAGACGAATATGACGATCATTTTGTCCGGGGCGCTTGTTGCCCGCCCAAGACATAACAGCCCTTCCATAGACGTCTCCACGGCTAACACACCCACACATACACCCGAGATGTCTCTCCCCGGCAAACCATAGTGTCACATTCGTGCCGTGACCAGGATGTAACAGCATTCCATGGACCTATCAACAGCTAACACACACACACACACAGCAAGTTACCCTCCCCGAAGGCGATCGTGTTACGATGGTGCCTAAGATTAAGTAAAACACCCAAGATTACTACGAAAAAAGCTAGAAGAATTCACGCATACAACTAGACGATCACAACGACATTTGGAACCAAGGCAAATCTAAGGGCACACTCCCAAGAAAAGCCACTTTGACTCGGAACGATCACTAAAAACATCAACATAATTCCAAAAAAGTAATGCACTATAAACCCCACCAGCCATTTTCTTTCTGCACTCATTACTGTGTAAGAACAGTCTGTTCACATAATTTAGAAAAATGATTAGTTGATAGAGCGTTTTGTGTTTAACGTCTGCTACGTAAAAAAGAAATAGACAAAATAGTTAATACGTACACAACCTTATAAAACAGAGTACTCGCAAATGGATCGAATATCGCAATATTTACTGGGAAACCATCTAACTTAAGGCCATGGCAAGCTCCTCTGAGAGAGAAAGAGCGGGCCTGTAACCTGACAGACTCAGAGCTAGTAAACCTGGCGTATGACTTTGCAGACGGTCGGTCATCGGAATGGATTGGGGAATATCTCGGCGATCATCTAGCTAGACCCAGTAAATACTGGCTAGATCAAATAGCAGCACACTACGGCGGGTTTATAAATTGCGCCGATACCGGTAGAGCTGTAATTAAAGGAAAGCAGAATCGAGGTAAAATACTAGGGGGCTTAGCTAATTAGATGAACCTACCTGCTAGGTTAGCATACAGGGACACAGAGGCGGGGGAAAGTTCAACTGTGCAAGTGCAGTTAGCTGAACTTTCATAGATGCTATAATTAACGTATTCATTAAGGAGGGTGTGACTAGATGCAAACCGGCAAATTTAGCGGAGGCATAGTATGTGACGAAACAAATAGTAAAGCTTATGAACGACGCCGAGGTGGCCGGAAAAGGAAACAAGATATCCTAGATGATAGCGTATTAAACGGCGTCTACTGGCAGCAGGGACCTTAATTTACGGCACACAAAACTGTATTCTGCATTGTAGATTAGTCAGAGAAGGCCACGGTTGATACAGCTGTAGCAACACGATCAAAGTTGTAACTAGTAAGGCATGTACCGACACTTCGGCGAAATCTAAGAGACACCATCGACGGAAGTTTAGCTATGGTCTGCCATGGTCACATGAGAAAAGAAGTAAACAACTGCGCCCTAAAGAAGAGATAACACCAGGGTATTCTCAAAACACAATTACGACTACAGGCTTGATCAGATTCGGGTACTTGGACATGCAACCAAGGCAGGTCTTCGGAGAAAAGAAGGACCTGAGGGAAATATGAACTTCAGAAGACATGGATGGCAGGGATGTGGTGAAAGCGGTCCAAGACAAAACTAGTGAAAGAGGAATAATCAGGGTAACACAACCTGGACACGTTGAAGAGTCTAGAGAAAAAAAACTGCCGAACAATTGGCTCCGTAATAGCGTTCATAGCGGAAAAAGAGGTCGATAAAATAGAGGCACTGATAAACACTTGATAGGAGGTCTCGAACCTGAAAACATCAGTTTTTGAGGAGTCAAAAGCGGGAAAATGCGGAAATAAGTTATTCTGATCAAACATTTGTACTGGCAAATATGCAAAAGATTGTACTCGATAGCATACTCCATTTACCCGCTAAAGTGAACCCATTAAAAGCTGCGTCGAGGCAACATATCCTTCCAGACTTAGATCGGCATTTGATTTTGGGCGCAGACTGGTGGATAAAGACAATATTAAAACAATCTTTCACCCAAAGATATTAAATGTAAAAGGGGTTAACACTTGGTATGAATACGAGTTGGAAAATCGACGAATCCACAAGAAGAAACCGGAGTGCCACCACGCATCGTAAGTCTAAACACTGTTAAAACGGTTTCTAAAAAAACGTCGAGAAAGAATATTCTCGTCGGTACAAGACCCTTATCTTAAAAATAAAAAAAACTGTGATAGAGGAAGTTAAACTGCCCTCTAGGTACCCACACAACAGATGCCTGTTTGTAGTAGAGGCCTCAAAAGCACTGCCACCTTTCCATCAGTCTATAACTTTCAAAAGGGTCCTTACATGCCCCAAAAAACCCTTACAAAAGTCAAATCACACGCACACAAGGATAAAATACCTGATAAAAACTTTAGTTTACAAAATTCCCGGAATTAGGACCCTACAATGTAAAATAGCAGCAGCAGACGGGAAAACGGAAAAGCTGCTTGAAACGTCCGATAAATTCTGACTAACCACTGTTCAAGGCCAATAAAAATTTTAAAGAAAAAAAGAACAAATGAATTAACGAAGTCAAAGTAGATTTTACTATCACAGAAAAAGGGGAATGTATATTATCATCGGAAACGAAAAAAACACATAAAATAAGCTTATGTTTCAGGATAGGACAAGAGAGAGTAAGCATAGATTTAAACGACAAATGTTTATGATATGTTAAGTACTAAAAATGCTACCGTCTGTATAGTCGTGCAATGATCGAAAAGATTTGACGTTTGCCAATATGAGCAAAGGCCACACTAAAAGGGAGGACGAATGTGGAAATGATAGTATCTGTTTCATGGGAACCATATATCCCCAAACATTTTTTGTACTAAGAGAGGAATCGGTAGAATCGAACACAAGTTACTGTTGTATTAAATCTGACGAATACAGTAAGCCTTTGCTCAAGAAGAGTTTACGGCTTCTCGAGTAAACGGTGGGCACGATATAAAATGATATCGACATTAAAATCGAAACAACGTGTTAATAACAACACACGTGTTGACTAAGAACCGCAATGACTGGTGTATTCACTCTATGTCTCCTTTCAATTTAGTATACTTCTCTCTCATTCCTTCTCTCTATCTTTGTATTGGCGCCCCCCTCTCTCTCTCTTGTGTATTGTAGTGAGGAGATTTTAATAAACAGTTTTCGATTTTCGACTCGTGCGAGTCGAGTGTCATAAGCAAAGCTCAGTCGACATAAAGTTTTTATTTTGTAAAACAAAACAATCATAGTTGGGCAGTTGCTTATTTATACAGAGTTCAATTGCAGCACAGCGGTCCCAGCGATATTTTTAATTCTCAAGATGTAATGAATGAAGACATATATAATGACGGCGTCGTGTATCCAGGCTAGATACACAACCGGATATAACATCCCCGACCCGTATAAACCCATTCATCTTAGATG
>OY744517.1:57971037-58056037 GCA_963556195.1 Sepiola atlantica | reverse complement strand
ATATATATATATATATATATATATATATATATATATATATATATATATATGGATTTAAGATATTACGCGCTTTGTTTTGAACTTTTGATGTTCTAATAAATTGTGTATCTTTACAATGTTTTATTCTCATCTTTCACATCTAATATATATATATATATATATATATATATATATATATATATATGGATTTAAGATATTACGTGCTTTGTTTTGAACTTTTGATGTTCTGATAAATTGTATCTTTACAATGTTTTAAGTTCATCTTTCACCTCTAATATATATATATATATATATATATATATATATATATATATATATATATATATATATATATACTTATATATATATACTTATATATATATATATATATATATATACTTATATATATATACTTATATATATATATATATACTTATATATATATATACTTATATATATATATATATATATATATATATATATACTTATATATATATACATATATATATATATATATATATATATTATTGCGGTGAATATCTATTAGTACAACCCTAATAAAAAAATCAATTTAGTTTAACCTTTTGTCGATAAAAGCACATGCGTGTTGAACAACATCTATAATACACGTGGTCTATCCCTTTATCATGTACTTGTTTTTCTTATCAGCGAAAGAAAGCTCTGAGTTATGATGTTTAATGTGGAAATAATTGCAAATTATATTGTTTCTTTTTTAAAACGATAATTAACCTATTGACTCGTTCTGAATGGTTTCCAGAAAATCTCTCAAAGTTGGCTCTGGTGTAATAATCTTACAATAGAAGTTGCGTGTCTGCTTTTAAGACTAACGTAGAACTAGTTGGGAGTTTGTCTGAACAGAGTCGATCTTTTACGTTTCATCAGTGATTAGCCGTCGTGCAATTTCGATCCAGTGATTCCGCCGAATTATTTCTGTGATTTTTTGTTACAAATTATAATGTTGAATTAAGCTCATTCATCAAAATACATGTCGAATTTCATAATCATCATTATTTGCATCTAGTCGTAGTAGTCTCATGTGTCTTACTCACTTTTACATGCTATCTTAATCATACATCACACAAGAGTAGGTTTTCATGGGTGTATTTTTAGTTATCTGCTGGTTGCTTGGTGTAAGTTCTGACTGGTATTCTTTCTGAATCGCATCCCTGTGTGTCACTCACAAAAGAAGTTCGCTGACAATTTTAATCTTACACCTGGGGCAGTGACCAACACATATGATTATTCTGAATTTGATCATTGCTGAAACTGACGAAAGCGGCTGTAGAGTTGGTCTCTTGAAGTGTTCTGCCCCCATGATCTGTTAAAGGCAGCTCTTAGCATTCTTGTGTACACACCGCCATTTTTAACAAAATCTTTTAGTTTTAGTTCTGATGCTATTTCTATATGCCATAATTGATGCAAACATTGCTTCCAAGAAGTCACGTTTAATCTTCGAAAGTAGTTTAGATTAACAAGTTATGTCACTTTGTTTAGTCCAGCCTAGGACTTGTTGGTTCGCACATTTAGTTCACTATCTGCGCAATGTTGTTTTGCAAATACTGCCAAGTAAGGTAAACTCATCGACATATTTTAGACAAGTCCCATTTATAGAAGAAATATGTCTACGTTTGTTCAGGATAATTTGACTGTTTTGCTTGTTTTAACAAAAAGTCCAAATCAATTTTCCATTTTTTTCACTTTACACTTTTTCTACGGTTGAAGGAGTAACTTATCGTTACAGATGCAGACCATGAAACAGACGGAAATAAACGGAGTATCTACATTCACCTATGTGTATGAAAGCTAGATACGTCATAAGATGGCGTACTGCTGTCATATCTGTGGGGTATCTGCTTGGAGAACCTTTTCTGATAGAGTAGTTGCGGAGGACCTATTTTGTACCCTACAGTCACGTTCACACATAAGATATGTTGCTAGCCTCTTTCTAATGTATAATCATGTATATAGAAAGAGCTCAACTTGGCTCCAATAGCTGGTACTATCTGTAAAACATTCACACCAAGAACTCGCTAGGTACGGGAAAATACGAAACACTTTCCTTTTCCTTACTGTGTACCAACAGCCAAACGGAAATTCTCCGAACTAAGTTTCTTTCCTAAAACATTATCCAACCGACTACAACATCGTCGTCTTAAAGTCTAGTTTTAAATAATCTATGCCAATCTATCGTTTTGATAACCAAATTCTACACATCCCATCCATACATCCTGTCTTATTCTCTTGTCGTGACTCTCATCTTTTAATAGACGGATAAGCAAAAAGAAACCCAGTAAAATACTAAATAGTTGGCAATGAATCGTAGGCCATATACAAACGTACATGAACTATAAAAAGTTAGTGACAGTTTAACTTCTAAAAAACGATGTCTCATGAGAGAAAATTAAAACGCTTTGTAACAAACTAACTCTTGACAGTTCCGATGATAACATGCGACAGTTTATGTACCATTGATGTTAGTGGGGTTTCCTCTAAACATTCTAGTGAATTAGACGAGAAACGACCTGTGGTGTGTTTGAAAAGGCCACCTGGCAGCAATTGGTAAAGCAAGATAAATAATGAAAGAAAATAAAACATGTTAAAAGTATCTGTGGATATATTTTTACAGTTTTTAAAGAATCCATTAAAAATTGTAGGTTTTGTTTAATCTGGGAACGTGCATTTGTGTACATTTGACTCTGTTATAATGATTAACTACACGACATTTAATATGCACTATTTACATTTGTGAGTATACACGTCTTATTTACACTCGTTTCCATTTACGTATTTATATGCATGTGTAAATTAAAAGGTTCGTGAGTGCGTACATTTTAAATAGCATAAGTTATTTCTGTATGAGTTTCAATGTTTGTAAGAACACGTGGATATGGGGTTTACTCTAAATACATGCATACTGCATTCATGTGAATGCACTTATATTTAAGTACATTAATTTGAGTACGTACATCTGCATAATCTCATGTAAGTGCACATCTGCATTTTAATGTATGTTCGCGAGTTCATGTTCAAATTTTAATTGCTATGTGTGTGCGTTGGTATGATTGCCTATATGTATGGGTGTGGGACCAGTATACATGTTTAAATATATGCTTGTACATGCATACTTACATTTTAATGTATGTTCGCGCGTACGTGGGTACGTATATTTGTTATGGCTATAAACAGCTACCTACACTGCTTCTGTATAAACGTACCTGTGTGTATGTATCCATGTGAATAATAGTGTGTGCTCCCTATTATATAAGAATGCGCGAGTCGGATGTAATATAGGGAATACGACTCTGTTATCGTACATGCACATATGAATGTGCATCCATGCGTGTGTTTTAAAGGAGAAGCTTCCATGAATTCAAGTGTTTTCTTATAGTTTGTGCGAATGTTATATATGTATATTTCAATAAGGCTCAATCAATTAACGGCTGTTTTGTTCAGGCTAGTGTCTATATATATACACATACACAATCCATTTCAAAATATAACTTACTTCTAAGATTGAGATATGTTTTTTGAAAACGTCATTTAATTCTAATTTGCCATTATTTGTAAGTTACTGAAGAAGTAACTTAACTATATATATATATATATATATTTATACATATATATATATATATATATATATATATATATATTTATACATATATATATATATATATGTATACATATATATATATATATATATATATATATATATATATATATATATATATTGTAACTATTTCTTAATGTTTATTTAACCACCTTCTTTTTATTTCCTGGTGTAGCAATTTTCATTTCACTGATGCATCACATTGAGGTAGTGTCCGTATACAGTAACATATATATGTAAATTAAATAGTAATATAATAGTGTTGTTTATCTATTTACTATCTATACAAAATATACAAGTAAAAAGTTGTTTTTAGTTTTAGTTACGAAAAATTGAGTTCTTAAGAATATAACGGAGTTTATGAATATTTTCATGAAATTAAAGTATCAAAACTAGTGGTAGGTTTTTGTAATAAAATAAGTCAGGCTACTTTTACTAAACACAGACACGCAAACACACACACGCATATATATTATTTGTGTTTCATTTTACTTTAGTTGAAGTTCTCAGAAATCAACAGGTATCTTTCTTGTGGCTAAAACATGGATCTCTATATGAGATACACAGATAATCAAATATTCTATTAAAGTGTACATTTACCTGTCAAACGTTGAGTTAGTAATAAAGTTCACAACATTAATTATCCTCACTCATTTGACCCGTTAACTATGTTATCGTATATTTTCTTGCGGTTACTTGGTCTTACCGGATTCCAGAACAAGAATTCATCTAGTCTGGTGGAGTACCCAGCTAAATGATTTTACTTAAGGTTACATTACTTTGAAAAGGTGTACCATTCCTCGCATTTGCCAGTGTATAGCCGTGTCTAGGGCATCTTATTTGGGTTTCGAATATTATGTTATTTTGAACATTTGGTCAGGGTTTTTTCTTGTAGGGGCTAGTATCCCCATAGCAGGTAATCCTGACAAACCCTTGTACAGAGAGACGGAAGACACTCGAGAGTTGTATCTAGTAGGTTATTTCAACTCTCATGATGGGTGTGTGTGTTAGTTAGTGCCACTATACGTAAGGACCTGTGTATTTAAATTCTAGTACTTACTATTGTATTTAATTCATCCGTATATGTTTTTTTTTGCAGGCGACTTGTAGTGTATAAGCTCCTGTAATACTGTTCCACATATTATTATAATTTGTATTTTTGATTACTAATGACGTCGTCAAATTTCATGATTAAAGAAAATATTTTACTTAGACTAATCTAGCATGCATGAAATCATTTGTTTAGAAAATAATCTAACAATACTATAAAATACACGATACCATTAATCTTTTTACTTGTTATATGGTGCATTATTTTTTATATATATTATACTAATTCTTGTGGGAGAAAAGAAAAATACACGTCACAAAAACTTGTATTTTGATATTTTATTATGAGAATCCCATACTTAAAATATAAGTTGATTTATTTATTCAATCGATATATTGTTATAAACGTTAATACACATTAATACATTTATATATATATATATATATATATATATATATATACATATATATATATATATATATATATATATATATATATATATATATATATATATATATATAGTCATATTCATATGAATTTATTTATGTTCACATAATAGTTTATGCTAGCTAGCGTAATTAGCGACTATATAAATTAATAATAAATAATAGTGGTACCATTAATTAATACATCGTAAATTCTAAATCAATTTTTATGAAATCTAAATTCATCAGAATGTAGAAATAAACAATGCAACGGCTAATGCTATGTTGGGGGACTGTTTTTTAGCTTTATATACTAATGATCTTTGATAACATAATTAATGAAAAAATTTAAATAAAAATATAAAAGGAAACAATAATTTGAATAATTCATATCAAAGTCATATCATAACAGGATTATTTTTTATCCAAGGTCTATACATAATTTAAACGAAATAATAAAAAAATAAGCCTTGTATTATCTGAAAAGAACTTGAAAAGATAAAGGATGAAGAACAAAGTTTAAGAAATAAATAAGTAAAAGGCTTCAACGAATAATTGCGGTTCGTGATGAATAATTATCTCTTCTTATTATCTTTTATATGCTGAGTTTCAAATATGTTTTTTATTGATCGAATATGAACATATGAAACGAGAAAGGAAATAAATATGAGGAACACAATACACCATGAAAATATGAAACCAACATTAGTATGTCGATATTGGATCTGTCGTCCTCGATACATTCAGAAAGGATAACAAGTTATCTGTTTGAATAATAGTACATTATGGTGTGTGATGAACAACGAAAGTCTAAAAACTGAAAATAAGTCCACAGTAGATTACTCTTAAGGTTCCTATCAACGAGAACAGCAGTCATCGTGAAAAAACTCATATATATATATATATATATATATACAGGGTGGGCCAAAATAAGGGTCCTATCTTTAAATTTGAATAACTTGAATTTGAATAACTTCCACAAAATAAAAGTTAAACTCACCAAACTTTATGTGTGTGTAGACTGACCCTTCCGAGATTTTTTGAAATAAACAAAACAAATTTTAGCCGAAAAACACTTCTTAAAACTTACAAAAACTGAAGTATTGTTTTTTTACACTGTTTTGAGTTTTTTAAGCAAAAATAATGTTTTCTAAATGAGAGTACGTTCCTTAGGGCTAATACGGCTCATGCTTGCTTCGGAAGGGGTCCTTTACTTATTCTAAAAAAATTTTTTTTTTAAATCAATAAATAAAAAAGTTATGAATTTTTAAAAATAGGACCCTTATTTTTGCCCACCCTGTATATATATATATATATATATATATATATATATATATATATATATATATATATATATATATATATATATATATATAGATAGATAGATAGATAGATAGATAGATAATATCATATTGTTGGAAGCCCTTTTAAATTAAAATTGAAAGTCGAGTACTTTCGGAAAGATTTAAAATAAACATTCACCTAAAAGACTCAGGGCAATGCTCCGACTTTGTCGTTGAGTACTATAGCACGTTTAGATATTTATACTTGCCGCTTTCAGTGCAAATAGCACTTAATTACTCCGTTATCACATGACAATCTCTCGTGACTTAATGGGACTAGGTAGACGCTTATATATTCAATGTGTCTCTGATAAGACGATTCGCGCACTATGACCGCTGAGATTGTCATTTCCCTGCGCTTATGTGAGCAGTAAGCTCGAAATGACGTCGTGCATACGTTAAATATTTAAAATATAATTTAATATATATATATATATATATATATATATATATATATATATATATATATATATATATATATATAAATATATATATATATATATATATATATATATATATATATATATATATACCATGGAAATACCGGTCCAAAGATATAAAACTAGTAAACCTTATGTCTAGAATCCTCATTAAATTTTCAAAAGTGTAACATACTCCCTTATTCTCACATGGTTTTCTGAAATTACAAAATATGAAAACAAGGAGAAACCCACATATTACAAACAAATAAAATGACAGAAAACAAACTCCAAAAAGGTTAGTAGTATATAAATCAATCTATTCTAAATACAACGAAAATACTAGATTATTAAAATACGAGAATATGAAAAATTACATGATAAAAGAGGTGCGATAAAGTAAAACAGATTGAACGCTTGATACTATAATGTTATGTACGTATTGATCTATTTATTGTAGATTTCCCCTCTAATGCCTCTTATTCTAGGAAATTACAACAGTTTTTTTTTAAATGGGACTCACTGATGAGTAGTGCAAAGTATTTTACGACCAGTACGACATTAGATCACGTGGTAATTGCGTTAAACTCAATGTGTATGTGGGCTTAACAATACACTATTAACGATATATGAGCATACATTTACTTTCATGGTTATAATGACGACTTAATAATAATGGATTTAAATAAAAGAGGTTACCTCATTGTTGAGAGTGTGGATGGATGATGGTTAATGGGGGTATATTCGTCGACTGGTAAATAGTGTAGACTTATTAGCATTCATATTTTTAGGATTCGTGATATTAAATATAGCAAGAATTCGAGAAAAGCGTACAGTCATATATACACAGTTAAATATGTATATATATATATATATATAAATATATATATAAAATATAATAACACGAAATCACATAATTGTCGATGCAATAATTTATTTCAACCGTTCGGTTTTTTCAAGCATCACTCAGACAATTACATTTTTGAGACTGATAGAAAATTGAATTTCCCTACCACAGTTCCAATACAATCATAGATGGTGGTAGTAGCAACCATTTTGATACATCTTTTATAGAGAGGGGGAAAATTTAAAACTTATATTTAACTATGGCGGGCGAAGGGGAGGGATCTTTAAGTTAATCAACTAAAAACTGCCATGTCAAAATTATGACACATACGACTTGGCGATATCAACCATATAGGCAATTTTACTCACGCGCATACACAAAACTAAATACGCACACATCATATGCGCACTCACATACATAATCTCACTCGCACATTATCATAACTAAGCATAATCACATACGCAACTTTTATTCATCTCTAGCCAGAATGCGTCCGGCGAAACTCGTGTTCTCAAATTCGGTTAGAAAAAAAAAGAAAGAAACAATTAACAGGCACAGAGAAGATATAGACAGACCGCGTGTCATAAATTCTCAGTCCGTCTGGGTTCCAAGGAAGAGAATCTAATTGAAATAAGATTACACGCACATACATATATGTATACATACAAATCCATACGCACATACACACACATATATACACATACACACCCACACATATACATATCTATACACATATACATATACACACATATATACATATATATATATATATATATATACATACATATACATACATGAATACACCTATATATATCTCTGAATCTATTTGAAATATTGACCAAATGCATACGCATGTAGTTGTTCACACATGTAAACATACATACACATACATACACACACACATATATACATATACGCACATATACACACATATACATACGCACACATACATATATATCCACACACCTACACACAATATTTACATAACACTCTATATTCTTACTGATGTAATATGAGTTCTAAAAATTAGTCTTACCTTATTTATATTTTAGATTAATTTGATAATCTATTATTATAAATATCATGCGGGGGGGGGGGGTTATCGTACCTAATGTTATTCAATTTGGTATCTTCACCGTTGTAATTCTAGAGGCCCATCGGATTACTAATTCAAGTCTAATAATGTCTATTGGTAATATTTGACATTTATACTTATATTAATTCAAAAACTAGTGTATTACCTGCAGAAAAAATTTTCATACCACTATCTTATTTTAAGTAAATAATAAATATCCGCGTACACACAAATACTATATATCACCAAGTCAGTAAATCTGTGTCTATCACAGATATTATTATTATGGGGGGGGGGGTTTACCGTAAGTAATGTTATTCAATTTGGTATCTTCACCGTTATAAGTCTAGAGGTCCATCGGATTACTAATTCAAGTCTAATAATGTCTAGTGGTAATATTTGGCATTTATACTTATATTAATTCAATAACCGCATAATTTTTTTTAAAAACACTATCTTATTTTAAGTAAATAATCTGAATAAATAAATATTTCAAAATACCATTATATACGCATACACACAAATACTATATATCACCAAGTCGGCAATTCTGTGTCTATAGCAGATATTATTATAACTATTATGTTGGTGGTGGGGGGGGGTTACCTTAAATAATGTTATTTAATTTGGTATCTTCACCGTTATAAGTCTAGAGGTCCATCGGATTACTAGTCGTTGATTATTTTAAATTTATATTTATGTCTGCACTTAGCCATAAGTTCATCTCGTTTATTCAAGAGGTTATTTCGATCATATTTTAGGATTCTTATTTTTTCTTCTAGACATAAGTTGCATCTTTGTCTAAATCCATCTGGAATATTCGAAAAACATAAGATTGACCACGAAACCACCGGGGACCTGTTCTCATTTTTCAGATGCCACCATTGTTTAGCTAACTCCGTTTTGCTCTTGAGTTCTGGGTTATTGAAAGAGTGTTTGTGGTCATAAAAACGTTGTTTCCAGTTTCCCGCGGAGATGCCGATGTAAACCTTTTTATCCCTGTTGTTATCTTCCGGATGAATAGTGGCCTTATAAACCACACACTCAACTTTACAGTTACCGTCCAGTGGGCAGTTATTTTTCACTTGACAATTACATTTATTTACTGTGACCTTATTCTTACTAGGATTGTTAAGTAATTTACGATTATGGGTGCTGATAATTCTGTCCATGTTCTTGGTGCAAGAGTAGCTGATTTTAATGGTTTTTCTATTAAATATCTTCCTAAGTGGATTATTTATGCTAAAATGTTTATCTACCAGGTTCAAGAATACTCTCCGCGGGAAACTGGAAACAACGTTTTTATGACCACAAACACTCTTTCAATAACCCAGAACTCAAGAGCAAAACGGAGTTAGCTAAACAATGGTGGCATCTGAAAAATGAGAACAGGTCCCCGGTGGTTTCGTGGTCAATCTTATGTTTTTCGAATATTCCAGATGGATTTAGACAAAGATGCAACTTATGTCTAGAAGAAAAAATAAGAATCCTAAAATATGATCGAAATAACCTCTTGAATAAACGAGATGAACTTATGGCTAAGTGCAGACATAAATATAAATTTAAAATAATCAACGACTAGTAATCCGATGGACCCCTAGACTTATAACGGTGAAGATACCAAATTAAATAACATTATTTAAGGTAACCCCCCCCCCCCCACCACCAACATAATAGTTATAATAATATCTGCTATAGACACAGAATTGCCGACTTGGTGATATATAGTATTTGTGTGTATGCGTATATAATGGTATTTTGAAATATTTATTTATTCAGATTATTTACTTAAAATAAGATAGTGTTTTTAAAAAAAATTATGCGGTTATTGAATTAATATAAGTATAAATGCCAAATATTACCACTAGACATTATTAGACTTGAATTAGTAATCCGATGGACCTCTAGACTTATAACGGTGAAGATACCAAATTGAATAACATTACTTACGGTAAACCCCCCCCCCATAATAATAATATCTGTGATAGACACAGATTTACTGACTTGGTGATATATAGTATTTGTGTGTACGCGGATATTTATTATTTACTTAAAATAAGATAGTGGTATGAACATTTTTTCTGCAGGTAATACACTAGTTTTTGAATTAATATAAGTATAAATGTCAAATATTACCAATAGACATTATTAGACTTGAATTAGTAATCCGATGGGCCTCTAGAATTACAACGGTGAAGATACCAAATTGAATAACATTAGGTACGATAACCCCCCCCCCCGGCATGATATTTATAATAATAGATTATCAAATTAATCTAAAATATAAATAAGGTAAGACTAATTTTTAGAACTCATATTACATCAGTAAGAATATAGAGTGTTATGTAAATATTGTGTGTAGGTGTGTGGATATATATGTATGTGTGCGTATGTATATGTGTGTATATGTGCGTATATGTATATATGTGTGTGTGTATGTATGTGTATGTATGTTTACATGTGTGAACAACTACATGCGTATGCATTTGGTCAATATTTCAAATAGATTCAGAGATATATATAGGTGTATTCATGTATGTATATGTATGTATATATATATATATATATATATGTATATATGTGTGTATATGTATATGTGTATAGATATGTATATGTGTGGGTGTGTATGTGTATATATGTGTGTGTATGTGCGTATGGATTTGTATGTATACATATATGTATGTGCGTGTAATCTTATTTCAATTAGATTCTCTTCCTTGGAACCCAGACGGACTGAGAATTTATGACACGCGGTCTGTCTATATCTTCTCTGTGCCTGTTAATTGTTTCTTTCTTTCTTTTCTCTAACCGAATTTGAGAACACGAGTTTCGCCGGACGCATTCTGGCTAGAGATGAATAAAAGTTGCGTATGTGATTATGCTTAGTTATGATAATGTGCGAGTGAGATTATGTATGTGAGTGCGCATATGATGTGTGCGTATTTAGTTTTGTGTATGCGCGTGAGTAAAATTGCCTATATGGTTGATATCGCCAAGTCGTATGTGTCATAATTTTGACATGGCAGTTTTTAGTTGATTAACTTAAAGATCCCTCCCCTTCGCCCGCCATAGTTAAATATAAGTTTTAAATTTTCCCCCTCTCTATAAAAGATGTATCAAAATGGTTGCTACTACCACCATCTATGATTGTATTGGAACTGTGGTAGGGAAATTCAATTTTCTATCAGTCTCAAAAATGTAATTGTCTGAGTGATGCTTGAAAAAACCGAACGGTTGAAATAAATTATTGCATCGACAATTATGTGATTTCGTGTTATTATATTTTATTATTGCTCTGTTTACTACATTGAGCTCTCATACCCGGATTTCCTCCTGGAATTATTCCACTATAACATATATATATATATATATATATATATATATATATATATATATATATATATATAACCATATATGTATGTTTGTATATCAATAAAAATAATAGATAAACATAATTGCAAAATGTTTAGTGTTGTGTCCTATAATCCGAAGTGAATTATTACGAGCGTTATGATAGAAAACAATACGTCTAACAGTGAAAGAGACGGACGTTGTGTTGATGCATTTATTTTCATTCATGTTTTCATTTATACATTCATCATTTAAATTTTGTAATCTTACATATTTTATTCGATCACAAAGAGTAAGTTAGTAATTTATCACAGCTATAAAAGTTTAATTCAATTGTATTTTACTTCAAGGTTTTCTTATGATAAAATTGTTTATTCTCGAGTTTAATGTATTCATAATAGGTGTACACTCATCGCATCTAATTAAAGCGTAATAATTAATATACAACTATCGAAGTAAAAAATATATTTGTACATTTGTAGTTCACACTACATTCTCATATGATAATTTACGCAATTAAAATGATATAAACACATATATGAATACATAAAGTCAGGATAAAGTGCAAAATACATCAAAGACCACTGATTCGAATTCAAAAATATAATCTAGATGTATTAAACTTAGAATATCAATATTCGCATAAGACACTTTTGAATTTGTAACATAAACATTTTGACATTTATTAATAGATATTTTGCTTAAATTTAAAGTAACTGACATTAACATTTAACAAGCGTATGACACGACGGGTTATTTTATTGATGAGATATTATTTCGTTAATAACATTAAATTTATTATATATATATATATATATATATATATATATATTAAAATAAGTAAAGGGCCACACCTGTTTATAGTCGTGTTATTTCAAAAGCTGTCATCCTTTTTTATAATCTTAGATAACGGTTATCGCTTGAAAAGGGCAACTAAATTACCACCTGTGGAATTTTAGGTGGCGTGACAAAAGGATGATTGCTGAAAATTATCGTGATTTACGATTTAATTTGTCACTGTAATTGTGCAAGTTATGTTATTCAAACAATTCTGAGTTTAAATGCCCAAAGAGGCAAAATGCGATGTTACGGCTATAATGTGTTCTCACAATACGTTTTCATCAGATGCGTGAAATAGAAGATGTAATGGACTGAGAAGATGATGAACGGTAAAAAATTAAAATGACTGGCAATGTGTTAGTCAATCAAATCTTTCACCTCAAAGTATAATTGTTCATCAGAAAAACACATTAAAGTAGTAGATATGAATCGAAACTGAGTGAACAGAAGGAAATTAAATAAAACTTTAAAGAAATTATCTCCAAATCTACCTCTTGTGGGTAACATCAGCACAAAGAACTTCAAGTTTCATTAACCGAAAATTAGCACCAGCCAGAAGCTTTAACGCGTCTATTTTACCTAAATAAGAACGTCATCATTTTATATCATTTTACATAATAATGTTACACAAATATGTGACATTTTAGGTTGCTAACTGAAACGACCACTATTCATTTTCTGGACGAAGCTGTGTCATCACCAAACTCTGTTGGTCTTTTAAACACAACGTAGGCGCAGAATGATTGACAGAGCAACTTGTGTTCATCGTATCATAGGACCACAAATATGCATGTAAAATACACATTATAACCTTTCCCTATATCATCTAGGTTAATACAGATTTAAGACGCTAGTTTTGTAAAACAAAGTTATATTTCACAGAATTGATAAACAGTTATCATATGCCAGATATTATGCAATCTTAAACGTAATTTACAAAATATAATTAATTATACTTTTTTATGATATCTGAATGAAGGAGGTTTACAAGCTTCGACATCTATGGCAAACTTTTGGTCGTCAGAGGACTTCTTAACACAATACGCAAACTCGATAGTCTTTGTTAAGATAAGTAAATTACCATAAACTACAAATATCATGGAATGAAATTACAGTTCTCGAAAACGGTATTCATAATATTACCGATATCTGGCTTACAATAAGAATTACACAATTTAGATGAGACTTGTCTTTAAAGTTTGAATGTATGTGTCTCGGTAGTCTTAAGCTCGTCAAACGTGACGATAGGCATTACTTATTTTTTAAAATTGAACTTTTTTAATTGTCCACTTGTTTCTTGCTCTGTGATAATTGAAAAGGTAGTGTTTCTTGGACGAAGAGTTGCGGTGAACCAAAATGAAAACTTTATATCATACAGATGGTCTTCTTTACTGGTGATAAAATGAAAATCATTGCCGAATTATGAGTAAACCAAATTTGAAAAAAGTAAAGTATTTCTATAATGATATTATCAAGATAAGGGACGCCAATGTTAAGAGAAATATTTGTCGAATTGACAATGTCTGGTGTTGAGCTCAGCTGAATAATAGAGATGGGTTTTACAAAAGACGATTGAATTTACGAGGTTTAGTTAATAACGGAGTATATAGTGGTACTCCGGAAGTTGGGCGAATTTGATATCATGAGCGCACATAAAAATGACAATTACTGAAGCCGCAATTGGTTTTACTTGAAAAATAAACATTATTAATTTTGATGGTTTGGGCAAAATACTTATACTATGATTTTAATAGAAAGTTGTTAGTAAAGCCTGATAATACTCCAATTAATGTTAAAATATTTGTCTCTCATTTATATTTTTACTATATTACCCGTGCCACATTCGGTCACACACACTATCACTATTATTTTCACTTTGATTGCATTCGAAAATTCTTAAACTGTAAAATATCTTTTTAGAAATTCTTATTTGCTCAAATAATAAATGTTCGTTGTTTCTAAATTGTCGTTATCGATAATATAGCACGGATTTTCAATCTGATTTACCCATGAGTGTAGACCGTGTACAAACACACTATGCACCATAATATAGAAGAGAATTTCACCCTCTCTAAAACAGATACATCAACATTATCATATAGTGAGTGAATCGTCATAAAATGACAGAGAGAGAAAATAATGTATTTACTCTTTGCAGTCAGAACTTTCATTAGTGAGTATAAAAAAAAACTCATTAAGTCAGTAGGCCTGATAAATAGGACTGCAAAGACAATGCTGCACGACCGGCTGCGGAGAAAAAAATTGTTTTACTTATATATGACTAGTTAATATGTTACTGAAATACATTTTGATTTACTGTAAAAATTAACACGATCATATTTTAAAGGCGGCATTTGTGTATACGGAGACATAACCCAGGTCTGTTATTTTAAAGATGTGTTATTTTTCAAAGATCAAATTAATATTACGTACCATTTACTTTATCAGATGTAAGATAGTGAAACATCTCGAACAATGAATCAATTATAATTAGAAATGTTTTGTCATTATTGTAAAGCAGAAACGTACACATTTTCATCAGCTTTATTTCTATCAATTTTATAAAGTAACATTTTATTTATTAATGAGAGTAATCCTAATCGTAAATACTATTATTTTATTCAACCCCAACATTGTGTGTTTAAACGACGAAGCCACGTTATAAGTTAAATGCATGCTGAGGAAGACATCGGTTCTGTTGCTGCACCTTTCAATAACAATCGGAAATTGATGAGAATACATTAGACATATAACATGTTGTCGATTTTTAGGATACATTCTTATAACTCAACAATATAATGCATCTTCGTCTGTCGCACATATATCCAAGTCATATTATCGCAGTCGAAGTGAGTTCAATATTTCTGCAATGTGCACACAAAGTATAACTTATTTAAAGAATTAGGTTTGGCTCATAAACGGTTAATTGCTGTATATCTATCTTCAATATAGATGTTATTAATGTTATATACGATTGGTTAACGTATCATGTATATGAATTCAGTTTGAACATATTTCAGATACAGTCATAGTTATTATTCCACATCAAATTGTGTATGTTATAGAACTCAAATTAATTCTCAGATGTTTCGATGAAGCCGTAGATATAAAAAAATGGCGTGTATATAAACAACAGGCGGTTGAGCGAACCTTTGTTTTCTTTATAGATAGCCAAAAAGAAAATTTTTAAAGTAATACTAAATAATTACGTTGATGCACAGGTCCTCGTTAAATCACCAAAGTAAAGCGGCATTGAGTTTTTTAGTACTAGATGGGTGACCATTCGGGGCTATCTGGCACTGTAAGTGGGAACCTAGCTATAGGCAAGTAGTGTCGCCAATCTTCAGTTCATAGCGTGGTGACTATGGCCCAGCCGCTGAATGACATACACTGATGAAGTAACATAAAATCAGTGATGGGCGTCTCCACCAGAGTGATCAAACCCCTTATAAGTAAGAGTATTATAATGTTATATTGTGAACCAGTAATTACAAATCTTTTTTGATGTCAACACTAACGGCTGCGTGTGAATAAAATTCGTAATATCAATATAAGGTTACTATAATAAGGGTAGTTATAATATATTTTAAAGTAATCCGTTATACACAAAAGTATGAATGTGCGTTCTCTTTATGAATTACAAACAAAACACATAACAATATATTTGTTCAGATTACTTTTTAATGATTAGTATCCGGTATTTCCTTTGATGGGACCATTTTCATTTTCATTTCTATCGTTTAAGTTGTATTATGAAGAAGGTAAAGGCACATATTACACCATATGTGTTGTTGATCTGAAGTTTATATTAATAAAAAAAAAGATTTGTTTGGGCGTGCTAACGTCGAAAGATACGTACGCTTATTTAATGTTGTACTATTTAATGCATCAAGTTGCAGTAGCTTTCTTGTGGGCAATGAACGTAATGCATGATGCAAGACACGTACTCAAGCTCTCTATAACTCATGAATGCTGTTTTTCCACCCGCGGCCATTTCTCATCATTTCTCTAAATTGCAGTTCGTGAACAAGGATCAATAAAAGGGAAATGTTCTTTTTCGTTCCCTCAATTGGTTATTTATCTCACCACACACGATGTATATTCCAAGATAAGTATATACCTGCTTCTCCAAGTGACATTGAATGCGCTGTTTGGATAAACCACAGCCGGTACAATCATGTTCTGGATTACTAAGAAGCAGTATTACATTGTACATAATATATTATAAACACGCCACTCGTTTTACGTTTTACTGTCTGTATTTTCCATAAAGGATTGAAGACTCTTACAGATGGTCGGTGAGAAATTGCTATATGAAAAATGATCGTCGATTAATAAAACGGGTCTGCCGAGTTCAAATCGGGTTGGGTGTATAGTGTTCAATTTCGCACCTATATCGTTACTAAATTCACAGATAACGTGTTTTCTAACAATGCCTAAACTCGAAACATGCGTTCACTTAATTGTTAATTATGAATCGTTGACAATATATCTTGTGTACTCCACATGATATGGTTTTACAGGGGTAAAACATATAAACATACATAAAGAAATCATTATAAATGATGAAGGATATAATTAATAAAACATTTTAATGAACATATAGTGAAGAGAATACAGTGGACCTTGGGTTTACTTTCGGCAGCCTCGTAACTTTTGCTTGTCTTAATATGTTCTTTTAGTCGATGTTACTGACAAAATGGGAAGAATTGCTGTTTTCAGCGTCGGAATCTATCTATATAACACTTATCGTTGGCAAGTTTTCTGACTTGAAAATAGTATAGTTTTCAGCTCCTTATATCAAGTGGAGTTATCCTGTGTCTAAAGCCATTATCATAAAAAAACAATACATGTGTGATTTAGATTGCTGAGGATATTTACAGTATATACCATCTTATTGTGCAATTTACTCCACAAATACAACAAGTATTACAAATTAAAGAATTGCAAACAATAAGTCTAACATTAGTAGAACTTTAGCCGTAGATAGGGCAGTGGTTTCACATGCATTTTAAACAGTCTTGTAATGTTCATATCATGGCTTTAATTGGGTCTTTCCACGTGTGTACACTGTTGTATATAATTACATATTAATAGTTAGCATCTGCATTATAATACTCGTCTAATTAAGGTCGACGTACTATAATAAATTGCAGCTTAGTTTACTTGAACCTTTTTTTTAACGAAACCACAGTAACTCATCCGTTACACAGCCTTGCCTGTCCCTAATGCTTAAACGTTCGTAGAAATTTAGTATATATTTAGTTGAGAAGTACCACGACCAAACTAGTTTTTATTTTTCTGGTCCCTGGTTCCTCTTTTACAGTATTTCGACGTTGGAATATCATTTGGTGCTGTTATAGATGACGCGCCTGATTTCTGTGACTTCGCGTCGGCAACGACCGAGCAGGTCGCGGAAGCGCCCGAGAGTTGCCGAGACGAAAACGCCAAGCGTTAATGGAAGACTTGTCAGGCGATAATAAATGACGAATAGATTCAAAGAAAAATACATAGATAACAAGATAAAAAACGAACAAACTGTCGGGTGGGGGTGGGGGGTCAACTAGACTATTTTCAATCAAATGTGTAGAATAACTTTTTTTTGGGGGGGAGGGGGATTTTGTCAATATTTTCTTTTTCATTTGTTTCGCTGTTTTTTTATTCTTGCTAACATAAAACAAAGACAGAAAAATGGGTTAGGTTTAGGGTTAGGGTAAGGGTTAGGGTTAAGGTTAAGGTTTAGGGTTCCCGGTAGGGTTACCAGTACGGTTATGGCTATCGTTCTTAGCGATAGCCAATCCTTGCAATTTAACTGCCAAGCTCTAACTGGAACACTGGCAGACGCTAAAATAAGACAAATAAATTAAAAGAAAAATACATAGATTAAAATCATTTTGTTTTGTGAAAACAATGTTTTTCTTGCGGGGGGGGTTAACATTTTGTCAATATTTTTATAAGATAAAAAAAAGTAAACATGATATTATTCCGTCAGCGCTCGGGCGCTTCCGCGACATGTCCGATCGCTGTCGACGCTGTCACGGAAATCAGGCGCATCATCTATAACAGTACCGCTCATTAGTATAGAAAAGAAACAGTGTTGGGCTTAGAATAGAGCCTCGAGGAACACCAACATTGATAGAAGAAAAGAATGAAGATACACCATCAAAAGTTACACGCAAGCATTTATCAGAAAAAATACCTAATAATGTCAAGAACCTCACCACTAATACCATAACCATGACGTCTGTGTAAGAGACCAAACGCCTTCAAAATATCAAGCGACATGGCTCATCTTTTTCACTCACAAGAGTTAAAAGATCAGCAGTTTAACGGAAACCACGAAAAGTATACTGAACATTACATAAGAGGCCCAGACCTTCCAGAAAATCAACAAGCTTGTCGTTGACCAACGTTTAAAACTTTTGCAAATAACAGACAGGATACTAACCGGACGATAGTTGGGCATACCGATCACCGGCATTTCTAAAGATAGTTACAACAAGGACGCATTTAAACATGAAGGGAAATAGGGATTAGCCCAACAGAGATTGAATAATGGAGAGAAAAGAGAAGAAATTTCAGAAGCACAAAGTTCGATAACACCAACAGGTATTCAATCAGAACTTGAAGCCTTAGACTTGTCAATATTGGAAAGACCCCCAACAATCATCTTCCATGTGATAATAACAGAATCAAAAGACTAATCAATTTTCAAAGTTAAATCAGGAAGACCAGCACTATTATCATCAAGAAAAGAATTGTCAGCAAAAGAGAGGAGCAAAGAGATCAGCCGTATCTTTAGAAAATTAAATAACATGAATATGATTAAAAGGAGGAGTAATATCAGAATTGCTACTATAAATAATACTGATTTAGGTGCTCCAAAAATGATGATAAACAACCCTTTGAGATTTGATAGAGTCACAGATCATTTGAGAGCAGCTCTCGATAAGTATTGCTAGCTCTTCTGAAAGAGTGTCTTGAATTATCAGGTTTGGTTTGAACCTAAAGATGAAAAATGAAATTGTCAATTCCAACAAAGTGCCAGCCAGTATCTTTCCTAGCATCATCATTCGGAGACATGCCAAAGATGTAACGCCATGGAACGTCACATAGGAAGCTAAAAATCCCATTCGAATAAGTCTCTTTGTAGTTAAACATCTTCCTATGGAAAGGACGATCAATAGAAAACTTAACCAAATAATCAACCTTCACATCCAGAACATGACTAGAAGAACCCAATGCATTAGAAATGGTAATATAACACGAGTCACGAACAGCAGTTAGAAAAAGATCAAGTAAGCATGTTTGATGAACATCATAATCAAGAAAAAGCGTGAAAATTATGGATCAGTCATGAGACAGAAAAAATTAAATACAATGGTCACGAGCTAGATCTGTGCAGTTAGAGTGATGGAGCCAGTCAGAATGATGAGTCTTGAAGTCACCAAAAAGTAGGATGCAGCCTGATGGATGAATTTGCAATGCATCATCAATACTGCTGGATATAGTATCAACAACAGAGCATAATGAGAATGAGAACGGTACAAAAAGAACAAATAGTAAGTGGAGTGCAGTAAAAACAACCTCAAACAGATAAAAAGACATCGATGAGATGCAAGGCTCAGGGCACGTGCAAAGGGCAGATCCTTTCAACGAAAAAAGCTAGACCATGTAAATGCGTGGAAACCACAAAGCGAACAAGAGGAAAAAAGAAATCTGCATGTAGATTGTTGCTATCAATAGAAGAATATAATGAAAAGATTACTCTTAAAAATCACAATGGATTATATATCTAGTAATATGAAGGTGTTATTCCACTTAACAATTATAATTATACGTGGTTGAACAATATTTTACAATTTTAAATATTACTATCATTAATCGTCGAAGTTTAATAAGATGAGGTCATATCGATGATCTTAACTGTATTATTAATTAATTGTGTTAACTACAAATCTTAATAATCTCACAAAATGGTATATCTGATTTATAAGTTTTTGTTAAATCAACTCCGATTTAATATAGTACAGGTATACACTTAATTGTATTATTACTTTTTAAGTTTTACTTTAATTTAACTTTAACCTCTCAATATACTGATTAACTTCAAAATCTGCTTCACTACAAATATTTATGGAATTAGTGTTATACTTATAAAAAGATTGCTTTAGTTTTAAATTGACATATTTTGATATATATATATATATATATATATATATATATATACATATATATATATATAATATAAAAATCCAATTTATATTAAATCCTATCAAAGTACGGTTTAGCTCAATAAGCTAGATAGAGTATTTATATATTGTTTATAAAGTGATAGAATAGAAAAAAATCCACAATTCACAATGGAAAATGTCGCAATAAAAGTTCGGTTTTATCTGTTTTGAATACATTTTTATAAATAATACTTCGAATTTGTTTTATATAATGTAATATTTAAAAAATATTTACACCCAATAATTAATATTTAATTGTTACTGGTTAACCCTTCTGCAGACAAGGGCGATATATTAAAACGCAGTTGTTTTAAAGTCAATTTTCATTTGAACATTTGATTAGTTAATAATGCATATTTCATCACTTTAATCAATGCATTAACCTTATATATATATATATATATATATATATATATATATATATATATAGATAGATAGATATATACATATATATTTGCAGAGATATATACATATGCACACACAGACATATATATATATATATATATATATATATATATATATATATATATATATAGATAAATGAATTCGTGTGTTTTCAAATACACTCATCGAAGTTGAGGAAATATTAGTAAGATATATTTGGTATTTATGTATGATTATGTCGGCATAACGAACAACGCTATTTAATTAGTATTTATAGAAATATTCGTATATAATACGAGCGGGATCGACGAATATGTCTGCGAACAGATAATATATTTGGTGTAAACCTGTTTTGAGCCATCGACAGATATGACATTTTTTATCATTTTTATTTCTAACAGTTCCGCATTTATTTGTAATGAATAAAATAAAATATATCGTTGTATTCGACGTGCATTGATTGTGTGCATAGACGCAGACATGAAGATATTCTGCGAAAAACTCTAAAATGAAACTAATTTCAAAATGTCGACTGTTGCAAACTAGTATTCGATAACTATTTTGTGAGGGTACTGTATATGCTACAGGCAGAAAAACATAAATACCAGAAATATGGACTATTATGTATATGAAAGAGATAGGAATCAAATTTCAATTACATTATTGTAATTTTAACAGCACCCCCCCCCCATATGTTTGCTGCATGTTGTACACAAACTCTCATGACGGTTGCCAAATTATAAATCAAACGTTCTTTTAAAATTCAAAAAAACTTTGTTAAAAAAGTCAAAATATTTCTTCACCATGAGTCAATTTTTTCACGGAAAATCACGAAGACACTAATTGGTAATTTGCATGTTGAAATTTAGACGGCACACGGGAAAAAGCGACAACTGCTTATTAAATATGCATGAAGTGTTTGGCTTTAAATAATTAGAATTGGTGTATCAGTCAAACAAACGAAGCACTTCATTTTAGTTCTGGCTTTGATTGATTGCAGCATATGTGGCCTTTATATGATTTAATTAAAATAGATATTTTGCGGCTCGGTTTCTATTAGTTTTTAATAGTCAAATCTTTATCTTTGAAGTAATGAAGAACTTGTCACCTAATTATTTGAAATAAGTTAAAGAATATATGTACACATTTACCCACGAGAGCAGAGGATAACATATTTTAAATTATTTGTAAGTGTTTTTTATGTATATATATATATATATATATATATATATATATATATATGTATGTGTGTGTATATATAAATATATATATAAATTTATATATAAAATATAAAATATATATATATACACATATATATATATTTATATATATATATATATATATGTCATGATAAAGAAAACTCTAGACTCTAGTTGTGACATTTCAGTGGGAAGATCTAAATTTAAAATAGGAAAACTGAGTTTCTTTAATATGAGGCAAATACTGTGTTGCTTGAGTAAACTGCCGCAATAAAGAAAAGATTTTTCCTACCACTTATCATGTCAATACAGTACACTCTGAGATGTATGACCTCTTTTGAACCTTTTATATAGTAATCCATCTAGCAATAACTCAACTCAATAACTAAAAGTAGGTGTTCACCCCCACTACCTGATCCTTCTCTGCAATAGAACCTAGTGAAGAAACTGAATATTGCGATTGAACGTGAAGTATAACTGTTATTCCATTATGCATCCTCTTCACACACAATGAAACAGAATCAGATGCACAAGTTTCTCACGGACTTTGCTTCTTTAATATTAATTATGTAATATATAACATTACATTTTAATATTGCCCTAACAAAACAAATAAAACACTCGTGTTAAGATTTCGCTTTGAATCATACCCTGGCTAATTCCGTGTGAGTAAAAGCAAACCAAATGCCGTGTCATTCGTGTATAGATAGTGAACTTTGCGTAATCTGTTAAAAGACACGAAAACAATATAATAAGAATGCAAGCTTTTCTCGAAGTTATAAGACTAAACTACAGCTAAACGTGGTTATAACAATACACGAATCATGATATTTCTTAATAGGTTTCGTATGACTTCTCAAGAAAATAAGAGAACATTTTAACTATCTATTCCCATCAACTAATTAAATTTTCAATATATATATATATATATATATATATATATATATATATATATGTATATATTGTGAACGTTGTGAACGTTGTGAACGCAGATTAGAAAAACTGTAAGTTAACAAGGAAGATTAATATTTATTTGAGGTTGACGACAACGGAAAGATGGACAACAAAGGAGGAGGAGGGTAAGAAGGAGGACTAAAGGTATATATATATATATGTATATGTGTGTATATATGCATATATATATGTATATATATATATGTATATATATACACATTTATTATTTTTTTTATGTATATATTTTTTATATTTATAATATAAAACTAAAAATAATATATTAATCACCTAAATAATAGTGTAATGGATTCGTCCAAACACTTTAAAATGCAGCAACATTTTTGTAAGTAACGGATACATTTTATAAGACAGACGAACAGCACAGGTAAATAACATTTTTTTTATATTAAAATACCTATTATAAGTTAGCAAAACATTTATATGGAACAAAACGTACATTTAGTATAAGGAACGTTTATGTTTTTGTCTTTTAAGGGAAGGGGGGTCTGATCTACTCTGCTGGGAAGCTATGAAATTAAATACTGTCTTGTTTTTAAATTCCCGAAACAGTTTTTCATGGTAAACAACTGATGATCCCTTAAAATAGTGTTAGAAACAAACGAATATAATAACTGTAAAAAATAAATTGACTTACATGAGTGAATTTACCCTGAAAGACTTGGGACTATACGTTTTTGTTTTTTTGTTTTTTTTAATATAGTTTTAATGGTTGAGAAACTTCCGAGACTATATATATATATATATATATATATATATATATATATATATATATATATATATACGAATATGGATATATATATATATATATATATATATATATATATATATATATATACATATATAAATTTAGATAGTTGCGAAACGACAAGTGTTTTAACGAAACACAATCATTTAAATTATAAAGTAACGGACTTTTACTAGTGTTCATATGAAACGAAAATTCACACGTTCAAATTAAAAGGTAATACATCTAAAAATAAGTTTCCACATTTGTAAATTATACTAGTAGTTCGATTATTAATTTCTGTTGCGTTTATTTAGAAGTTATTTATCGTATGATTTATATTGTTGTATATATATATAAAAAAATGTTCATATATTTTTGTTATTACATAGACTATGGTAATTATAGAATTATTTCAAATCTGAGCTTGTCTCGCTTTGAAGCATTTTCGGTTATGTTGCTGTTGATTGGTGTAAATTCTATTTCTGTATATGAGATATTTCATAAAATATATTTTGCACAATGTAGTTCCGTTTCTACACTGAAATTTAATTTTTATATATATATATATATATATATATATATATATATATATATATATATATATATATATTTTAATTGTAATATATATTATTCAGTGAAAGACCGGGATTAGGCCAATAAACATAAGCTCGATGATACTCGATTACAGGGCATAGAGCATTTATATGTGATTTTTTGAAGGCTTACAAAAGCATTCCGTTCGGGAGACCAATCATCACCACAAAATACTTTTTCTTTCAAAGATTATTTATATATCATATATATTCAAATTAAAGAGTTGTTTTCTTACACGTGTTTCACTACCAAGCAGGTTCTTGCTTGGGAGATCAGAAGGCGTTCGCTAACACGAACGAACCAGGTCAAATCTCTTGTTTTTGTTTTTCTCCTGCACTTAAACCTTTTTTCCGTATGGCTTTTTTCATATATATATATATTTATTTTTATTTTTATTTTTATTTTTATTTTTATTTTTATTTTTATTTTTATTTTTACTTTTATTTTTATTTTATTTTATTTTATTTTATTTTACTTTTCCATTTTTTCTATTTTTTCTATTTTTTCTATTTTTACTTTTCTATTTTTATTTTTTATTTATTTATTTTTTTTTCCATTTTTAGCTTTTTCTATTTTTCTATTTTTTCTAATTTTCCTGATTTTGGTATTGTGAGAAATTTTTGAAATTTTTGAAATTTTTATATTTTAAAATTTTTGATATTTTTTAATTTTGAAATCTTGAATTTTTGAGTTTGCATATTTAAATATATATTTAAATTTAAATTTAAATTCATTTTTAAAATCATGATCTTTTTATTTTAAGGGGTATTATATTTTTTAATTAAAATAATATAATATTTTGTTTTAAATGAAATTGTGAAAGTTTTGGGAGATTTTTACTTTTAAAATTTTTTTAATTTTTTGAAGTTGTAGGGATTTTAAAGTATTTTTTAATTTTTGAATTCTTTTGATTTTCTTGGAATTTATATATATTTTTCTATATTTTTTCATATATTTTTTTATATATTTTTTGAAATTTTTAAGATATTAAAATTTTAAATTTTTTTGAAATTTTGGAGAAGTTTTTGAAATTTTTGAAATTTTTAGAATTTTTATAATTTTTATAGTTTAAATTTTTAGATTAAACATTTTAAATTTTCATATATTTAATTTTTATAATTTTTTAAGAGTTTTTTAAAAAGTTGTATATTTTTTATAAAATATAGATATAGATAGCCTTAAAAAAAATTATATATATATATATATATATATATATATATATATATATATATATATATATATATAAAATAACGTGTACGTTGGACATGGTAATATAATATAATATAATACAATAGATAACGTGATTACATTTTTTTATTTACTTACTTTATTGATGTATTTATTTATTAATTGAAACCATCGTAGAAATATATATATATATAATAAATAGTTTACTCCCTTTTTTCAATAATTTAATTAAATAGAGTTACGTACCTTTAACCATGGGTTTTTTATATATATATTTTCATATTTTATATATTTTTTATTATTTATTTTTTATTCTTATTTTAATTTTTATATTATTTTTATTGTATTTTTATATTTTTATATTATTATTTTTATATTTTCATATATGTATATCTTTATATTTGTTATACTTCATTTTACTTCATTTTAATTTTCTCTTAATTTTCTCTAAATTTTCTCTTATTTTTATTTTACTTTCCCTTCTCTCTCTCTTTCTTTCTCCTTTCCCTCACTTCTAAATATAGAATCTCTTACATAACGGTTATTTTTATGGTTTAAGCGTCTCACCGCCTCTTCATTTCAATTTCTTTGTGCATAGCGTTTCATAACGGGTAAACACTGTTTTTTTTAAGAAATTCCATGATTTTACCATTTCAGACAGTGCTGATGAAGACGGAATTGGGGATTCAACCTTTTTCTTGTGAGAAACCACTGGTCCATGTCTGATTAAAATCTGTATTTAGAAATAAAAAATATTACGCTCTTAATTTAATTTAATTGAGCACTCTGCTGGTATTTCCCTTTTATTCGTTTTTGAGTATACCCTTATACTTTACACTATATATATATATATATATATATATATATATAGAGAGAGAGAGAGAGAGAGAGATAGATAGATAGATAGATAGATAGATAGATAGATAGATAGATAGATATTATATAAATATATATAAATATATATATACATAAGTGCAAAAGTTTAGGTGGTGTATATACCAGAGTAAGCTTTTATCCCAAGCTCATAGTAACATATACTCGGAAATACTGCTGGTAGAAACAATTATCTCTCTCTCTCTCTCTCTCTCTAATTCTTTCTCTACCCCATCTCTCTCACGTTCTTTCTCTTTTTTCTCTTACTCTTACTCCACACACACACACACACATATATATATATATATATATATATATATATATATATATATATATATATGAACATTTCTTTGAGAAAGCAGTAAACAGAGGCGTGAATTAATATCAATAAATGAAAATTCATTTAATAATTTCTTTTTTTTATAATTCCAAATTTTCGGTTTAATCAAACCATAATCATGGTAAACAGACATTGTTTTTATTCTATTTTTCCTAGTAAAAATCTGACGGCGTGGCCGAAGATTTACGCTCTCCTCCGATCTTATTGGAGTTTTTTAAATTTTTTTATATATGTCCGATATTGTAGTGAATGCCCTAGTTGACCTGAGATGAATAATATAAGTTTCACTACAGTTTTAGAAGCGTCGTTAGTAGATATATTTGAAAATTTCTTTGAGAAACCATATGTATATATGTGTGTATATGTATATATATGTGTGTGTGTATGTGCGTGTGTATCTACATATCGTTGTATATTTGTGTGTTTGTGTATTTACTCATGTAGACGTATGAATCTTTTGTATTGAATTTTTTAATATATTTAGAGTATATTTATAAGCACGTATGTATTTTGAATATATGCTGGCTTGATAGTGGATCTGTGGGTGTGCCCATGTTTAGATGTGTATGTATATCTATGTCTGTTTATTTATTTGTACTTGTGTATCTATTAGAGTTGCTTATATATGTGTGGATTCTTGATATATAGATAAGATATCTATACGAAAATGAGTTTGTAAAACTTGGTAGGTGAAATCGAGTTGAAAGAAACCCAAAAGAAGTGCGCAATAAAACAAGGAAAGAAAAATGTGATTGGTAGGTCATAAAAAGTATTAAAAGGACAACCACTAACAAAAAAGGTAAACAAGAGAAATAGGTAATCCGATACTAATTCATAAGAAATAGAAAATGACTAACCCCCAAAAAGATTTATTTAGGGGAGAAAGTTCTCCAAATTCATCAATTTCTCTGAAATTCTTGGTCTGATGAGGTTGACTTTCTGGGAAAAGTACAACCGAAACATGTATGCACATATGTAACCAATAATGTTTGTATGAATAAAAATGTATACTTATAAACAGCTCTACTTGTTATTGCGCACTTTTTATAAACACTTTAGTTTCAACGGATTTACATCTACAGAAACTAATACAATACATGTAAAATATATGTATAAATATATATATATATATATATATGTATGTGTATATATATATGTATGTATATATATATATATATATATATATATATATATAAGAGAGTGAAGGAGAGATAAAGAAGAAGGATAGCGATTATAAGTGTGCTAGCGAGTGAGCGAGGTTCGATAATGAGCATGTGGGGATAACAAGAATGGCTAATAGATAGACAACGCAGAACGGTAAGAACCTAAAATCAAAAGAAGAGAGGCTGGGATATATCGATAGAAAATGAGAATATATAGAAAGCGATGTGCAGAGAGAAATAGAAAAAAAGATAAAAAGGAAAGAAGATATAGTGAGAGGACCAGGAAGTTTTAAAAGAAAAGTGACATACACGTTTATGATATTTTATTTAGTTTTCTATAACCCGGCACAGCAACTGTACATATAAATACAAACGCACACACACACGCACACACACACACACACATATATATATATATATATATATATATATATATATATATATATATATATATATATATTTATATATATATATATATATATATAAATATTAATATATATATATATTTATATATATATATATATTTATATATATATATATATATATATTTATATATATATATATATATATATATTTATATATATATATATATATATATATATATATTTATATATATATATATATATTTATATATATATATATATATATTTATATATATATATATATATATATATATATATATTTATATATATATATATATATTTATATATATATATATATATATATATTTATATATATATATATATATTTATATATATATATATATTTATATATATATATATATATTTATATATATATATATATATTTATATATATATATATATTTATATATATATATATATATATATATATATATATATATATATATATTTATATATATACAGGGTGGGCAAAAATAAGGGTCCTATTTTTAAAAATTCATAACTTTTTTATTTATTGATTTAAAAAAATTTTTTTTTTAGAATAAGTAAAGGACCCCTTCCGAAGCAAGCATGAGCCGTATTAGCCCTAAGGAACGTACCCTCATTTAGAAAACATTATTTTTGCTTAAAAAACTCAAAACAGTGTAAAAAACAATACTTTAGTTTTTGTAAGTTTTAAGAAGTGTTTTTCGGCTAAAATTTGTTTTGTTTATTTCAAAAAATCTCGGAAGGGTCAGTCTACACACACAGAAAGTTTGGTGAGTTTAACTTTTATTTTGTGGAAGTTATTCAAATTCAAGTTATTCAAATTTAAAGATAGGACCCTTATTTTGGCCCACCCTGTATATATATTTATATATTTATATATATTTATATATATATATTTATATATATTTATATATATATATATATATATATATATATATATATATATATATATATATATATTTATATATATTTATATATATATATATATATATATATTCATATCTATATATATTTATATATATATATATATTTATATATATATATATATTTATATATATATATATATATATATGTATATTTATATATATATATATATATTTGTATATATATATATTTATATATATATATATTTGTATATATATATATTTATATATATATATATATATATATATATATATATATATATATATATATATATATATATATATATAAAGGAAGTGTTATATATATATGGGAAAAGAAGGATGATGGTAATCCGACGTAATGGGAAAATGAAAAAGGAAAACCAAAAAATGGATGTTTTTATGTGCACATCAACGTTTCGTCTTTATTTATAAGACTTCACCAGGATGATAATATAAAGAAAAATGTCATGCAAGCACAAACACAGAGAGGGTTGACATATTGGGAAAAAGGAAATAATGGTCACTACTGGAGAAAACAGTAGGGTGGACGTCCGTACTTGGTGAGGAATGAAAAATGAATGTTTATGAAAATGAGTGGGGAAGAAGTGGAAAGATGGGGGTGAACAAGGATACTGTGTTTGTAGTAAGAGAAAGAGCTGAGGGGATGAGCAGGAATAATGTAGATGGCAGTGAGTGAGTGAGTGGAGGGGTGGAGGAGAAGGAGGAAGGAGGTATTTGAAACGGTGGCTGCGGTCAAGACTGAAGGGGAAAAGTAAGTTGGAATGTTTGTGTGGGGGTGTATGCAGAGAAATGGAGGGTGGGTATAGAAAAAGGGGGTGGGTATATATTGCGGGGGGGCTGTGATTTTGGTGGATAGGCGGAAGTTACGGTCTTAGAAAGGGTTTTGAGAACAATGAGGAGATTGAGGAATGGGGGGTATGGAAGAGTGAGGGTACGAAAGGAGTGGTTAAGAGGGGTTGTTGTGATAGGGTGTGAAATATTTGAAATATTTGGAAAATGATGGCAATGAGTGAGGCAGTGGAGGGGTTGAGGAGAGGGAGGAAAGAGGTATTTGAACAGGTGGCTACGGTCAAGACTGAAGGAGAAAAAGTAAGTGGGAATGTTTGTGTGGGGGGTTGTATGAAGGAAAATGGAGGGTGGTAGAGAAAGAGGGGCGCTGTGATTTTGGTGGATGGGCGAAAGTTACGGTCTTAGAGAGGGTTTTGAGAAAATGAGGGGATGTAAGAATGGGGGGTATGGAAGAGTGAGGGTAGGAAAGAAGTGGTTGAGAGGGGGAATGAGTGAGGGGAGAGGGGAGATTTGTTGTCATAGGGTATGAAATATTTGAAATATTTGGAAAATGAGAAAAGTTTGCTGTGTTAAAGATGTGAGGGAAAAAAGGAATGAGTTAGAGAAAGTAAAGATTCGTGGAGAAAGAGGATGAGTTTGAGTAAGTGGGAAAGTGTCATTGAGGTTAGAGATAAAATAAATGTTATCTATGATCAAACAAGAGGTTTTGTTCAGTAAGGATGATCTTGCGTATTAAGGGTGATAGGTTAAAGAAGCCATTTCGTTGCTTGATTGTGGTGGAGGCGGTGATGACTGCAGTTTCCAATAATCTTCGCTGAGATTTGTTGTGGATGTATTTTGTGATTTCGGTTTGTTCAAATTTAAAGGCATGACCATGTTCTAGTGCATGGGAGAAAAGGGCATTGAGAGGGTAGTTGTTTTTTTATGTCGTTTTTGTGTTCATTCAATCTTTTCTTTAATTCACGTTGTGTTTCTCCCACGTAAAATTGATGGCAGTCATTGCATGGGACAGTGTATAAGCCGGCATGAGATGTGGGTTTTTTTTGCAAATGTCTTGATGTGTTTAATGTTAGTTTTATGGATTGAGATGTGGTCTGTACTGTTGGAATGCCTAGTTTCTTAAGCGTGCTGCATATGGATCTGTTATTGGAGTGCGTGGGTAAGAGAAGGGGTCTGTCTATGAGGGAGGTGTTAGGAGTCTGATTTTTTTGTGATGTGTTTCTGGAGAATATTTGGAAGGCTTTTTTCTTGGCATTTAATATAAAATGTGTGGGGTATTGCAATGTTTTTAGGGAATTAAAAATGTACTTCATTTCTTTATCTATGTGTTGGTGGCTACATATTCTAAGGGCGCGTAGGAAGAAGCCTATAATTATACCTGTTTTGATCTTGCTATGGTGGTGGGAGTAGAAATGTATGTAGTCATTTTTGTGAGTGTTTTTGCGGTGTACCTTAAATTCTAGTTTATTGTTGGACTTAATTATGAGGGTATCTAGGAAGGGTATAGAGCTGTTTATTTCAGTCTCATGGGTTAATGTGATGGAGGGTTCTACTGTGTTGAGTCTATCTTTAAGATTATTGATTTGTATGTTTGTGGGGAGAAAAATTAAAATGTCATCTATGTATCTAAAGTATTCGATGTTAGAGGGTAGTCTATATTTGAAAGGGCCGGATTCTCAGAATTCTAAAAAGAGGCAGGATAATACACCGATAAGGGAGTTATAGAAAAGAAGTGTTACGACAGTTATTCTTTTAAATCTCTCTCTCTCTCTCTCTATATATATATATATATATATATATATATATATATATATATATATATATTTGTATATATATATATATATATATATATATTTGTATATATATATATATATATTTGTATATATATATATATATATATATATATATATATATATATATATATATATATATATATATTGTTACACCGGCCGTTCTTACACAGGAGAAGCTGCACCGGTTGCTACTATAAAGAGTCCGAGTCACCAGAGACATAGGGAAGACAAAATACAGTCAAGTTTCTTACTCTGTTAATACACTTGTTAAACCAACCCTCGACTTGACTTCCTTTATTTATTATTTACTGTTAGACAACTTCACAACAGATTGGCGACGAGGAATCGAAACGATTTCACTGCAAAAAAAATCACACAGAGTTATTTCGCAAGATCTTTACGGAAAAAACCCCATCTTCGTCAGATATTTGGATTCGCAAGGATTAACAGCAAATTAACTACTGAGTAGTTAAGCGAAAAAAAACAAAAAAACACACCAACTCAAAACTTGCTACCAAAAATCGATAACTAGAAAACGCGAAAGACATTTTCAATTATTGAAATAATTGAATACACTGATACCTTTATTTTTTTTCTCTTCAAGTTTCACTGACTCGTTAAGATAAATGTTTTCCGCGTCAACTATTACAAATATTGTGTAAGTTTGTCGTTATTATTAGGACAACATCTGATATTTAAGCAAGATCCGGATTGACTATTTATTAAAACGGTCTACCACAGAATTGTCGAGAGCAAAGGACGGACAGTGAAAAATATATTCGCGTAAGATTGTGTGCTTCTAACAAAGAACTGTTAAATAAGCAAGTCGTCTTTTTGCAAAATAAAAAGGGGTTAAAAAGATTTCCCATAAAACTAGTCTTATTAGGCTTATAGCGACGGACTTGGTTTTGTAAAACTACGTACACATATATATATACATAAAAAAAAACGTTTTTCTTAGTTTTGTTTTTCAAACAAAAGTACTGGGATTGAATTTTTTTTTTTACTAAGGAATAATATATTTCTTGCTTTGTGTATTAGTTGAGCAAATTAATTATATTAAGCACGTTGTGGGGAAAACTGATTTATTTTTACAAGTGTAAATTGTATGGTGCATAATTTGAATTCGTGAATGATGGACACTGAATTCGAAGATTCTCTTTTTCAATTAGTTAAATTCCAAACGGAACAAAATGTTGCGTTACAAAGACAGCAAGTTGAACAACAAATGGAACTTCAAAGAAAACAAGTTGAAATTGAAAAGAAATTTAATAGAGAGTCGTTGGAACAGCAAAAGCCCAAAGAAAAATGCATGCTGAACGAGAAGAAAGATTCCAAGAAAAACTGATACAACAGCAGAAACACTTCGAAGAACTCTTGATAAAAACACAGGAGGAACAGAGAACATTTCTGGAGGCAACCCAGTTAACGAAAGCAAACGAGAATCATAATGCATTCTCCCAGACGGCTGTGTGGAGCGCTATCAAAATTTTCAATTATAATCCAGAAGACGATGTCACATTTGCTCACTTCTATAGAAGATATGAGGATAGTTTTGTATCGGACAGCAGTACATGGACAGACTCTAAAAAAGTTAGATTTTTGCTAAGAAAATTAGGAGCTGCCGAGCATACAAAGTTCGTGAATTTTATCCTTCCAAAAAAGACCAGTGAGTTGAACTTCCAAGAGGCAGTTACTTTACTAACAGAACTGTTTTCTACAAAAACTTCTCTTTTCCACAGGAGCTATAAGTGTATGAATGTCACTAGAAGAGAGGAAGACGACTACATTACGTATGCAAGTATAGTAAATAAACTTTGCGACGATTTTAAATTAGAGGAATTATCATCGGATTATTTAAAATGTCTAATATTCTTGCAAGGTCTGGTCTAAAATAAAGACTCTGAAATCAGACGTCGTGTTTTAAATAAACTCGAAAATGAGCCATGTCTAACAATACAAAACTTAGCGGAAGACTGTGAACGTTCTGGTGCGTTGAAACAGGACAGTCGTGACATAGAGGAAAACGGAGTGTCACACATTAAAAAAATCCATCAGAAGAAAAAATTGACTTCAATGAATAACCAGAGAACAACACATGGAAAATATCCACCTGGACCGTGTTGGAGGTGCGGAGATTACCATTGGTACAATGAGTGTCCCTACATATTCAAACAATGTGACAACTGCCACCAGAAAGAACATAAGGCATCACGTTGTAGGAAAAAATCTGATAGAAAGACAGCCATTAAACTGACAAAAATTGAACCTGAAGAACTAAATATCCGAAAATATGTACATGTCAAAATGCTTTAAAAAAAGTAAGACTACAGCTTGATAGTGGGTCTGACATTTCCATCATTAATGTACAGACATGGAAAAAGCTTGGGAGACCCACTTTGCTTAAATCACAGAAAACGGCGAGAAGCGTCAGTGGTGAAAAAATAACCTTCGAAGGGGAATTATTGACGAATATTTCTTTCCAGAATAAGACCGTAAAAGCCAAAATTTTTGTTATGCGAAAATCGAATAACCTTTTTGGAACTGAACTGATTGAAAAGTTTAGCCTATGGGATCTGCCTTTAAGCTCCTTTTGCCAAAAGGTTTAGGATTCGAATGTGGAGGCAGAAAAACTCAAGAGGGAATTAAAAGAAAATTTTCCAGATGTATTTTCAGGCGGTCTTGGAAAGTGTACAAAAGCGGTAGCAAAGTTTGTAGTCAAAACAAATGAACTACTTGTGTTCAGAAAGAAAATAAATGTTCCATACGCCGCTATAGAGCAAATAGACGGTGAATTAGAAAGACTCGAGAACATGACTGTCATTTCAAAAATTGGTCACAGTGAGTGGGCTTCACCTAAGGAGATTCGGCTGTGTGCCGACTTTTCCACAGGCTTGAACAAGGCATTAAAAGCACACCATTACCCTCTTCCAAGCCCTGAAGAAATATTTGCGAAACTGAGTGGAGGAAAATATTTTTCTAAAATCGACCTCAGCGACGCTTATCTTCAAATCCTTGTCTATGAGGAGTGTTCACAACTGCTATGCATCAATACCCATAAGGGATTATACAAATTTAACCGACTTCTATTTGGGGTAAAGGTCGCCCCTGCGATTTTTCAACAAATTATGGACATGATGTTAAATGGGATGGATTTCGCAGTAGGGTACCTGGACGATGTGTTAATAAACAGCGTTAGCAAAGAACAACACAACTCATGTAAACCAAGTATTCAAAAAATCCAGGATTTAAAGATGAGAAATGTACTTTTTTCATGGAAAAAATAAAATACTTAGGGCAAATCATCGATGAGCAAAGAAGGAGGCCAGACCCAGATAGGGCAATGGCGATAAGGAACATGCCTGCTCCAGAAAATACTGCATCCCTACAAAGCGTCTTAGGGTTGGCGATTTACTACAATGTGTTCGTACCAAACATGCATAAACTAAAATCACCCTTAAATGAACTGTTAAAGAAGGACCAAAAATGGGTCTGGACGCAAGAGTGCGAACAAGCGTTTCAGAAAATTAAAGATATCTTAATGTCTGACTTGTTTCTGGCACATTATAATCCCAAGCGTGATATTGTAGTTGCAAGCGAAGCCAGCAACTATGGTATAGGAGCATGCATATTCCACAAAATGGATGATGGAAAATAAAAACCCATAACCCATGCATCCCGAACACTTCTACCAGCCGAAAAAAAATACTCTCAAATTGAGAAAGAGGCTCTAAGCATTATATTCGCGGTAAAGAAATGTCATCGTTGTCTGCACGGTAGACAATTTCTGTTACAAACACACCACAAACCCTTATTAACGATTTTTGGATCGAAAAAGGGACTACCACAACACACTGCGAATAGACTCCAAAGATGGGGTACCATTCTTCTTAACTACAATTTTCAAATGGAGTATGTACCATCTAAGGAATTTGGTCATGCAGACGGGTTATCTAGGTTGATACCTAAGCAGACAGAACCATTGGAGGATATGGTGATAGCAGCTATTCAAGCGGAAGCTGAAGTAAAACATACGTTATGTGACACAATAAGAGAACTTCCAGTAACGCTTGATGAGATTAAGAGTGAGGAAGAGGTGGATGAATTTATCATAAGCACGAAAGAAAAAATCAACAATAGCCAACTAGATGATAGAATTTATTCACTTTCCGACAACGTCCTGTTTAATAGCGACAGGGTTGTAATTCTCTATGGCATTATAGAAAAGAATGCTCAAGGAATTCCATGTAGGACATCATGGATGCAGTGTTTGATACTTTTCAGGTGCTCATGCCAGAGACTGCTCCTGAGATTAGGAGATCAAAAAGAAAACGGAAATTGACTGAGTTTATGATGGTGATTCCCAAACAAAAACGTTATTAATCCCCAGAGGGGATATTTTCAAAGGGGGGTGTTACACCGGCCGTTCTTACACAGGAGAAGCTGCACCGGTTGTCACTATAAAGAGTGCGAGTCACCAGAGACACAGAGAAGACAAAGCACAGTCTTGTAACTGTCTAGCCAAGTGCTAGTCAAGTTTCTTACTTTGTTAATACACTTGTTAAACCAACCCTCGACTGTACTTTCTTTTATTTATTATTTACTGTTGGACAACTTAACAACATATATATATATATATGTGTATGTATAGATATATGTGTAGGTGTGTGGGTATTACAGAAAATCACAACAACATTTATACCGTCGGTTTAAAATCCGACATAGAGGAAAAACGCGTGACCGTGCTTTCTGTTTTGTAAGATGTCCCTTTTCTAAGGTATGTTTGTATCTTCTACAAGTCTCATTTTTTTACTTTGTAGTAGTATTTGATTATTTCCAGCCCCATTACTTGTTTTGTAATGTTATCCGCAATAATATATATATATATATATATATATATATATATATGTGTGTGTGTGTGTGTGTGTGTGTGTGTGTGTTCAAATAATGAGTATGTAAGATGACCTTTTTAGTAATACAAATATGTTATATTTCCTGACGAGCTGTCCCTTGCCTTAGAGTTACTTTACCGGATTAAAATTGCTTAAAAGCTAAGAAAAACATTTAAAAGGAAAAACAAAAAATACACGACAGTAAGAAGCTTGCCTGGAAAGCGGCCGGTTTATACACTCAGGAAACGGTTTCCGAAACAGACGTCCATAATCAATAAAATACGAGGCCTTGTTCGGGAATGAATGGTACAGAAAAGCATTAAGAAAGGCTGTCTTATGTAAGAAAATGTACAAAAGCCAAAGGCCTAAAACCTGTTGGAATTTTGGAACATATCCTATTTACTTATCATGTATATATATATATATATATATATATATATATATATATATATATATATATACGAAGGCCTAAGACATTTATGATAACGCAAAATGAATTTTACTATTCGTATGTAAATATAATATTCGATCGGTAGTTGAGCTACGGTGCGTCGTACAAATATGTCCATACTGATCGATGAATCAACGGATCGATATATAGATACGATCAAATTCGAAAAAATATGACAAACTAGATATACATTGCTATATATGAGGTCATTCGGATGGAAATGTTTCAGATAGAGAAGTATTCATTGTATTTAGCTTGATATCATGAGAATAACGAAGTACGTTTCTGCATTAGAAATGACATACATAAACCTTATTCTCGTGACTTGCAAACAGGAACGGACAAAGTGAGAACAGAAAAAATCTCGCAACGGCTGTAACCAAAAAGGAGATGTATAACGCTTAGTTGTGCATTAATGTTGTTCTTGAAGGCACCTGCTAAGAAGTGTATCAATCTAAAGTATATGAGATGAAATATACTCTCAAGTAAACATCTATGATAAACGAATATAACAACAGGATACAATGTATTTACAAGACTACAAAATATTTAAAGAAGTATAAATAAATAAAAATGAAAATACCGAACCATTTAATATGAAACACTTTTAACCATATATGTGTTTATTTAGCCGGCATTGCAAGTACTTATTATATACTACTACATTCGTTGGCAGGGTAGAAAAGAAGCCGTTGGGGTATTTAAAATCACGGCCAAATAACATTTTAATTGTCTGATAGTTAAGCATTCCTAATTAGCCGGTCTAACAACATACTTATAATGATAGTTTAGACTTTTCACCTCTAATGACATATCGTTTTCTTTGAATTTAAAACAATTATCATTTCTACAAAAAATGGATAAAATATATTTGATGAAATTTTATTAATATTATTTTTACTTTAATAAAATTTAACAAAATATATATCTATATATTATTATATATTTTGTCAATCGGACTGCGTTATGCGATGAGATAAAATCCATACGGTGAAATAATTTAAGTGAAAATGTAAGTACATTACAGGGTCAAGCAACTATCTTTAAACGTGTGGTCTGTTCGGCTCCAAATACGAGTTTGTAATCTCACAGTAGACATTTCTTTTCTATAACGTTATGGTTTTAACCAGTATCAATCCTGATTATAAACATGAATATTGTTAATAGAAAATAGATAAACTAAATTTATTTAATTAAATTGCGTTCTTCTATATAAGATTATCATTTTTCTGTAAATAGTTGATAGAAAGCAATAAAAACCTAAACAAACAATTATTTTAAATTTTAAAGTGGAGACTGTTTTTACATATAAATTTAACGTAAAATAAGTTTCTACTTAAAGACCATTTATATATATATGTATATATATGTATATATATGTATATATATATATATATATATATATATATATATATATATATATATATATATATATGTGTGTGTGTGTGTGTGTGTGTGTGTGTATGTGTGGTTGTGTGTCTGTGAACAACACATTTATATACAGGAAAACTCATCAAGAAACGAAATATTTTACCGGGATCCTTAGGATAAACGAACGTCTTTTTTCACGACCGTTGTCTTTCCGGCATATTTCCAATTTTGTATCTACAATTCCGATTACCTAAAATGATCTGTTATTCTTAAGCATGCGAAACAAATGTGTGTATATATATATATATATATATATATATATATATATATATATATATATATATATATATATATACATATACATATACAATTACATGAGTTATTGGATAAATTACTTTCGGTTTTATTTGTATCATACATTACATACGCACACTTTTATGATATTGTAGCCATTCGAACATATCCCAAGCAATGAGATAAATATAATGCGTTTATTTGATATGATGATCGTTTTTGTCAAAATGCTGAAACACTCGTGCTAAAAGCATCTAGAAGTCTGAACATTCTCTTTTTAAATATCTTTTTTGCTCAAAGATGAGTCAGCCACAGTAAAATCAAACAGTGAGAGTGTAAAATTGTTTCGTAGAGTTAATCAGGACAGCCGATTTAAAAGTCAGTTAATCTGTACCACAGACTTAAACAACCGAATAATAAATATTGTAAACAAATAATCAGGATTTACGAAGCAAAAACATTACAATAAAATACACAATTTTTTGCACGCTGCTTTCAGCATTTTCCAAAGCAATCAATTGGTGTACACAATACCATAGGTGTAAGTGTATGTACGCCAGTTCTTTAACAATCAATATTTGTTCTATATAAATCTGTAGTGTTAAATTTGAATAGTTAATAAGCACAACAGATGTGGTAATGCGTTCGAGTTCCTTTATATGAAGTGTGTTTACCGTTGACATGTGTGTGCGTATATGTATATGCATGTACAGGGTTAGTTTTTAATTTACTACCTGATCATTTTGCTTGTGGACGTTTTTGAATTAGAACTATAGTTAGTTTAATTAGTTTTACAAAGATAATAAAGACGGATAGAATTCTATTGTAAAAAGTATCATACCTGCGATTATTGTAAAATTCGACATATATATGTATATATATATATATATATATATATATATATATATATATATATATATATATATATATATATATATATAATAGCTATTCTATAATGTCATTGTTTACGTGTCAAAGAGTGTTATTAGGTATAAGATAGGAACCACTTCTTTTTCTTAAATTCAATTAGATCGGATTTAAATTAAATTTTTAATCATTAGACACCAATTGGGCAACATTCTTTGATTTTTTTTCTTCTTTCGATATTGTAACCTAAAGACTTTAATGTAAGACATTTTTGAGAAGAAAAAAACATGTAACGGTTTTTGATCACAATTGGAATAAGGTTTTTAGACACCATGTTTAGTACCATTGTATATTGAGTTAAATCTGTGTAAATGATGCAAAACTGTTCTGTTCGTGTTTTGCATTTTACACGTACTAGGGCTTGCATTAGTTTAGTTAATACACCAACACACACACACGCACACACCCAGAAACACCCACACACTCACACACACACATATATATATATATATATATATACTTATTATACCATACATTGTAAGGTTACATATGTACATTTTTCTTGATATAGTATTTACTTAAAGAGTGTACAACGCGTGAGTAAAGTAGAGCTTATTAACAATATAGACATATACTTTAGGTAAGTAAGCGACATAGACACATTCCTGGTGTATAATTAAAGAAGACTGAGACATTCTCTTACGGGAAGTAAACACACACATTTATAAGCATATATATGTATTACAATATGTTTACATGCGAAGTTCCCCTTTTCAGGAGAGATATTAGAAATATGCATATCATTAATTTGAATTTGACTTTAAAATCACGCGTAGACAGATCGGTATGGTAAAAAAAATATTATTTTATAAAACTCAAACTCTGATAAATAACAATTACCTTTTCGATATTTCTTTTGTATCTGGTTAATTAAAAAGAAAAATGGTTGAACTTGGTGGGTACACACACACACCTAAATATTAAGTGTACAATTCCACAATGTATGATGTTTGGTTTATTATTAAACGAGTGATTTTTATTTCAGAAAAGCAAAGAAGTAAATATTGTTAGAATGAAATGAGATAACAATAGTATATATATAAAAAATATTAAATAAATATTAGAAAACAAAAATTAATTGAACACCGCTCTTGGCTGTTATCTCTACCTCTCCGCTCCGAATAAACAAAAAATGTGTTCCTCTTTCTTTTCTCTCGTTATTTTTGCTCTTCATTTTGTTTTTATTTTTTATATGAATATGTAGCACTTCATCAGTGGGTTCAAATATACAATATTCCGAAAAAAATGAAAATAAATTTAATAAGTGATTTGAATCATGAAAACATATCAGTTATAGTTTTAGTGTTATTACATTGCTGCGGATATTAATATTTACTGCGTTATAAGAAATATTGCAATACACACGTTTTTTTAAAGATTTGAAACACCTACCATTTGACAAAGAGGTCTTCCTCGACATATATTATGGAACACGGTCACAGAGATTAAATCAGTGTTAAAGTTTTGTCTAATCAAGTAAAATTTGCTATATAGGAAAAAAATATTAAAAAAAGTTTTTGAAATATACATATAATTAAAATCACTTGTTCTTGTCTTACTTCTCAACACCGACATATTTCCATTTCTTGCATTGTGATAGCCTTATAATACTCCTCTATATACATGTTACACACAATGCTTCAAGCAAACAAGCTCTCCTCATTATATATATATATATGTATATATGTATATATATATATATATATATATATATGTATGATGATTGGTTTATTATTAAACGAGTGAATCATATATATATATATATGTATATATATATATATATATATATATATATACATATAAATATATATATATATATATATATATATATATATATATATACATATAAATATATATATATATATATATATATATATGTTAAAGAGTAAGTAACTAGACACACATTCGGGTTCTGCATATTATAACTTATTTCGACCTTGATCGGTGTCATCAGATGTATAACTAACCGCATTTAGAACAGGAATGATGAAAATATGTTACCACCGTTTTCATAGAAAAAAATTAAATTACATAAATAAAAAATAAAAAATTCTAGTTGATGATTGGTTGTATAATCACGCAGACCTGGGTGGAATGGTAAAAAGGCACGGTGACGAATTATAATGAACTATGATTATAATCATGATAGAAAAAGGTTTTGGCAAATTAGTCACGTTGACCTTTTAACATTCACCCAGTTCTGTTTCATTATAACGACCAATATTCAGCTAGATGTTTTACCGTTACTTTTAAAACGGTGGTAACATTTTCTCAGCATTCATGTTCTAAAAACGGTTTGTTATACATCTGATGAAACCGATCTCGGTCGCAATCAGTTATAATGTGTACAACCAGAGTGCGTGTCTCGTTCTTTTCCTTTTAAAATTATACATTGAGCTCTCTTACTCGGATTCAAGTCGAAATCATTCGAACCTGCACACACTATATATATATATATATATATATATATATATATATATATATATATATATATATATATATATAGTTAACTTTGGAATTTACATAGAGTATCCTGGACACATATATGTTAATAAAAACATAATTAAACATTATAATATCTATTTAAGTCTTGTTTGTCCCGTTAATATAATTATTGTGTGTAGAGGAAGAAACTCTTATTATACATTTAGGTCTTAGTTACTTTTGAAAATCATGAGCTCTATACATAGTTAGGTAAATTCCAGTATATTTATATATATATATATATATATATATATATATATTAATGTAAATTGCTCAAGATAAGGCATGAATCCACTTGATGTAAAGAAGGCAAAAAAATACAACTTACAGGGCAAAAACAAGCCAACGATAAGCTTTAGATTCCTACTCAGAATAAAACAACAATTCTACCCCCTTTGTCAGAAATATCGCTTATTAAATGTGAAGTCTAAGAGGACAAAATAAGGGTTACGAGTCTGCTGAAAGTAAACTCAAGATCCACGTTCTACTTTCCTGAAGGCATGCCTCCAGATAAAAGAACAAAAACACGTCTATTATTCATAACTGTTATTTCATTCTATATTTACGAATTTAATCTCTGATTTATGAAATTAATTTTGAAATAAATAAGCCTTATATGCAACGAAAGTTTGAGGGTGATCCTGCTAGAAGTAGTTGTCGTATTAAGTCAAGAGGAATAGTAGATTAGAAGAGTGGAATAAGAGGTTGTCAGAGAGAGAGAGAGAGAGAGAGAGAGAGAGAGAGAGAGAGAGAGAGAGATAGAGAGATCTTTTCGGCTTAATAATTGTGTTTTGTTTCTTATTCTTACTAGTATGTTACATGAGTATCTACTATTCCACGTAGCAAACATTCGATTTTGTGTAAATTTTTAAATGATGTTTTATTCTCAGTCACGTATATTTACGTTAAATTTAGAAGTGGACATGCACATAAAATACCTGGTGCACTGTTATTGTTGGTAAACACGACAAGCATTTATTCAAGTTTATTCAATAATTCAACGTGTAGGAAAGTTGGGAAGAAATGCAAAACTATGTTGTCAGTTTAAACGTCAGTTTAGTAGAATATATATGTTAAATATGTATTCACGTGCAGAGAACTGTGAGAGGTATATGTATCTGGATTCAGGTTGTGTCTGTGTCATAGTTTGGTCCCAATTTACTTGGCCTTGAAAGAAGACAGAGGTAACACACACGGTTGTTTTTAATGTATAAGAACATCCAACTCGTGAAAAGAAGACTTTCTGGATTGCGAAACAAAATTAATAAATGTCTTACTCTAGAAAGAAAACTGTTTTCTTGACCAGAGATTAATAAAGTAGAAGATAAGAACTGCTACTGCTCTTAGCCAAAAGATTTGGTGTTAATCGTCAAATCGAAGAAGTAATAAATATAATTTTAAAAAGTTAGGTCGTTAATTAACGTCCCTTTGCATGTATTCATGGCTATGTGTACTCATCTACATTGAAAATAATATACATTAATGTGTATTGTATACATATCAACATCCAATCGGTCTGGAAATGTACAGTATTTGAAAATTGATATGTCTAGACGAAAATATTATTATGATGATAATGTTGTCATGCTTATGAGACAACGTCCATTGCAGTAAACCATGTTGAAGATAGAGCTTATATATTTAAACGGAGACATAAAGAAAGCAACATAAATGTAACTTTATTTTCCAAGGTAAAAGTGCGATCATTGTAGATAACGGAAGAGAAATGACCCCAGAATAAGAGAAAATTATAGCTTTACAGTATTTATGTACAACCACTGATCTTGAAACGGCAATATAAGAGCCAAAGCGAAAATCAAAATGCTTCCGATGAATAATAGTGTTCGTTCACATTTTTGAATTTTAATTCCCTTGATGTTTATGCATTTCTCATTGAGTCAATAAACCACACCTTAGATGAATGCCTGTCAGTGGAACCCTCGATAAAACACCAGAACCATCCCAATAGTCTCATTATTAAGGACATTGCTGGAGAGAGTTATGCTATCAAATATCCATAGAAATGGTTCGTCCTATCGATGTCACTCGTTTAAATAAATTGTGCACATCGAAAGTAATGTGAGACACAATTTTTGGAAAAAATATCTAAAACCTCCAAACCCTACGGGAATTCACAAGGCGAAAGTTGTTTAAATTTTATAAACGCGGCCTACGAAATATGAATGTTTATTTTGACGTTGCCATCAATACGTTTATTTATATTCGCACCTTAAGATCTGTCATGTTTGTTAAATGTTGACGCTACTAGTTAACGGTTTATATTTTTGTATAATGTTGAAAAATTTACATATATTAGCGTCTGCAGCAGTGTCTCTAAAGACATTGATATGAGACTGTAATCATTTCATTAATTCCCAAATGGTTCAAGAGCGGGTTTATAGTGTCAACACTTTACTTATTACTAATTAAATCAAGAGAAAATGTATGAATCTGTTCATCAACACGTGCACACACGTGTATATATATATATATATATATATATATATATATATATATATATATATATATATATATATATATATATATATAGCAATAGATAAAGAAAGAATGACATTAGGTACGAATTAAATTTTACTACAATTCAAAGTTCAGGCAAAGTTTCTTTCTTAAAAGTAGAACAACATTTTCGGCTGCGATCCTCTAGCAGTCGGCAGTGTAATGAGGGATTGCTTGTGTACGGTGGGAGGTCGGAGTTGAGTGGTGACAGAATGACAAAAAGAAGTAGCGTACACCAGAAAATGGTGAAGTAACACAGGAGTTTTTCATTAAAGCTGAGAGGCAAGATTCAAGTGGTCATAAACATGATTCAAATGTACGAGGATATGAATGAATGCAAATAAATGGATATATAGATAGATACGCAAGTAGATGCGTGTTTGTAAATACCCACACACAGACACATCAGTACGCTCACCTACGTATGCCAGCTTACCTATACACTTGCGCTCACACAGACGAACATTAATATAAATATGAAGGAGGGAGATAAGGGAGGGGGGCAGGTGTGGGAAGGCCAATTGACTGGAGTCATGGAAAGCTCAGAGTGGGGTAAGCTTTTTTAGTACACTGGGAATTTGTGAACTTAGAAAAAGAAAAATTAAAATACTGTGGAGATGGGTACATGCATATGTCCGCATACACCCTCATACACATTTCCACACATATATACATGCACACGCACATATACACCCGTATATACATATACATAAACATATATACATACATCCATAAATATGCATACACACATACACATCCGTACCAACTCATACACGCATATCCATGTGTAGAGAAAGGGGGAGAGGCATATGAAGATACGTGTGTATAGCTATATACATGCAAATACGTACACCCACAGGAGCATACGCACACACACATATATATATATATATGCGTATCGGCATAACTTTGTATATATATATATATATATGCATACATATATATATATATATATATATATATATGTATGCATATATATACATACATATGTATAATTATAGATTAGTGTTATGTTATGATATTATTACATCTTGTTAGTATAATATATTTCTGATCTGTAATTTTATTTATGTCTAACTCTAGTACACATTTTGTTATAACAATCTAAAAGTTTGAATAGTGAGCATCATTTAGCTTTGAAAGTTTATTCCCATGGTAATCGATCTGAATTATATATCTGACTTTTATTTCATATTACTACATAGTAGCTGTCTATTTGATCTCAAATATTACTACTTCTTGCGTATCGAAGGGATATTTAAGTAAAATACCCCAGATAGATTCGCGGATATGGCTTTTAAGGCCTGCTCGACTTTTACAGACTATCTCACAGAAGTGGTACGTGTTGTGAAAATATGAAGAGTACAGATGCCGTACTTAAACCCACCCTTAGTTTGTGCTTGATTTTTAAGCATATGCCCTCGTTGATAATTCAACAAACTGGTACGTGACATAATAACCAATTTGCTTGTTAGACATGTTTGCTGTACCATATTTCCTCTATGTGTCGGAGGTGTATATTTTTCAAAAAGATTGATCTCTTCGAAACATTCCTCTACTTTGACCCATCAACAGCCATTCCATCACATCTTCCAACATCAATTCCAAACACTTCCAAACGATAACTTAGGAAAACTTTTAATCGCTTACGCGCCTTCTGATGTGGTCGTATATTTAGAATCAGCTCTCCATAAATCACCTGCTTGGGTAGTCTGTGAACAGTTAACGAAGAATCGTATCAACCTAACAAAGTATTATACGAGACTAAATCCATGATCAGCTTCGTTCCCAGCATCATCTCACGCGGTGCCAACATCCGTTTTTCCAACTGACCATAAGACACACCAGCCTGTCCGAATAGTCTACTTATATCAGCATCGAACGACCTGTTCCTTGAAAAAACACTACCTAGATACACAAACAGAGCCAAAACAGGCAGGCTGTTAGGTGCCACGGCAAACACATCCTTTTTTCATCCAGGCTTATTCTACACGCCCATAGAAAAACTAGTTATGGTATCCTGCAAAGTATTCTGCGAGTACGCTACGAGATACACGTTGTCAGCATTGAGCAAGTCTCGAGCAACAGCGGAGATAAACTTGACGAAGGCTCAACACGCTGTAAGTTATACAGACGAGCCGATGTGCACGTTTGTTACAGTTATGTAAAACCAATGACAAAGTTACATAAAAATAGATTGAAAAAAGTAGGTGCAACTCCACTTTCTACGGCAACGGTTTACGAGAAAATACCATTGCAGTTGACACGTGCTTTTATATTGTCGTGCATTTTTGAAAGAAGTCTAACAAATAAGGACATCACAACTTATTAGATTGCTTCCACAGGTCATCCCGATTAACTGTATTTAACGCTTTTGTCAGAAACAAATATTACTGATATAGGTCTAGACATTGCTCAATACACTTTTCTTGCATTTGGCGCGCTGTAAAGATAATATCAGTTGTTCGCATACTTCTTGTAAAGCCACGCTGACTCTCAGGAAGCACAAAATGACGGATGCAGGCATTTAGGCGCATCAACAGGATCTCGGGAAATACCTTTCATGTTCCATTCAATAGAGAGGTGGCTGCACATTTGCAGCACTCATTGTCTTACCTTTGCTCTTTTGCAAAGATTCCACCATAGAGTCACGACACTCTGTGTAAATATGCCCGTCAAAACAGGTGTTGGCAATTAACCACTCTAATATGCACTGCCGTTGGTCCTCTTCCACATCAATAAAATAATACTTGTACACTATTTCTACCCGGTTGCCCGAATCTTAACTGTCATATTACCTCCTCCACTTTTCTGGGGGCAGGAACAAAACCCATTTCAGAATTGACGGTCCACTAAGGCAAACTATCTATCAGATTAGTACTGACTATCGATTAATTAGTGAACAGTTCCGCATAATGCTCTTGCTATCTACCCAGTAGTTTTTTTGGACCCCTACTCGACTCTTTGCCATTCTTGGATTTCAATGGGGTCACAATAGAATGCCTCAAACCAGTGAAGGTCTTCGTTTGGTCATACATTGTTTTACTGTCCTTAACATCAGCGGAATCTTGGATATCACGCGCCGCCGACTCACAAACCATCCTTTATCCGTGTTAGGTTTGTTTGCAAATCTGATTTAATAGCTAAGTATGACTGTCCTCTAGTTGCAAACCGCTGTCAATCTGCATTTGATGAAGTTCATCCGTTTTCTGTAGCAGTTCTGTTTAAACTTATCATCCGTGTTAACACCTGTAAGGAACGCAATTTTTCGTTATATTATCCCCCCTGGTTTTACCACCATTTTGCTGGCCTATCCAATGCGATTTTTGTCACAGTCGATGTATCCCTACCTTTTTTAAATAGTCCACACGAGGAGGGAGTATCCGCGTGCAGAAGTTTCTTACAGACCTAACACTTACAAAACATCCACATTAACGATGTATGCAACATCATACAATTCATTCCGAAAAACACCAACTTCGCATTCAATAACCAACACTTCCTACAAGTAAAAAGCACCGCCATAGGAACATAAATGGCTCCCAGCTATGCAAAGATCTACATTCACACATTAGAACAAAAATGCATCCACACATACTACGTAAAACCACTACTCTACTACAAGTACATATATGCCATCTTCCTGATTTGGCAACATGGAGAAGAGTCACTGATGGACTTCTACCGATACCTCAACAACTGCCACAACAGCATAAAAGTCACAACAGCACACTTCACCACACACATCCCATTCTTAGACGTCTTAGTTAACATCACGACCAATCACATCACCACATCACTCTATACTAAACCCACCGACGGACACAGTTACCTCAACTTTGAGAGCTGACTTTCGATCATCACAGAAAGATTCATTGTATTTACTCAATGTCTGCGCATCAAAAAGATCTGTTCAGTCCCTACTGAGTACGAAACACCAGTAGCCAACCACTTCCTCCACAGAAACTACCCCTTTAATATATTGAAAAAATCCATTAGGAAAACATCTAACACAAACAGATAACATTTACTTACATACAATAACAGCAAAATATCATCCCATAAATACCAATGTTATGTGACTTCAGCCCTAAAACAAACAAACTGCACGACCTGCACAAAAACAAATTCAAACAACGACACCTTTACCCCACTATTAACACAATATACAACACACCACCTCTTTGTGCAAAACAACAACCCCTTAACCTACATTATCTACTAACATCGTCCAAAATACACTCACCCTTGCACTCCATGAGAATAAAAAATGTGTAACAAGCCCAGATGCCAAATAAGCCAATGCAGCACCACCAACGTGTGTATATATATATGTGTGTGTGTATGTGGGTGTGTGTGCTTTGTACCTGTAAAAGTGCGTATGTGCATACGATGTGTGTGTTTATTACACCGTATTCGTGCGTATATGTGTGCCCATGTATATATATATATATATATATATATACATATATATATATATATATATATATGTATATATATACTTATATATATATATATGTGTGCGTGTGTATACGTATATGTACATATATATATATATATGTGTGTATATGTGTGTGCATATATATATACATGTATATATATCTATATATATATATATATATATATATATATATATATATATATACATGTATAAGGATGATGGTGTGCATGTGTTTTCCTGTGTGTAGGTGTGAACGCATATAATAGTTTTTGAATTTTAAATATTTTAATGTTTGTTTTGTAAATTCTCTCGTATTTTTGAAACACATATATATTGAAACAAACACAAAAATACATTATTCATTAAAGTAACTAGCAAATATATCCTCCTTCCGGTCGCATATTTTTGCTAGGCTGCCGCGTCAGAAATGAATGCCCAGGCGTAAACCGATGGAGCCCCAGTCATATTTATTGGGTGGTTAGACATTGATTTTCTTTGTTAATGACCAAGAATATTTTAGTTGAAAATAAAGAAAAATAAATTTCGATCCTAATCCGATTTTCGTTTTACCCTCTCCCATAAAAAGAAATATTTTTAGTTTAAAAAAAAGAAAAACACATTTTTGGGCCCGCCGTCAAATTGTTTATTTTACCCTCCCCAACACATAGAGATATGTGTTGTGTTAAGAGAGTAAAAAAAATATTGAACGTCCCCAATTTTTGAAGATTCATCCTCTTCCATACATATACATATTTTTAAATAAAAAAAGTAAAAAAGTCAAATACAGCGAAAACGATTAGTAATTTAAATGCTCTCGAGAAGAAGTTTATATTAAATTAAATTCATTAAAATGTGTGTGTATTTTAAATAGTAATTTTGAAATTAATAATTATTAGGATAAAACAATTTTATTCAATAAAATTGTTAAAATCAACAATTTAAAAACTGAATACAGCGAACAGTATTTTTAAAACCGAAAAAAGGTGTACCTAAAATAAAACAATAAGAAATCGGTACTCTTTTACTGTAAGACCCACGCTAACTTTGACCATGACCCTAACCCTAACTTTAAACCTTAACCTCAACTTTGACTCTGATCCTTACCCTAACGACGGGGTCAAAGTTTGCGCGGGTCCTACAGTGAAATAGCACAAAAAATCAAATACAGTGAACACGAGTAGTTATGTAAATGCTCTCGGAAAGAAAGTGCACCTTAATTAAATTCATTAGAATGGTTTTGTGTGTTGGTGTGTGTTTGTTTAATGACCGTTTTTTAATTAAACAATTTGATTCTAAAATCAGTTATATAGTTTTCCAGTACCATGGGTTAGTTTTTGTTGTTGACAGAAAAGAACAAAAAATCACATATTTTATTTTAATGAATAAAACATGGAATAATAAAATCAGTTTGTAAATAAAAGCTTAACAGCGTAAAAGGTAAAAACGAAATCATAAACACAGTTAAAGTCGTAAGAAGATGATAATATTTGAAGTTTTTCAAATCGGTAGAAAAGGTGTACCTATAATGAAAGTATTAACAAATCAAATACAGTAAACGCGAATAGTTTTTAAATGCTCTCGAAAAAAAGAAGTTTACCTAAACTAAATTCATTATAAGGTGTGCGTTTTTTTAAATAGTAATTTAAACAATTTGTATTCAGTGAATTTGTGTTTTAAAACATAATGGCTTATTAGATTAAGAAAAAAAAAGAACTCAGAACGTTTTCATAAAAAATATCAGAGTAAAAGTAACACGGTAAATACCAGCGTGTGTTTACATTTTAAATAACGCGCCCGTCTTGCGTCTATACTGAATAATCAGAAGTAGATAACTGATTCAATGGAGTAACGCTGGATGTTCAATCAGTTTCGCAATGGATAGATTAACTACGTACTCATTTCATGTATGTATATATGTATATATAAATAATAAAATAAATAATTATAATTTATAAGTAAGATAATTAGCCAGCAAAATAGCGTAAATAAATGTGGAAAGTCGTAAGAAAACAATCATGCGTGTATATTTGCGAATACTAATTTATTAGAAGTTGAAAAGCAATTAATTACGTCAATTGAGAAATGCTCATAGTGTTTACGGCGGTTTTTGTAGTTGTATATAAAGAAGCTGGCGGACTAAGTAAATAGTAATATTACTCTGATAGAGTTTCGGCTTCAGACAGACAGACAGATACATAATCTCAATTATAAATAGATTACCTTACATGGTGAAAAATCTAGGTACGGTGTTCGTTATTGTTATGAATTTTGTGCAAGTTTCGGGGTTTTAATATAATGCCTATAATGACACCAAGAGATGAACTTCAGCCGAACATTAAGTGAACTTTAATATCAGAAGTCTAGTTACTTTATTAAATAACAGTTTTTGTAATTATAAACATAATTTATTAAATCATATATAATGATATGAAATATCCCAAACTATATACTTTTAAAGCATTGGAATTACCACTTTAATCGGCCTAAGTTATATCCGGAGATGACATGATGCGTTCACTAGTTTAATAATACAGAAATTGAAATAATACAAGTTCAAAAACAGTGCTTAACCGTCATTCGTAAGTGCTCTCAAGCATGGGACCATTTGAGAAAATTTATTGCATGTAAATATATTTGTTAAATACACTTATATATCAATTATTGCCCTTACAATTAAGTACCCGATAACATTTTACTTCTGAACATACTTTAGACCTCGCTAACACACACACACACACACACACACACATATATATATATATATATATATATATATATATATATATATATATATGTGTTTATATATATATACGTATACATATATATACACATACATATAAATATATATATATATGTATATATATAAATATATATATGTATATATATATATATTATATATATATGCATATATATGTGTGTGTGTATATATTTATGTGAATATATATATATATATATATATATATATATATATATATAATAAAAAAGAAGTGTGGTAAATTAACTACCATCAAAGCTTGTAATAGATGCACTATTTATTTTATTTAAAAGAAAAGACAAAATCAAACCGATTTTTTTTTATTTTTTTTTCTATAAACTGTCATTTTTTTTTTCATAGTTTATAGTTATACATATATTTCGCTAATAATATTAGCCTCGTTAGTGTGTTTTAAATTCCGATGTAATTGGGAAACCAGCTTCAGTTGGTGTGAGCAGGCGAGTGAGATGTCGTTTGTTTTGTTTTTTTCCACTCTCGTATGAAAGCACGCCAGCACTAGGAGTGTTATAGTTTTGAAAGGTTCATACTTTTTTTAAGCATCTGTATGAAATTTAGTAAAAAAAAGAAGTGTGGTAAATTAACTACCATCAAAGCTGGTAATAGATGCAATATTTATTTTATTTAAAAGAGAAGACAAAATCGAACCGATTTTTTTTTCTTTTTCTTTCCATAAACTGTCATTTTTTTATAGTTATACATATATTTCGCTAATAATATTAGCCTCATTAGTGTGTTTTAAATTCCGATGGAATTGGGAAACCAGCTTCAGTTGGTGTGAGCCGGCGAGTGAGATGTCGTTTGTTTTTTGTTTTTTTCCACTCCCGTATGAAAGCACGCCAGCACGTGGACCGTTATAGTTTGAAAGGTTCATACTTTTTTTAAGCATCTGAATAAAATTTAGTAAAAAAGAAGTGTGGTAAATTAACTACCATCAAAGCTTGTAATAGATGCAATATTTATTTTATTTAAAAGAAAAGACAAAATCGAAACCGATTGTTTTTCTTTTTTTTTCTATAAACTGTCATTTTTTTAATAGTTTATAGTTATACATATATTTCGCTAATAATATTAGCCTCATTAGTGTGTTTTAAATTCCGATGTAATTGGAAAACCAGCTTCAGTTGGTGTGAGCCGGCGAGTGAGATGTCGTTTGTTTTGTTTTTTTCCACTACGTATGAAAGCACGCCAGCACGTGGACTGTTATAGTTTTGAAAGGTTCATACTTTTTTAAGCATCTGAATGAAATTTAGTAAAAAAGAAGTGTGGTAAATTAACTACCATCAAAGCTGGTAATAGATGCAATATGCAACTCGGTTATGTAAAGCATCTAACGTGTTGTAACTGCAATTAAATCTAATATAATGTGTTTTAAATTAATTATTTACTCTCGAAAATGTCTGTTCATGTGTGAGATATTTGCTTTTAGCTAAATAACACGCTAGACAAGCGATATAGAAAGATATATTCGCATAAGAATCAAGTGTATTTGTAAATCGATGTCGCAATTTAAATATTCCACGACGGAGAAAAACGAAGATGTCTGATGAATCACAGTTTATAAACACTATTAGAAGGGGCTATTACTTTAGATTGGATAGAACGCGAAATATCAAGCGTGCATAACGCCTACTAGACGGTTCCCTAAAACGCACGCACAGATAACAAACTACGCAGCAGGCTTATTACATGATATGCTATCACAATGAATACACCTAGTGGGGGTTTATATCTGCAAATAAGATATTAATACAAGACCGAACATTAATAATAATCAATTAGCCTCCATTAATTATAGAAACTGTTCAGAATTATACAACACTTAAACAGTAGGGCCGCCCCGACAGTAGATGATTGATAGAATATTTCTTCAAATATTAACAGGAAATCTTCCTCTGAAACCATTTACTGTAAGTTTATTAATTTTATATTAAGAAATTAAAAATGCTCTTAATAATTGTACAATATATCAAATGTTGACTTAAATTGTATATGCATACATACAAATAGAATATTTATCTTAAACATAAAATAACATTATTTCTAGCAAGTCTTGTTTTTTCGGCCCGATTAAGTAATACCATACATCGCCATCTTATAATTGTTACTAATTCGTGGTTACAAAATCATATAAAACACAAATTATATCTTATTTTATTTTATACATAAAAGTAAATCGTATAATGATATAGTCGTTAATGACCTCAACATTTAAAGAAAACCGTGTTCATCAATAATTAGAAAACTCAACTGAAATAGGATTGGATGTAATGCATTTATTATCGAAATCCCATTGGTCAAGGAATCAGTAACGAGTAATGTTACAATTTATGTTCAGTTACTAATTAACAAAATAGTGTTTCTCATTTATATTATTTGCGCTATTCGAACTTCTGTTCTTATCATGGATGCTATTCTCATGAGATTTAGGCTGATGTAAGCGCCTTTCTTTTTCATGTGTCTTGTCAAGATACTGCCATCTTTATATCGAACTTGGGAATCTGTATGAACATTTGAACAGAATCATTTACTTAATCGAGAGGAGAGGTTTAAATTGTGGTCGTACTGTTATCCATGGCAAGGAAACATTCTTGTATAATTTGTTATGTTATTCTTAGTATTGCCTGTACTGAAGAGTAAACGTAAACATACCCGAGGATTTGACTTAGAAATTTCGAACTCTATTAAAAAGAAACACCTAATTCTTATGGAATCCACCACGTCCCTATGTTTATTCATGTAAATCTACTGCATACGATTGTGTGTGATAATATCAAGTAGAAATGTCTTGTCGAACTAGGACGTAGGATTACGTAAATGTGTTTTAATTAGATAGTTCTAATTAAAACACATTTACATAATCCTACGTCCTAGTTCGACAAGACATTTCTACTTGATATTATCACACACAATCGAACAGAATACCTCAATTAACAGTAACCAACGTTTTCGGATATGTATTAGTATATAGCTAGAGCGTATGTAGGAATATGCATTGTTTTTCAAATTCGGAACAGGTTTCTAATCTCGTAATTCTTCATGTCAAACTCGGAATTTATACGGAATTTCGAATGGAACCCTTTATTTATTCAACGTTGGTAACTAGCTCTAGTTTCATGAGCTATGACCGGATATAAGTCTTACGCCATTAATAATTCTATTCTTAATATCGTCTGTACTGGCGATTTAATCTTCCACATACAAATGAAATGTCAGTTAGAATTGATAATACTTGCACTCTGTTCGTATAGCTTTTAGGAGACTTAAGCATATTAGTGTTTATTGTATGTGTAATCTTAGTGCGATTTCTACGCTAACTAATATATATATATATATATATATATATATATATATATATATATATATATATATATATATATGTGTATATATATATGTATATATATGTTTATATATATATATGTATATATATGTGTTATATATATATATATATATATATATATATATACATTCACATAAAGTGATCATACACACTTCGGCTGGCATAGCTACGTTACATTTAACAGTAACTATATTGACAACTTGAAAATTAAAACTTAATACCATAAAGCTTTTAGTAATAAAAAATACAGCAACATATTTTAAAAGCATGAATTATAATTAGGTTAAGTTAATATTAGTTAATAACACATAATATGTATTTAATATATCGACTAGATTATTAATATAATCTTATAAATAGTCGTTTGTTAAATCTTTACTTGTAGTATTACGGTGCAATATTACAATACTTACTCTTAAATTGAAAAGATGCACACTTTTAAATTAATACATAGTATTAGCGCGTAATAAGAAACCAGTATTCAGTTTAAATATTTTAATATGATGATTTACCAATATTTATCAAACGTTCTATTGTTATAATATTCTTAGATGCTTTTTAATTTAGCTTTCTGAATTTAAGTTAGCACTTTCTTCACTTCGTTAGATCTGTTTGGTTTGTTGCCTATCTGTTTTACGACATTGAAAATGGTGGCAGGTTATTTCATCACAGAAACGTGCGTACGTTTTGCATGAGATTAGTTTGTGAAGTACTTCATCGTGTATACTTTGTAAATAAATAATAAATAAATGATAATATATTTTTAAAACATACATGGGGCCTGACAGGTATTATCACCACGAGTAATATTGAAGCTGGGAGTAGCCGGATATTAGCAGAGATTCCACAGTTCAACACCTTACAGATTTTGGCTTCGATCAAAGATGCAGTTATGTGTCACATGCAGGAGGTAGGGGAGAGGGTTTGAATAGTTGATAAATAGAGTATGTAGGAAAGGTAGAAAGCAATGATATATCTATCCAGGCTATTCCGGTCAAGTAAAAACGGACATTTTGCGCAAACCCCGTCTGGGTTTTCTTAGTGTAATGTCCAGTGCAGACACCCTTTAAGCCATAGATGCCACGTGGAAAGATACTACTATTCAAAGTCAGATATAATTTGAGGGAAATGTTTACTAGGCGGTAACTCAACACTGTTCAAATAATAAACATTTAAATAAGAGGCTTACAAGCGAATATCGTCTAATGTCATCCCCGAACAAGTTGATAATGTATATGAGGTTAAAATTATTGATTCATAAACGTATTGTTTTAAGATGGCGTTTTGTTTTAATTGCACGGGTCATGTACGCTTCACCGATGAAATGTAATGTCCTCTGTAAGCAAGGGCATCCATTATGTGTTAAGCCATTGTATCTCACCTTTTTTTAAATTTAATTATAATATTATGATAAAATCGTCATCGATAGCAGTAATAATATTACTTTTTGAAGATAATGTTCGTTAATAGTTTTGCTAAATTTAACGATAACTTCAATAAAATAGTATTTCGTATATTAGCACCCTACAGAAACAAATGCTCCTATATTGCTTTTCTTCCAGATAAAATGTAGCAAATAAATAGAAAAATTGATTGGACAAACTTATTTTAATAGTTGGTGTAACCCTCATTCTTTCGAACTGTTTTTTTTAGTTGAACCCGTCGTAATCTATATGTCTAATTCGGAAACGTGTATGGGATTTAAAATGTAAATCTCGATTTTAATTCACGAGAGTAGAATGTACTCAGACTGTTCTCTATGGCAATATATTATTATTATTATTATTATTATTATTATTATTATTATTATTATTATTATTATTATTATTATTATTATTGTTGTTATCATTATTTATATTAGTATTATTATCGCCTATAAACTCTAGAACAACTTTCAAAGTTAGACATAATAATTACCAAGTTCAACAGGAAGTTAGCCTATTTGTAATAGAGTAATCTAAAAAAAGGCCGACTATCGGCAGAAACGTTGAGTATGTAACCCCCTATATGAAAATTCTAGTCCGAATATTTGAAATAATTCATATTATCAAAACTCACGTAAAAAATTCCGAAATGTTTACTTTATTTATTAAAATGCATTTTAACGTTTAGGATTCATATAAGATTTTTAATAGGTAATTTTCAAAAACTGTTGTATTGTTTAAATCACTGCCAGTAGTTATAGTAGCTATTTTTACTAAACAGACTGAATTTGACTTAGCTATAATATGTGTTAAATATTGAGTAGTTAAGACATTTTTCTCATAATTATTATTAACATATGCTAATATTCATACTTCTTAAATATTCTAATACGCTCAAAAAAGGTGACTGAAAGTGACAATACATAAACGCGCATAACCAACAACAAGATAATCCATCTTATTTTACTTTTAAATCTATGTTAGTAAAATGGAGGAAAATCAATGGTTGTCACGCTTCGACAACGAAAGATTTACATTAGCTCTTTTACTGTACGTTGTATGACGCTCACTTTTATTGTCTCTATGTTTTTCGCGTACGTTACTCACTCCCCCTTTATCTATCTCTCTTTCGCTCTCGCTTTCTTAATATATATATATATATATATATATATATATATATATATATATATATATATATATATATATATATATATATATATATTAATCAAAAACGGTTATAAAACAATCATTAAAACTTTAGGCTGTCCATTATAATCTGAGAATATCATTACACTAGTAACTCATAGCTTTAGAGAGAGATAGAAACAAATGACAGACAGAGCATAGGACATAGCGAATAAGAAAACTAGTTTGGGTTTCTATCTATTTATTTCAATAATTTAACTGGATATGCACACTCATATTTTTCTGCTTTAAACAATCTAATCTAAGTACAATGATTTGCCAAACAACTCACATCATTGCTAACATACATATGTGTATGTATGTGTGTATATATATATATATATATATATATATATATATATATATATATATATATATATATATGCATGTTCATGTCTATATAAATTCTTAAGTATGTAGCTCGTCTTCAGTTTAAAAGCAATAGCTTTCTTAATATACAATTGTATGATATATTGAATTTCAAATCAGAAGTTACCTTAAACTTTCAGACAATCATTGCTCCTTCGGATTAATTCTATCGTTTAAGCCAACGACAATCCTGATTGATTTATTTTGATACATAGTTTGTAGATTTAATCAAATTGTGAAGACAAACCTGGCTATTCAGAAGTTCTTAGGTTCTTAAAGTCACAATCAATTACGACTTTTTCCTTTAATTCTCTACTTTACTCTAAGGTTTAAATATGTCTCTTTGTTTCAGACGTTTTGTGTCGTCCATCTTTATTTATGAATGCATATTTCTCTTTTCATTTATTCAAAAACTGGCTAGGTAATCTCTTACTAAATTGTCACGACTGGAAACTTCAGATAAAGTTGCCTAATCGGGATTAAAATAGCACTATTTTAGAATATTATAATGGGAGTCTGGACAATTCATGAGTCTAAATAAAAATAAATTATGTCGCAATTGGTGGGGAATAACTATATATGTACTTAATTCAATTCTTAATGTGTCCATATTTCATGATATTTATGTTAGTTATTATCTGGCAGATAATCTATATTCATATTATTAAATATTGAATCCAGTAATTTTAGGTGTGTGTGTATGCGTCAATAAATAAATATCTTCGAATATTTAATCATAATTTGTTTTTCAGATGCGTTTTGAAAGCGAATACTCTGTGCATGTTATATGCTATTAAGCACCTAGGCAGGAGATTTACAAATTCTATAAATCCAAGCAAGATTAGACATATTCATAATATGATCCATGCTCTGACGTGCAACCCAAAAACCAGGGCCAGAGAAGCTTAACAAGTGCAATGTTGAGTCTATAACTGTCTATGACTGTCTATTTTGTTTACCTCCTCTCCAGGAGGTTAAGCACAAGTTAAGGTGATGAAGTTGTTTCTGTGGAACAAACTGGATTCGAATCCAGCAAACCTATGTGCTCAGTTCGCCTTGTTAACCACTTAGCCACCATCATGTTCTATGACTGTCTATATTATGTAAGTTTAGGAAATTATAAACTTCTAAACTAAAATGTGAATTAAGCATTAAATAATGACACACTAAGTGCAATTCAATAAAGTACATATAGAGATGCATTTAGTGATCGATATTTTATCTACATTTTATATAGTCTTTTTCAAGATATGAGATGAACGTTGGACGACATAGTTATATAGACGGTGATGCGTAGTACTACACGATAACGCTTTGCGTCAGAAATGTATATAGAATTTTCGGATAATATATTTATGGCAATAACGCAGTGGAGTCTTAAAAAGCTAGAGTGTTGTGTTACTAGTAAGAACCATTTCAAATTTTAAAAAAACAAAAACAAATTTGCGACACAGGCGCGTATATAAACTATACCATGTTACTATTGACACCATTTTTACATCGGAGAAATTTAGCGCCCCATAGCTAAGATATTTATTAGACTTGAAATTTAAAAAATCTAACACTTTTATTTTCATCGAACATATGATGTTGATCTAAATATACCTTCTTCATATTCCACACATTATATTATCTCCTATCTTTTTGTTCCAACTACAAAAATAATTTAAAAAAAACTTTCATGCTGACTATACTACTCCTCACATTTTCCCACATGAATTAAAAATGTTCGTTTTGTTGTTTACATATCTATTCCCTTCTTTCGAACGCATACTTCCAAATCTAATCCACCTGCCATGGAAAGATCGTTCCACGGCTTGGTTGCTTCATGGCGAATCTCATAGTTCTATTTTGTTTCCTCTAGACTTATCACCCTTGCGAAAGTTACTCATTTAGAACTGTGGCTAGTACTATCTAACGTGCTATATATATATATATATATATATATATATATATATATGGGGGGTATGTGTGTATAAACATTTCGTGCTGCCTGTATAAAATATTAAAGTTCTTGAATAAAATTCTAGAGGAAATAGCGATAATAGTGTAAACTACTAGTTAATTGCCATTGATATATATATAATATATATATATATGAATATATTATATATATAAGATATATATATACATATATATATACATTATATATGTATATATATATATATATATATATATATATATATATATATATATATATGTATATATATATATATATATACAAACCCATATATATGTATATAATTTTACGTGATAAAGGATGTTTCAAGTACCTATTACATGTCGGTATGTTATATATCTTCTTTAGATATATAGAAAAAACGAAATATTAAAATTGATCCATACTCACTCAGTAATAATACATTCAAGCTGACAAAGAAAACATTCGTGTTTACGTCTTGAAATAAGGAAACTATATATATTTATTCTACTGCACTTGCCTATTTGTATCTCGTCTTTTCGTAGTCCCTTTTTTTGTTAATACTATTCGAATATTCATTTGTAAAGCTATATATCATATTTAATATATTTTATCTCCTGGCTATTTCATATCTGGCGAAGACATATCATATACCGAAACCTAATATAGACCGAATACATAAATGAACATAAATAAATAGATTTTCTTGTCATCCTTATACTATATATATATATATATATATATATATATATATATATATATATATATATATATATATATAACAAGAAAAATAAATCCCTGGCGTCTTAATAGATATCTTATTCTACACAGTTATTCATCTCATTATTCACTTATACATATATATATATATATATATATATATATATATATATATATATATATATATATATATAAAAGTGAATAATGAGGTAAAGAACTGAGTAGAATACGTGTAGAACTGTGTAGAATACGATCCGAATACGTTCGTTGATCACTCTAAACTGCTTGTGTGAATTTAGCCCCCGATTTGCTATTTACAAAGTTAAATTTCTCCCTAATTTATAACTAGTTCACTATGGCCGAGGGGTTAAGAGTATTGACTACAAATCAGTGGCGATTTGTGATCGGGGTTCGCGCCCGCCGTTGGGAATTAGCTTCATGCACTTAAGATTGCGTTAGCATAACACATCTGTAGGTAATAAATAATTAATATATATATATATATATATATATATATATATATATATATATGTATATATATGATGATGATGGACTCTCTCAGTCGATTGCGACGTATGAGGTTCCAACAGCTTTCATTTGTGTTCATGACACTTGAGTCCGGCAAGAGATCTGCAAGCCGCAGACAGTGCAAGAGTGCGAGTAATTGGATGCAAGGTGTGGAGCACTCTCTCTAGCCTTTCGCCTAACTCTGGCAGTTCTCATATTATCCGCACAGGTCTCGTTGAATCTTTCCAGTCCAATGCAACAAGCTGCTCGCCATGTCTTCCTGTCTTTTGTACAGTCTTCAAACTTCTTGGAGGGTACTCCAATTGCCGTCGGCGCATCTTTCAATTTATCTTTGTACCTCAGCAAGGGTCGACCAACATTCCTGTTACCACAAGCTAACTGACTGTACATCAGTGCTTTATGTATCCTACCTTCGTCTATTCTTGCTACATCGCAATTGAGACTGCAACAGGAAACTTTCAATTCCACCAATATGGCATCTGTTGTAAAGATCGGTGTTAGCGACTTTGTCCTTCAAACTAAGTCCGCATATATATATATATATATATATATATATATATATATATATATATATATATATATATATATATATATATATATATATATACTAAGGCAGCATGTCATTATCCAAGCAAGCGTTGTTGAACATCACGGAACTTGCTCGTGTGTAAGTCTTCTTTGTGAGGTTCTCAAACCGTCGAGCCATCCTTCTTGTGTTCAGGTGGCAGTCCGTAGAGTATTGCTCCGAGTGTTTTTAATTCGACCATGATTTTTCAAGCATTTCGACTTTCTAATCGTCTTCAGGATTTTTTTTTAAAGGAAGACTTCAGTTAATGTTTTATAGGTATCGTTTAGGAGGAATAAAAGAGAAGAGAGAATATTAACATCTAACAACAAAATAATACACAAAAACAACTGCATGAACAGATTTAAAATACTAGAAGCAATATTCATTAGAACTAAACAACCCAATATTAACAAAATAAGTTTTAACACAGGTACTAACATATTAAATGTATTCCATAATTAAATGAAAATAAAGTAATAAAAAAAAAATAAAAAAATATTTGTAATAATAGTGATAATAGGAATAAATAATTATAAATAAATAAATAATAGTAAAAATAAGATATAATTAAACAAATAAATAAACAATAAAACCAAACACACAAACGATAGAATAAAATGAACTCAACGAAACACCCTCTTATTTCTTTCATTCGCCCTTAACAATACCTATAAAACATTACACCAGCATTGAGATTATTATACTAATTAGGCTAAGTGCCGTTACCCGGGTATTATGTAAAAATACCGCCGAACATATACACACCCAGGGTGAGCAGAACATAATATTGATCACACTTCTCGTTTCTGCACTATAATATGAATCGTGTTGCATATATCACATCAAACTACTAAGAAAAACAACAAGAAAATGTGTACATTTTATCCGTAAGACAACCATGAAACCATACTAAGCTGAATATGTTAACATGGCATATTCAATATTTATAGTCGGGTAATTATTGAGGTAATATAAGGTGTTCATCTTTCTTCATATTCATCTAAAAGGAGTTAAAACATTACATATATAATAAATTTACAGAATCAATTAGGAACAATTGTGGAAGATTCACCTAATACGTCGTGTACAGATGATAAGATTGTTTCGGGTAAAAAAACTTGTAGGAATAAATCACTCCAAATGTAAAATTGTGAATACGGAAAAAATAGAATATGAAAGAATAATAATGAAGGTTTATATGAATGAAAATATACTACATTAATCTTAGTACTATATCCACTGCGCCAGGGGATATAGTACTAAGTAAAATTTAGTTCTAACTGATAGTAAACTGACGGTTGAATGTGACACTAAATGGAATTACTGAACACTTCTCCCAGTCATGGCTGACGAAACAAGAACATGCTACCAATGTGGATTAAATAAAGCGTTCCGTTCAAAATTTCGTCCAGATTCCCGAATTCGACAGAAATATTCCCGAGTAAGAAAAAAAAAAACTTGAAGAAGACTGGGGGTTACAGCGGTCGAAACGTTGTGAGAATAACTCTCACGATGAAAACAGTAGATCGAATAATCCAAATTATACAAGGAATACTATAACTGTTCCAATTAAACGTTATCCGGATTTATAGTTGTTCATGAGCGCAGTTTGGTATTGTCTACCTTGAAGTACATATGAGAAAAACACAAATATTCAGTACTGGTATTTTTTTGAATGAGATCAGATGAATTTAAGGTGACACCTGCTTTACACGATCTTCTGATTGTGTCCGTTTTTTTGCTGGTTTCATTACGACGAAGCGAGAATTTTATTCAAAGCCATCTGAGCCAGTTGCATATCGATTTTCTATTTTTATTTTTTATTTAGACACCATAAAAACGTTGGGAGAAGTGTAATTCGATAGCATTTGAAATATACTGCGTGTTTCAGTCTAAGATTTTAGATTGAAAATAAGTCGTTATTTTTAGATCTGACAAATAATCGCATACATTTAAAGCATGGTATACTTAAACAATACATATGGCTGCGTACCCACAGGTATTTATATATATATATATATATATATATATATATATATATATATATATATATATATATATATATATATATCAGCAAGATTTTAAATACACTTATACATCTAAATAAATTACTTAAGGTATCTAGAAATTAAATTTATTTTAAATAAAAAAACAGTTCGGTCTGTAATAAAGGTTGTTTGGCCATATAAGTGTTATTTCTTTGCATCATTTCTAAGTAAATACTTTAATGTAATCAGCTTTTAAATTTATTCCAACCTTTTTAATGATTTTATTAGTAGTTCGTTATTAAAGCTATTCTTAACTTGTTTTGCCACTTTGACTTGTTACATGAAGTGTGTATTGTTTCAGGTAGGAGTTAACTTTTTGTATTTTCAAGTTCTTACACCTTTTTTGTAGAGGAGGGGTTGTATAAGCTTTGATTCTGCTTATTTTGTCCGTTGAATATTTGTATGCTTACATCTCGACCCAGAGCTGGTTTGTATAGAAAATCACCTGTATTTCTATTTACTATACAGATTTTAACCAGGTGATTTGTTTTTTGTATAAATTATAATACGATCAAATCATAACAATATTTAGAAATAAACGAATATATATATATATATATATATATATATATATATATACATATGAATAGTTCGAATGCAAAACGCTATAAACGCTATTTTCATAATTACGAAGCTATCCCTGCAAAACGTGTCGCATTAAATAGTCGGCTACATTTCCAAGTCATGCACCATAATTTTAAATTTTGGTTGATTTAAACATATATTTGACGCCGTATATCTTGGGACTCCATTGCGGAATTTCACTTTCTTTGAATAATTCAGCCTTAAAAATTACCACTTGGGATTGATCTTTTTCTGTAATATGATATTTGTATATGCACCGAGACTGTTGTTACACTCACAGGTTAATTAGTGCAATAGAGACGAAAAGAAAAAGGTAACAATTTCAAAGCTGATTAGATGTTTCGCGTGAGACCAACTGTTTTCCAGGGAATACATTACTTAGGTTTCTACTTAATTTATATGCGTGACCAACTAATTTGAAAATGACCTTTGCAAAAGACGTATTGATAACACAGTAAGTCGAATGTTTAACAGCTGTAAGAAATCCATACAGAATCTTTGTGAAGAAGAATTTCTTCGTATATATATTTCATGGAAATCGTTCCCGACAAGGCATGAAGCTACTTGATGTAAGGTGCAACAAAATTACTTTAAGGCCAAATATTAGCCGACAGTAAGTGTTATATGGATAAATTCTTACCCGGAAACCGTCAATTCTACCCTCTTTGTCAGAAATATCGGTCATGGGATATGAGGACTAAAATAAAATAAAATAAGAAAAGCGAGAGTTACGAGGCTGCCGAAAGTAAACCCACATCTATAGTCTACTCCCACAAACCGTGATTTAACAGTGGTATTAACTTCACTACGGTAACATTCAACTTGTTCTCTTACAATTATTTTGTTGTAAATGAGAGTGCAATGATAGGAGATATTTTGAACAAGATTGCTTCTCCGCCTCGCTGTGGCTTCGCAATTTAATTTATTACTTGAAATCATTGTATGAAATTCCGAAATAAATGAATGAGAAAATCTAGACAAAACGCTGTGTGAAACGCTCTCTGTCTCCCTTACTCTTTCCATCAGTAAAGACGGTACAATAAATAGATACGTAGACAAATATAATCGATGAGAAAAATAAGTAAATGATAATATCAAACGAGACAAAACTAATTAATATAAAAATACAAAACTCACTATCTTACTTGTTTTCAAAATAAAAAAAAATATTGTTGTATCTACATTAAAAGTGAAATGAATGTTTTCCTATATTTTATTATTATTAGAGAATGTATTTGCTCATAAATTCTACTCGGCATACATGATTATTATGCTCTTTGTTTGTTTGTGTTATTAGTAATTATACAACCGCTTATTATTTTCTTTTACAAACTAGCGTAAGTGCTTATTGGAGCGATCCGTTCATTGTAACCATAGAGAAAACATGTAATTCGAGTTTTGGATTAAATAGTAGTTGCAGTTTGAATAAGACTTTTAACTTACCTACATTGACAAAGATTGAAGGATATCAGAGAATACAACGACCGTCAAGTTTTTAAACCAAGAACCACTATTTTAAATAACAAAAATAAGTCTTCTAAGAAATATCTCTTAACACAATTTAATTAAGACTTACAAAAAAAAGCAAATGAGCATTTAATTAATAAGGCCAAAGCAAGACTCAATTAGTATTAATTAAAATCCGTTGTCATCGATACTGAATTGTTTTTGCGCTGTATTCTGTACAATGTCAGCTCTTCTCCAAAATACGACTGAACACCTCAAAATATAACAAATGTTTTCTATAGAAAGATATGATGATTTTTGTCATGAATTAAAACAGAAACATAAAGATGCAATGTCCATTATGAATTACAATAAGTGTGGCCACATGATTAGAGTTTGTTCTTTGACCACTGTTCTAGACCTCTTCTCGTCTCTAACTGTATTCAGGCTAGTAGCAATTCATCTGATGAGATTATGATCCAGCAAATGACCATATATATATATATATATATATATATATATATATATATATATATATATATATATATATATAAATAAAACTTTATATATAAAATATTGATAAAAAACGTGTTTTGAATTTAGTCACGTGAGACTTACGCATCGTAATTTTGCTTCATTCCACAAAATGAAAACGCTTAAAACAACGGACTGTTTTTTCTGATCCTGTCCAGCTTTTCAAAGAAACATGTTCCGAATGTGTTGTCATGCTATGATTGTATAAATAATAACTTTCTTTAATTATCAACGCGGACATAAGCGTTAATAATATGTATGTGTTGGAAAATAATTACCTATTCAACTTATCATTATGAATTATGGAATTTGTATTCTAGGCAAAATTATTTTTAATACATGGACACATTTTCATTTAATATCTTAAACTTTATCATTTACGGGGTCTCAACGAAAGCATACAATACACCACAAAATATATTTGTGTGTTATAGCTTCGATTTGGCAGGGAAATATTATAGGGTCATATTATTCGCAACGATTGCTTTTCAATGTTTTAGCTTACAATATAGTATCTGAGACCACTGGATACAGTACGCATTAAATTCTATTTTATTTTTTTAAAGTTTATAATTGAATTAATGAATTGATTTTACTTTTAAAGTAAAAGTTCTCTCTTTTCTTTATTTATTATGTGAAAATCAAAATATTTATCAGGAGTTTATATTAATGTCAATTAAATGCAATTAACATCATTTTTTTAACATAGGCTAGTAATTTACCTCAACCACTTATGAAACATTTTATTTATATAGCTTTGTTATTAAAGGTATTCCGCTAAATTAAAAAGCGGGCAATGACTGGACTCGATGTAAAGAATAATATATAGAATTACAATTTCTGTCTCTAGAGCAATGACCAACCTCTGAAAACGTGTCCATGAAACGAAGAGTTTAATGTAAACAATGGCGATACGAGTGTCATAATTATAGTTTCCTAACTCATCATTGCTGTTGTCTAATGACTTGGATAAATCAAAGATGAACATATACAATGCTGGAATTAGCGGAGAGATACTCTTGTTAATATTCTGTTGTTTTTCTCGTGGATTAGTTTTCCTGTGAATAATTGTATATAGACTATTTAATCTTTTATTTTATCTATAAGGGGATGGGATTTTTATACATACTTTATTGAATGTTATTACAGAAAGTGAACCTTCATTCATCGCTACATTTCGTGGCCGACATTTCAATACGATTACCAATCCAAGTATTGACCAGGCTTAGGCGGGATTCTTCCTGTTATATTACGTAACTATCCGTGTGTCAGTTCTTCGCTCGTGGTACTTTATTATGTCTGGTATTTTTTCTTGGCCGGACCTATTGTTGTTTCTTTTATAAAACAAAACTCATTGTGCTTTTGTTCCGAGCAATTAATTTGTACTGACAATTATAACACATGCATATTCTCTTTATATTTACATTTTTGAAAATCGTGGGACAGGAAAAAGAGGAGAATAAAGAAAGCATGCTCCTACATGTGTACACAGAAGTCGATCCGTTTGCATTGGTTTCTATTGAACTCATCCTACCCGAAAGTGATCAAATCACGTCACAGGATCACAGTGTCGTTTACGTAAATGTATATGTTCCAACGAATGTAAACTTTGACTTGTTGAACGTCATGACAATTTATTGAACATGGCTATATATATATATATATATATTTTAATTGGGCGAGAGACCATTGAATATTTTAAAATACGTGATATGTCTGCAACCTATGTTTATAGAAATAGTAATAGAAGTAAGGAAAGTATTAGTATTTAGAGTGCTATAGTGTTTAACTACAGATTTTGTAGAGTAATTAGTGGCAAACTGAGTTGAAACTAAATCGGAGCTATTACGTCTATTTAGTCATTGATTCATTCATGAAAGGCGTGTTTTTACATTCACTCAGCTATGAAGTAAATATAAAGGTTGTCGCATTAATTATTTGACACCAATCTTTACAAATATGGAGTTTCTACATTTAAATCCTAAAATTGTCATTCCCACCTGTGTTGCATATCAACGTTGTTAGGCTATTCGGTGTACATGATATTGATGAGAAAACTTGTATTTAGAAACGACTCATTCTACACACATGGATTTATACCAATAGTATAGGGGTAATTTCGATACATTTCCCATTGTATAACATTGCGAGCAAATGCGATAAACATGACTGGAGTTAAAGACTTCTCAATGACACATTTTTCCTGTTGGTACTCAGTACACGATTTCTAAAGCTAATTATATAAAGCCGTACGTAACACATACAACTACATAAAACTAATCCAATATTACCGGTGTTATGTAGTTGTTGTCAACGAATGTAACGCTATTAAATTACCCTAGTTTTCGTTATATATACTGTCGAATATTTAATAGCCTATGTCAAGCTCAACTCTCATAAAATAGGATTGTAAGGTTTGGAAAAGTGAATTCAAAACAATCGACTTACGATACAAATATAAAAAAGTGGGCGTGTTCATTATATAGTATACAATGTATTACTTATGATCAGTACTACGCTTAAGTATTCGATAAATACAACAGTATTTATTTGTCGTTTAGACGATGAAGTCAACGATAACTGTATATTTATTTATTAATTATTTTTTCTTAATTAATAATGGTTGATAGATATTCTCACAATATTTTTATAAGTGCATTTATGGCAGTCCTTAGCGTATTAACACATGTTTTATCTACGTCTACACATCTTAATATGATGTGTTCACACTTTAGTAGACACTCCAGTGAAAACATTTCCCATTTATGTTGGCTGCTAGTTAGTGATGCTCGATGTGTAGTTCTAAGCCAGTCTTAGAGATTGCTCATATTTTTTCGCTTTTAAGAAATACAGATTGCATTTATCAATTTGAAAATGTATATCATCATATTTACAGAGGAGGTATTGTTTATTCACAACATTCTATGTTTACTTTTGTAGCGGGTCTAATAATTTGAAGTCTGCTTTGGAATCAGCGCACATGAAGATACCTTCAATGATAAATGCAAACATATTCTAATAATTATTTATTTTCAAATGTAATATGCAATATAAATGATATCAAATATTTTTCATAGCAACTATATAGCAAACAAAAATGATAACAAAATATTGTTGATTCATTGTAATACTTTAATATATCAATGACCTTTATATATTTGATTCGCTTGAAATTCAAACACATACATTAATATCTGAATAAAACTAAAGGTAAACACTTTAAGTAAATTAAATGCTCTACCCTCATATAAGGCGACTACAATAGTAAAACGAATTCAACCACCAAGTATTTTTCAGGTTATACACTAACACATTATATTTGTCAGATAGTAAAGAAATATTAAGTCGTTAATGGTCGTCCACGACTACGAAGTATGTTTGAGTAGAAGTTGATTTTACGTAGTAAATAAAGTTAAAACAGTGTGCGAGATGCAACAATAGATTATTTTGCTATCGTCACTGTCTACTTGTTGCTTGTCAGAGGTGAAAACATTCTCTGATTACTCATCTTTGTATAAATCTTTACTCAGGTGTTATAATCATAAAGAACATTGATTGTCTTCTGTTTCTTTTCGACACTTGTGACGCTATTTGATGATGGAAGGCGTCTGTTTTAACACCAATACTGTGTAGATCATTTTCATTATTGGATGATATATTGTAAGTAAATAAGCTGTAAATGTTATATACTATTTCATTCATATAATATGTATGCGACATCGTATTACTCTTGTTTAGAGACACTCTGGGAATTATGGCAACTTGATGTTAGACCCAAAACCTCAGTAATTTCTCAAATAAAAACTTTGATAACATATGCGTATTCATGTGATAAAGGTTACCAATAGCTGCTTCCCATAATATATTAGAACTATATATTTTTTTTGTATATCTTGGAGTAATCGCAATTTAAATAGAACATAACAAAACCCAATTTTATCTAAATAGTCGCTTATCAAAAATATACTTTAAACTAATGTTGATAATCTCTGCTTAAAATGTGCCCTATGTCAAATTGTCAAAGTAATCAACACCTTATCTACACCGAATACACGGAATCATTAATGTATACTATGTCAAAATATATACAAATATATCTCTTCCAAGTAGAATTCGATCGGAAATAAATGTGTTCTAGGATCATGCGATTAAAAGTAAAAGCTGCATTAACTTGGTGAAGTTTTGATACAGTTACATCTGAAATGTCCTATCTTCTTCTTAATCAGCATTTCATATTGATGCAGACGTATGTCATGTAGAAGCTACCAATATGGCAGATTGCGCCAAGATTAAAAATGTTATTAAGATGAACTAGAGAAACTAAAGTATTCCCTCAACTAAACTATTCCCTCTAAAATATATCTTTAGATCGCAACATATTCTTTCGCGCCGAAAACTATCCTTCCAATATATAATTATTGCCCTTACAATGACATTATTTGTAAATGAACACCTCTTTTTTGCAATCTTTAACAATCATGGAATTACTATATTTTATCATATTCAGTGTTTATTTAATAAATTATATGTTTAATTCTGAAGTATAGGAATACACATCTAAAGACGGGTAAGATAAATTCCCATAACATAATAGTTTTCCACAAAATTTATGTCCCGTCAAAAAAGCGGAAATCAAAATAAAATGCTATTGAAATATGTTTTAAATGCTTGTCCCAATCTTCAAAATACATTAAATGATTTGTTATACTAGAAAATGTCTAAATGTTTAGGTGTAAGCGTAAGGTGTCTTATGATGAAACTCTTTTTAAAATACCACGACGAAAATTTAATGTATGGAATATTTTGAATCGATGTCAAATATCTATTGTTAATATTTCACAAAATATAACAATGAATGGGCAACATTATCCACCCTATTTCCTATTTGTGTTCCAACATTCATAATGATCGCTTAGTAAATTTAGTAGTGAATCCTGTACGTAGAATAATATAAACATATATGCATACCTAGCTTTATATGAATAAACGTAGAGGTTTTCAAATTTAATATCGTAGAAAATTTCAAATGATGTGTGACGTAATTTGTTACATAATTTTAGTTCAGGAATCTTCACTCACAATTATGTAAAAGATGTGTTTGCTTGTATAGACACACGTGTCTAGAATGTATCCAGAGGAATACGAAAGGTAGTCATGCTTTAAATGCCAGCAGTCTAGTAGATTTATACAAAATAATTAAGGCAAAGTCCGGATGAACTATACCAGGTTTATTTCTCTCCATGCACAATTCACATTTGAAGGGACATATTTGTAACCGGCTTAAGATAATGTTTTATATAGTCACTTTAATGTATGTTAAGCAAAATAATATGAATACGTATTGGTTTACTTTCAACGGCATATTTTTAGCAAACTGTATTCAGGTTACACAGTATGTACATTATTCAAAAACAGTTATGTTAATAACCAAATTTTATTGGGGGTGTTGTCGTCAATATTAAATGTCAATAGCCCGTCGATGAAGCTAAATCTATTCACGTCATCAATTAAATTTGACACATTAAACATAACTCTATTTAAATAAAACACGCTTAAGCATGTTCCCTCGATATCTATGACATAATTGTTATTATTACAGAAAAAAATTGACACTCTATTTTCATTACAAAAATTAAGTAAACGTATATATATATATATATATATATATATATATATATATATATATATATATATATATATATATGTGTGTGTATGTGTGTGTACGTGAAGATAATAAGTTATATACAGTTACATATTTATCTTTATACTTTTTTTCACTTCAGCAAACTAATATATTCATATAATATATAGTTCGCCTAATTGCAGGTTGTTTTTTTATTTTGTCTTACATCATTGTATTTTAACTTATCCGTTACTTAAACGTAGTGTTGGTTTAAACTATTATTATTACTATTTACTAGACTTTACCATTACTCTAGTAATTTTTCTCTCTGTCTTGATGACATTAATATATCCAGATCATTCACATAATCTTGGACCATTGTTAATTATTAAAAGTTTTCGTATGAAATTTCCTTTCAACATAAAAATAATACTATATATTTTTATTTATCTTTTATTATTTAAAGAAAATATTTAGAAGTGAATAATTGTATCCATAATCAACTTTTTTGTACGAGAGGAATATTTTCCTTGCAAAAATCTTCATTCAAACTACTCAAATAGGCCCTTCCGTTCTTTGGGTAAGCGTTTACATCGTATGAAAATAAATGTAACTGTGTATATGTGATTATATTCAATGTCAGTCTTACATAATAATGATCTAGTCCGAATATTTAGGATACGTATTACTTTATTTATAACATTGTTATGAATGATTGACTTGTAGTATTTTTACTGTTGTTTATATGATAGATTACAGTTAAATGTTTATTTATAGATGGCAACTGTTTATTTTCATTTCACAGTTACATAATTACGATCACTTCTATTAATATTACTTGTTTATTACAGTTATCATTACTATTATGTGATTAGTATTATTAATTATTGTTATTGCATGTGTGCTTCATTGCTTGCATATTACATACAGTGATAAATAATATTAATAGTATTACTATTGATAATTATTTATAGATTATTACTTTATATGAAATTACTATCAAATAAATACCGTGTTTCTAAATATAACTGTTGTTATTATCCGATCTTTGAGTGAACACGATCTATTATGTTGAACCATTTTGCAAAATATAATTTAAGATTTAAAAAAATGTTTTAATACATCCTAGTTGTTTATTATGGCAATTCAACAATAAATATTAACACCCAGTAAATATAGGATAGTAAATATTACATCATATTCGTAGGATTAGTAAAATAGAGAATTTTATTTAAATTGATCTTTCATTTATTCACTTTGGTGGAAAAAATACTGAAGTTCAGCTGATGCAGTTTTTTTTATTAGAGAGTTATAATTAACTTCAATTAACATTAATCAATCATCTTACGAAGGGAAGATTGACATTTCGTAACTTAAACGTGTTTCATGGGCATTGGCGATATTTCCAAAAGTATTACGTGACTCGTATGATAATTTGTTGGCTGAACGTATACCTCAGAGGAATCAATGTGCACAAAAAATATTCTGAGCCAAATTCATATTCCCCTCTCACTCTCTTATCTTCATCTCTCTTATGCTATTCATTAATGTTTACTGAAGAAATAAACATATGCGTAAGAAAACCTTTCCCCGGGAATTAAAAAATCGGCATCGAATAGTCTATCTATCGTATCTCTTTATCTTTATTTCTATGTTTTTCGTGTTATGATTACATTTTTTAAACTAATATTCTATTGTCTACATTTTATCAGGTTTGAAAGAAAATAATTTCGTTTTTTCCAACACATCTATTTCATCTAAAACATTCACATTAGGATATGTTTAAGCTTTACAATAATTTCCTTCATTTTCTATGACTTCTGTCACACGATCAACTAGCTTCTTGGTGCCTTCTTCAACAAATTACTCTTATTTTTGAGAGAAGAATAATTTCATGTCATGTTTGCGTTTGTCGTCATTTCATAAATTGTATATTTTAAGTGATGCTGCAACAACTTAAAAAGATGGTAGTCGGATGGAGCAATGTAAGGTGTTTAAGGCGGAGATGCAAAACTTCCCAAATAAAACACATTACCTTTTCTTGAGTGAGCCTTTCTGTGTGAGGTCCAACGCTATCACGCTGAATCATTACACCTTTCGTATTGAGTAAAGCTGCTGGTTTGTTTGATAGAGAAATGCTTAGATCATCCAGCTGCGAACAATATTGTACTGCTGTGATTGTTTGATTAGGCTCAAGTAACTTATAATGAATCAGTCCTCTCATGTCCCACCATAAAGAGAGCATCACCTTCTTTGGGTGTAGTCCTTGTTTTGGAAAAGGCTGTCGACTTTAATTTCGGTTTTACCATTGTCTTTTGCATTGGGATTCTTGTAAAGAACCCATATTTCATCTCCAACTAGTATTCTTTAAGGAAATGGCTCTCGATGATTCCTGGAAAGCAAAGCTGTGCAAACAGTAAATATTTGATTTCGTTCAGCGTCGGTCAAATCGTGGGGAACCCAGAGTCCAAGTTTTGAAACTTTTTCTAACTCGTGAAAGCATGAACTAATTGTTGTATGGGTTGTATTGAATTGTTGAGCTAATTATTTGCTGGTTAACTTAGGATTGGCCTCCACAGCGTCTTTAATGGCGTATTCATCAAGTTATTTTGGCCTTCCCGAACGTCGCCGATCTAATACGTTAAAGTCTCCAGTAGAAAATTTTGCAAATCACCTTTGACATTTTCGATCATTCAGAACAGTTTTCATATAGACAGTTCCAATATTCCTTGTAGCGTCTGCAGCTGAGTTTCCTTTTTTGAATTCATAGAGCATTCAATATCTCAGATGCTCCTCATTAATATGCATTTTTTGACGGCTGAGACTTAAACTTAATATTTTTCAACTAATTTCTATATCTGAAAAGCAAAGCAAGATATCAAGACACCAATTCACAAACAAATCTTGAACTGTGTACAACTTCGGAAGCTGCAATGTGATGAATTAAAGAATACGACATTACTTTCCTTTTTACTTGATATATACTTCAGGTTTTTTAAATATTTTTTTCAGATACGGTCAGCTTCATTTTATTTACTTTGCTGTTTTCTGGCCTACATTTTATGTAATATTTTTTTCACGCAACGGTTTCTTAAAAATAGCTCATGGTAATTTCACAAGATAATTTACGGCAGTAGAAAGTGAAAGTATATTAATTTACTATGGTTCGACTAATATATTATAGAAAACCCTTAACAGAAACTTTAAGGAAATCGGACTATGCATATATTTTTTAGTAATTCTAAAAAGTGTTCTTATACTGGAAAGAAAAATAATCGAACTAGTATCCGATGTCTTCGAATGTATTGTGATTTATTTTATCTTAAGAAACATATTAGAACATATTATGGTCTCTAATTATTGACACCACGTTGTGAACCGGGGTCGTTAACTTCACGTATATCATCATATGTGATTCTATTCTTTATTACGTATGATTATTGTTTCTATAATTACCAGACTATATAGTACACATAATATAATCGTAGAATTAAGTAGTTCCAGCAAAAACAAAGTGTTCAATTATATTTGAAGAGTTTTATGAGTATTATAGGATTAGTAATATTTCGTTTCGTAATTGATGTTGCGATTTTAGAAGCAATTAAGACCATTGCCAGTTTAAAGAAGAAATACCGCAATGGACTGTTCATAGACCACTGATTTACAGAAACGTGTATGTGCTGTTCATTTGCCAGTACCACAACATCGGTGTCTACAGTCCGGATGACTATTGAATGGTGTCTGTGCTTAGCTGCATGATATACATGCAGTAACATCCGACTGCCAACCTCTTCATAGTTGAATGGTTCGAGTGAAGGTAGATCTGGTAGTAGTGCCTTGCTAAGAACTGCCTCTCCATCAGTAATTACAAGATCTTGTCCTCCTATGCAAACAATTCTAAAAGAGCTGTTGAGAGAAACTTAAACAGCTCAGTCTTCTTGCTGTCCATTCGTAGGATATGCTGCCAGTGTTCGTTAGTATGGATGCGGCGGCCAACACACGTCTCCGCACGCTTTGTCCCCGCTTTTCACGTGTACTAACTTTTCAGTTAATCAGAAAGGTGAGCGTCATAGATCAGATCTAGGCGTGACACTGTTTGCAGCTTAGTAGATATATATGGGATGAAGATTTGATGTGCGTACTTTTCAAAGGTGTTTGATGCAGCCGGCTTCAGCATTTGGACGATAGCTTCTCCATCAAGCACTATACTCCAAACATATGACGGCGAACAATGTGTGGGGCACGTGCGAGATGGGCGGAATCACTATCACTGTCAAGTTCGAAGGTTTGTCAAGAGCAGCACCGAGATAGTTTTCAAATGCAATCAATATGTTTCTCCCCTTGGTGTGTGCTCGCATGTCAAGAAATTGAGATAGCAGTCTCTTATTCAGTCGTGTGGTGTGGACTTTTGTATCGAGCTGCACTCCGAGCTGTTCCATTCTCGACTGATATAGGTTGACAAGATCGGCCTATCTAAATACTGGTGCTGTCTCTTCATCTTGTCTAGATTCGTCAATGTAGAGGGCGAGTAAAGCAAAGACTACTGCTGGCATTGCTCTCTCTTAGTCGTAGTGATGGTGTCTTGTTGATAGGACCGATCTCGCGCGGTAGTAAAGTCATATCAAGCACTGCAGGTGATAGTAAGCATCAAGAGCTACCATGTCACCACCACTGAGACGGAAAACAGTTCTGTGACACCAAGACGATTTGCACATGCAAAGACCCATCTGTCAATTTCGAATGTTTCAGCTTTCCGAAGACTATTAGTCCCCGCAGGTTGTCCACAAAATAAACAAGTTTCTGGAACATTCTCTGTACTTGAACGTGACTGCACTCTGGTGCGATTGCATAAAGATTGTTCCTCATCGTTCCGATCTTTTTTCTTGAGTGCTTTCTTATGTGGTCTCTGTAGTTTAGTTTTGCTGTACTAGAGCTTGCACGTATGCTGATATTGTGCGCCGTGTACAATAATTGCAGATTCAATGGCATTGCCATTATCAAGTTTTTTTTCCAATTGGAGTGATCCGGTAAGCTTTAAAAGTTCATTAAAATTAAATTTGATAAGGTTTTCTGCGAGTGATCTGCATCTACTATAAATATATTTACTCTTAGATTGTTCAGGGTTGATCAATGTCTCCATCTTGTCCTCTTGACATATGATGCATAACCTCCAGTCAGTAGTGGTGAGGTTTTGTGATGTTGATGAAGTTCGCTCAGCATGAGCTAGTGTGAACCTCCTGGACATGGTGATCGAAATGTCTTCCGAAGAACAACCAACACCATCAGTCTACAAGCATGCATGCATCACGATGAACCTGAAAAGACACAATGTAGCATTGCTGTAATCATAAATGCTATGAAAACTGCTACTACAACTACACTCTTAAAAATTTCGTGACAGACCCGGAAAAGGATCTGTTGGGGCCAAACCCTATTTTTTATCAAAAATGACACAAAATAGAGTTAGATTTTACGCAGAAAATGTCAGATCTGACGTATACATTGTCATATTTATTATACGTTATTCTGTGTCATGTCTACCCGAAATAGAGTTTGGTCCCACTTGATCCTTTTCCGAGTCATTTAATATGGAAGCAAAATTAAGATGCACAATGCAGCTTGTTACGATTGGGCACTTGCGCCCCCTCCCCCAGTCATACATTTAGAGACAAAATAACGTCAATAGCGCTATTAAACCCAAGGATAATCGCAAATGTAGATTTTAAATGGGGGCCATTTTGTAATCCAACATGACGGCTCATTGTTAAAATATACAAAATGAAGATTGTTAACAGTGGATTCCTTCATTAAGGCACCAGAATCGAGTCAATAGCAATTTAAGATCCAGAGATAAGCGCAAAGGTAAATTTCAAATGGCAGTCATTTTGAATTCAAATATGGCAGATATGAAAAGAGAACTACGAGTGGCTCAATATCTGAAAATATTCGCTATATCTCACAGTATATTTGTGCCAAATCTGGTGCTTGTATCACAACATTCACAATAGGTTAGCTATGCTGCCCCACTAAAGTGCAATATGAAATAAAAACGAAGCCATACGCATATGATATAATATCACAAATTAGATGTCATATATGGCACACGATGTGTAGACCATATAACTGCATCTATATGCAAAGATTTGTAATTTTCAGCGAATGTAAAAATATAACCCACCCACAACAATCAGCACATGTCGTACATGTTGGTAAAAAATATGGTTCATTAAGCACAAAGTGAGATAGGAGTGTTTAGTCTTCGTCTGGAAGCCTAAAACAAGTTACTTTTTTAAAAATTAATGTATATTGCGGTGTGAATATATTATAGTTATCATTTTATCTCATGACTCTCTTCACACACTTCTTCTAGCCATATGTTTCTCTAATATTTCTCTATTTATCTCTCGAATAAAGCAACTGAAAATTACACTAAAGAATATACCAACGAAATAATATAACAAAGAAACTGGGATTTATCTTGCTTGGAACATTGTGTAACATAAGTGTATGTTACGTATTTCCTTTTATATATTCTCTTCTTTTTATCTTTTATGGTCTCCAAACTTTCTATCTCAGTTATATATATATATATATATATATATATATATATATATATATATATATATGTAAATATTTAAATGTTTAATTAAATTAAAGATAATTGAATTTTACATGAGACCAAAAGGTACAGAGTCTAATGTTAAGTCCGGGTAGACGCCGTTCAAAAACACATCACTCTTTACTTTTTTGTCTTTATTTAAAGATATGAAGCTCCTTGCTCTGAAATTGTTATGTTCTAATAAATAGTGTATATTTACAATTGTTTATTCTCATCTTTCATCACTAGAATATATATCAGGTTTGAAAGAAAGTATTTCCAATGGTCTTACTTCATCACTTTGCAGCCTCCTAAGTTGTGCACAATTGTAGATTTTTTGGCGAATAGGTGTCTTAATATCTAGGTTTGCCTTTCAGATATACTAATTAATTGAATAATACGTTTAAGTGTTTCAACCGTCAAAAATGGATATTAGTGAGGAGCATCTGAGACATTGCATGTTCTATGAATTCAAAAATAGAAAACTCAGCTGGAGAAGCTACAAGAAATATTGGAACTGTCCATGGGATACATGTTCTGAATGATTGAAAATGTCAACAGTGGGTTGCAACATTTTGTTCTGGAGACTTTAACCTGTCAAATCGCCGACGTATGGGTAGGCTTAAATAATTTGATAAATACGCCATTAAAGACGCTGTGGACGCCGATCCAAAGTTAACCAGCAGAGAATTAGCTAAACCATTTAATACAACCCATACAACAATTAGTTCATGCCTTCACGAGTTAAGAAACAAATTCAAAACTTGGATTTTGGGTTCTCCACGATTTGACCGACGCTGAAGGGAATCAAAGATTGACTGTTTGCACACCTTTGCTTTCCAGGAATCGTCAATAACTATTTTTGGAAAGAATTGTGACTGGTGATAACACGCGGGTGTATACAAGAATACCAAATGCAAAAGACAATGGTTACACCGAAAACAAAGTCATAGCCTGTTCTAAAACAAGGACTACACCTAAAGAAGGTTGTGCTCCTTTACGGTGGAACATAACATAACTGATTCGTTATGAGTTACTAGAGCCTAATCAAATACTTACAGCACTGCAATATTGTTCGCGGCTGGATGATCTAAGAAATGGTATATCAAAAAAACACCAGCATTACTCAATATGAAAGGTGTGGTGCTTCAGCATGATAACGCAGGACCTCACACAGAAAAACTCACTCAGGAAAATGTTAGATGTTTTGCCTCATCCACCTTATTCACATGACATTACTCTATCCGATTACAATGTTTTCTGCTCGTTGCAGCATCATTTAAACAATAACATTCATCAAATTGACAACCAACTCCAAAAAATGACCTACATTTGTTTTTCACCTAAAAGTCATAGACACTTTCAGGAGAAAGCATCAAGAAGCTAGTAGATCGTTGGACAGAAGTAATAGAAAATGATGGAAATTGTTGTAAACATTAAAAATGCACTTTATCTGAATGTTTCAGAAAAAATAAATGTGTTAGACAAAAACGGAATTACTTGCGTTCCAACCTGATATATTTATATATATATATATATATATATATATATATATATATATATATATATATATATATATATGAGAAAAGAAGGATGAAGGTAATCCGACGTAATGGAAAATGTAAAAGGAAAAACCATGATTGGTTGATGAGAAGAAGTAGAAGCCACTGCTGAGGCGCAGGACCGAGGTCCGGGCTTAGTAAAGTCAGTACCATAGTATGAAATAATTGTGGATAGTTCTGAGTGAAAAAGTGAAGGGTGGGGGGAACGGAAATAATGATGGTGGCTGTGAGTGAAGAGGGGGAGGGGTAGGGGAAGGTGAGGTGTGGAGGGAGGCTATGTGATTTTGGTGAGTGGGTAATTTCATGGTTTTAGAGAAGATTTTTAAAATGTAGGTGGTTTGAAAGTGGGAAGGATGGGTGGGTTATAAAGACGAAGCGTTGATGAATATATAAATAACATCTGTTTTTTGTTTTTCTTTTTTCATTTCCCATATATATATATATATATATATATATATATAGTCTCGGAAGTTTCTCAACCATTAAAACTATATAAAAAAATATATATATAAAGAAAACAAAAAAACTTATAGTCTTAAGTCTTCCTGTGGAAAATCACTCATGTAAGTCAATTTATTTTTTACAGTTATTATATAAGTTAGTTTCTAACACTATTTTAAGGGATCATCAGTTGTTTACCATGAACAACTGTTTCGGGAATTTAAAAACAAGACAGTATTTAATTTCATGGCTTCCCAGCAGAGTTGATCAGACCCCACTTCCCTTAAAAGACAAAAACATAAACGTTCCTTATACTAAATCTACGTTTTGTTCCATATAAATGTTTTGCTAACTTATATTAGTTATTTAAGACACACACAAAAAAAATATTTACCTGTGCTGTTCGTCTGTCTAATAAAATTTATATGTTACTTACAAAAATGTTGCTGCATTTTAAAGTGGTTGGACGAATCCATGACACTATTATTTAAGTGATTAATGTATTATTTTTAGTTTTATATTATAAATATAAAAAACATCAACACATCAAAAAATAAAAGTAAAATAAATAAATATGTATATACATATATATATATATATATATATATATATATATATATACATACATACATACATATATATACCTTTAGTTCCTCTTTTTCTCCCTCTATATATATACGGTGAGAGTTGAAACTTATTGTAAGCAGTCGACATTTACAGTGGTAAACTAATTAAGCACTTTGATTAAATTGTCATATTGACTGATGTAAATATACTACTTACTGCATGCACATGCCTATATTGGTGGCAACAAATAATTGTAAATTCCCGGTTTATTAACATACGGACCCGTTTCATCATTATAGAATCGTAAGTAGAAAGCTAATTATTCAAGCCAGTATATATATATATATATATATATATATATATATATATATATATATATATATATATATATATATATATATATATTTGTAATTTAATTTAAACCATGTCAAATATTACGAAAGAAGGATTCATAAAACATATATTTTCATAATAGATAACAAGTATTTGTTCACATAATTAGTAAAATTAGCTATTTTATATATACCTAAAGCCGTTCTGATGTGTCATTTCAAGCAAGGTCAGTACTCGAAATAGCTCCAACGTAGGTTTACCTAGATATTTTAACTGTATTAAAATATAAAGTGTATGTTTTTTTAATTTCATGTTAATTGATTTTATATGTGCTAATTCAACAATCTTTTTTCCTTATAAGGACATGGAAGTTATTCGTATATTGTTTTCCTTTTACATCGATGGTTTATTTATTTTATAGTCTCGGAATTGACTTCATGTGTAAACAGCTAAGATATAAACAGACCCCTCCGCTGAGATCGCAGTACAAGTTATTCCTTACTTTAAACAATGTATATAATAGTGTTATATGGAGATTTTATTCGTCTTCTATATCAATTATTCTATTTTATTTTGAAATATATTTATATATACATACATATTCATCATTTCACTATACTACTTGTTGTGATTAACTTGGATATTGTACCGTGACCTTGACAAAAGTCACAATCAACACGATTGCAATGTTCCCCATAAATATAGTAAAATATATAACACATATGCTAAGTTTTATTTATTTTAAGGTACTTGTAAAATTTCTCATAAATAGTTTTAATGTAGAGGTTAAAATGATATTGTATATCGGCAATAGTCGCTATTCCGATGTTCCTATTTTTTTTATCTGTGATCTATAAATAAACAACGATGTGATACGATCCTAATCACAAATCATTCCATGGTAACGCGTCTTTTGTTTACCCAATACGCTCGCTATTTAAAACCCAATTACAATTAGATTAAAATCTTTGTTTGGAAATTAAACGTTTATTATTATGGTGTTTTATTTAAACATCGAAATTAGTTTTGACTCATTTTGCTTTATTTATTTGACAACAAAAACATAAAACTGTTTATCTTCTTATTTTATTATTCAGATAATGGATATTTAACGTGTAATTTGTTTCATATGTAAAAGAATATAAGTGATGTACCATTCGAAATGCAAAATAAGAATGTTTTTTTAAAATATTATTTTGTATTAATGTTATTTTATGTGATGTGGGATGTAATGCGTATTAATCAAGCAATACAATGTAACCAACATTTAAACCACGCGGGTCATTTAAATAAGTTCATGTTTTGATGGCACTGGTGTTCTTAATTCCTCTTAAGAATTGAGTATACTATAAGAATCGATAAAAATATACAGAAGAATTTAAACTTATAAGAATTAACTAGTCTCACTAACCGCAATTATTTTGATTAAATAACGTTTTTATCTTTTCTGTGTGAATCATTTTCTAGATTTTACTTCTGTATTCATATTTTATGTGTTAGAGCAAACAAAATGTAACTACATTTCGATGCTTCTAGTCGAATACTAATAAACTTGTGAGACATTAAACAAACTTCCGTTTCGATTCGATTAGATGCTTAATTATTGCTTATTTATTTTCACTATCAGTCCATTTTGTTGCGTATTTTGTACATATTCACATATAAAAAGTATATAAATACCACTATGAAATTTTCCATTTTCCATTTATTCTTTTGAAACTTATTAAAAAAAATTAATTGGACAATAAACACGGTAAAAAGTGAGAACACGTACATGACATAGAGGTATTACAATATTGAAAATTGATATGCAAATTATGTGTAAACAAGTATGTCATTTGGAAGAATACTGCGAGGAAAAATACATGTAAAAATATGAATTTATATTTTATAAATTTAAGAATGACTGGTTAGTTTTATGAACTGAGTAAGCCTACTCATGCTAATTATGATATTTCGTATCTCATCACAATGTATGTTCTTGAGATAGGAAGACATAATTGTTTACAAATAAAAAAGTATTTTTAAAGATGAATGTCATGTTCCTCCCTGAATACTTAAGTATTTACACAATTTATATATATATATATATATATATATATATATATATATATATATATATATATATATATATATATATATATATATATTTAAATAAAAATAGTTTTAGTATCCCAATAAATGTTTAAGCACCTTCTCAGGGATGTATTGAGGAGCAAATATTAGATCCGCCAATATATAATTATAAATAATTAAGAGAAAATAAATTACATTACAAATTATTTAGACGAGAAAGCAGTTTGCGTGTGATGATATATTGATATATACCTCTTCAAGGCTGCATGACACATAAGAAAATCGGTCAATTAAAATAATAGGCAAGACAGACCCGGTGCAGCCCATCCCCGCTTCCTTAAATACATGCGCACACATTCATATCGACCCACACACTTACACACACGCACCCACCCACACTCATACACACACACTCTCATACACACTTAT
>OY744517.1:57936037-57966037 GCA_963556195.1 Sepiola atlantica | reverse complement strand
TCATTATAAAGGAACTAACTTAGTTATTTCTATATTTTTCTAGTAACTGTATCGTTTTTTTGTAATATATATATATATATAACTTTAAACATATATATATTGTTTTCCATTATTCATCTCTATCGTAGATGTATATTCATTTGCTGAGCGGACTCATCTGAAGCGCTGAGTGGAGTTTTTTTGCACGATTTATTTTGGTAAATACATTGTATATGGAAAAACCAGCGGATTGTCTTTTGATTGAAGCAGAGTTGCATTCTTTTTACCAATCATTGTTTTCTACTTTGTAAGGCGCCTCCTTCATCATCAGGTTCTGACAGCAACGTTTATCCATGAGAGTTGCTTTCTTTTCTGGGTCTTTTTACCTAGTAGTTTGAATTTTATGAGACACATAAGCAACGTTCACTTGGCCATTACTGACTAAAAAAAAACAGTATGTCTTGTATATATTGGTTTTTCTTCTATTTTTAGATAACTTGTTTAATTATATGTTGTAACCGTAATATTATCAGCATTTTAATTTTTTAAATTTGTATTTTGAGATACCCTGTACAGTTTATCAGTATAAGTGCCGGTAGAATTTATAATCAAGTAACTCTCATAAATTGGTGACTGACTTACATTAGGACTCATTCGATAGATGGATTTAGAAGAAGAATTTCTATGACGTTCCATGCTACTAAAGTTGAGTTGATATAGACACTAAACAATGCAGTCAATGTCTCTTATATTAGTGCATATACCGATAAATGTGTTTCGACATAAATGTACAATATTCGATAACATTCACGTTTAGAAAGGCAGCAGTATTTATTAGAATGTTTGTTTCTATAGAAATCGACCCGTGAAACAAAAAATGTTATGTAGCACTCAAACGGAAAAGGGGGTTATAGACTATTCTTATTTAGAGGTTATATAAAAGGTGACACCGTATATGACTTCATGTTGTGACCTGCAGGGCGGATATTAATAAATACACAACGATGGTACATTTGCAAGTATATATTTACAGAAGTACATGAAATTATGTTACAGAAATTATGCGCCCGATAGTGTGGCTATGTCTACCACCAATGACTACGGCCATGACTGCTACGGAACTTTGTCGTTATCTATTCATATGACCTGGAATGGGAGATCAAAATCACGCCATAACACTCTCCTTATTAACCATGTACTGTATACAGTCACTACTTTTTTTCTATAGGAGTTTATTTTAATTAAATCTGTAATCTTACGGTTGCTTCCTGGTGCTAATATTTTTTCCAACGCTTTCTGGTATTTGTGGTTTAGACACAATTTGTTCCATTTTTATAAATTTCTAATGAGGAGACGCTCGCAGATCTGTAATGTTTTCAACAAACACTTTGTACAAATTCGAACAATCAAGATAACTTTGTAAAGACGATATATTTGCTGAAGCTGGCATATTTCTTTTTATCGAAAGCGCTTGCTCTAGATCTGATCTTTTAACATTTTGTATTTTAGTTTCGAAATTGTTCCAGGCAAAGCATAAAGCCACTTAATGTAATGAGCTTAAAAAACGAAACATTAGCCATAAAAATACCAAGGATATAGGAAGGAGGAAAAGAGTTAGCAGAGAGTGAGTGTCACAAGCCTACAGCTACTATAATTAAGCTACTGGAATTGGCAGTTGTATACTAATAAGGTATCAACACAGCAATTGATGGGCACAACTTTACCAAAGAGTCAAACGATTTAACACAAATTAAGCAGGGGATAGATCACACAATTATGAAGAACACATAACATAATACCATTCATAGAAAGGGCTGATACTTGCAACATCACCCTCTGAGAGAGAAAGTGCAGCGAAGAAGAAAAAGTGAGGCCACTCAAATTACATATACGTTTTTGTACTTTATCTATAACCCTCAAATAAGTCCAAATATTACAACAGTACTTCATACATGAGCTGATAGTAGATTTGTAGATATAGAGAATAGCTTCAAGAGTGAGAGAGTGCTTAGAGCGATCGAGAGTACAGACTTTTCGAGAATCAGAAAGAACATTGGAGCTAAGTATTATTTAATGAGAAACAAAGAATACCCCATGAGAATATCAGGAAGAAAAGAGTTACACCGATCATTGCTAGACACGAGCTATGTCTTAACCAATAAAAAGAAACAAGCTATTTCTACCCCAATCCAAAACTGAACCCATGTAAACTTCTAGATCATCTGGATATTTGAACTGATCCGAGGGAGGTAGGCGTAAAGCAACACAAAAATAGAGAGCAGTAGTATCGATACAGATGCTAATTTGCTGAATTATATTCTTTGGAAAACTATTGTAATAGAGATGGAAACAGCGTGAAACACAATTATTGATAGAAAAAAGAATAAGGAGGCAGGCTTAAGACAGAAAATACCCAATAATTTCAATAACCTTACCATCACTACTGTAATCACGAATGTGTGCAAATACCAAAATTGCACTTGCTTTAACCTCTTCTGAATCATCCATAAACCGACAAATTCTCTCAGTTAAATGAGTTAAAAGATAATAAAATAATTCGACTGACACATTTAATGTATCTTTCTCTTCAGAGACTATAGGCGAAACCCACTTTCTGTGTTCTACATCTAATATTTTTAATCTATTCACTTTCTCGTAAATGTTGTCTAATTTCGACAATGGGCATTTTTTTCTTTTTAGAAGGTGGTTGAATATATATTTTTAATTCAACTTTTTCAGTCAGGTTTATATCTTTCCAGTTTACCAGAAAAACACCCCGAGTTACTTTCTTTTAATTTTTTCATTAGTCTTCTACTTCAGAATGATAGTTTTTTTTAATGTCTTTACAGAAACAATTCATAGGCATATGACATAATTGAAACTTTTCAGTCTAATCTGTGCCTAAACGGTAGTTTGAGTTGTTTATCACAAACATTTTATTTTTTGTAAGTTTTCTCTTTGTACTGTAACTAGTTATTAGTTCACCCTAAAATCTTATATTTTTCCAGTGACGATGTTAGCAAGTTTTTAGTTATCATGAAAGTAGGTTATCCAATTCTCTTTCACATTTTAAGATTTATCATCGAAAAATCGAAGCCTGGATGAAGTTAGATTTTAATATTTTTCTTCAATATTCTGACTTGTACACACTTTCTAATAATTCCACTTCGTAACTTTTAGCGATTCTAAGAAAGCTTTTCTTTTATTTTATTTTTAGACTGCAGTGGTTCATTCTGGGTGCCAGACACTCGCACTTAAAACACTGTTTCATTTTATATGGGCAAACTGTACAAATGCAGTTTAAGAGGTAGATTCATTCAATATTGGTTATCACATTTTTCTGGTGAGTTAGTTTTCTCTTTGTTACAGATCGTTCTAATATGCGACATTCCACTTTCTTCTTATCTTAACGAACTCCACAAAAATGTTGGCAGTCTGCTATATGTTTGGAATGATAGCCAAAGGTTCATTATATATATATTTTTTAAGAACTCGTCTTTTGATTTCCGCATACGTCTTAGATAATACTCATTGAGAAAAGATAAAGCATATATAATTGTAAACACTTAACTCTGATTACTTGAAATTATCGCAATTTTTGTTAACTACGAAAGCAAATGTTGTGTTGTGTTCGTCGGTGTTCCTTGTTAAGTCAAAGTATTTTCACTTTTGTGAAACGGAAATGTTTGAAGACTGAACAATTACTCGATGATAGTATCGCCTCAAATATAGAGTTGCTAGTAATTTTTTAATATATGCCTAATTCGCACAGTGTGTGTAATAAATGTCGTGGTAGGGTCTGAAATACGAATTCATTTTAATTTCGTTTTCAGTATCGAAATTAAAATCATCAATATTGTTCTAAATTGTTTTTTGTGAAAAGGACTTTTGTTTTAATCATGTTTACCCCCATTCGATAATTCGCGTAATATTTTCTATTACCGTTGTGTATGAAGATACGTTCCTCAAATCTTCAAGCTTTTATGTTTCTATTTGTTATTTCTTATGTTCTAGTGAAAGCTTTTCTGTTTTTTTATTTCTTCTGCTATTAAATTTTTACTGCATACATTTTTTTTCTTATATCCCAATTGTGTTTTTTTTTAATTTCAGTCCGGTATTTTGTCGATGTTTGAAACTTTCTAAAATACTATTTTGAAATTAGACCATTTCTATCACTACAAATAAACTTACCTTCTCGTATATATATATATATATATATATATATATATATATATATATATATATATATATATATATTTATATGCTTATAAATAAAATACAGAAATTCAATGTAACGTCAGAATATTAGGCGTGACCCAATAAGTTCTAACATTTCTAAAATATTAATCAGTATAATTGGGATAAACCTCACGCTTGTAAACGACGGTACTGATGTTACATTGAATTTTTGTATTTTATAAATAAATATTTACGCTCTTAATCTTTTGAAATCTCGGATTTCGTAATTAATCGAGCACTCTGCTGGGTTTTTCATGCCCTACCATAAAGTACTTAAATATATATATCTATATCTACATATATATATATATATATATATATATATATATATATATATATATATATATATATATATATATATATATTCCAAATACACAAAATAACCCTGGTAGGAACAAATATAGAAATAGGAAAATTATCTGGTATACACCTCCATATAACAATTCAACTAAAACCAAATTAGGGAATAATAAATTCCTGAACTTAATAAACACTCATTTCCCCAATAACAACATAGTCCATAACATTTTTAATAAGAATACATTAAAACTCAGCTATTGTTGTGGGGACAACTTAGAAAAAATCATAAAAAAGCACAACATGAAAATACTAAACACCTCAGTAACCTCAAATTCTAGAAGAACATGTAACTGTAATAACAAATACAACTGCCCCCTAAATCAAAAGTGCCTATCAACCCAAGTGGTCTATGAGGCATCTATCTCCTCAACTGAAAACCCATCCCAGACTAACTATTATATTGGTCTGGCAGGTAACACCTGCAAGGAAAGATTCTAAATCCATAAACTCTCCTTCAACAACCCTGACCATCCTGGCCAAAATGGACTTTCACTACACTACCACAAAAAAAAGAAACTCCCATAATAAAGTTGAAAATCTAGAAAAAATCTAGCACCTGCAAATCAATAAACTCTCCATGTAGATTATGTTTAAATGAAAAACTGGAAATTATCCGCTTTAAAAGTACAAACAAACTCCTAAATAGAAAACAAGAGACATCTATCAACTGTAAACATAGTAGACTCTACCTCCTTAGCATCCCACATACCCCACCTTAACCTCACACCAACTCCCCACATAATTTAAAAAATTTTTTTTACAAAAATGAATGATAACGCAAACCCCCTATTATACACTACCTTAAAACACATTATAACTCCCTACCCACCCACCCAAATTTACCACCCAACCCTACCCTAACAAGTCCCGATAAATCTATAAATCTATAAATATATAACCACCCCACTTAAGTATCAATAACATCAAATCTCTAAGTATTACCTATAATGCACAACCTCAATAGCCTCTCAGTCATACTACCAATTCTACCAAAACCATCTTCTACATAAACCCATAACTGGGATAGCTATTAACACTGATATCACTTAGACTAACATAATCTCAATTACTTAACCCTTCGATTACTATCTTGAACACTTAATTATTGACTGGTACTTAGTCCTTGTCATTGGTAGTAGAACTATAAAAGTCTACCATCACTTGTAGACTTATTTCTCCCAATGACTTCACAAGTAGCAGGATGGTAATGATGGTGATAATTATTATTACTATTATTATTTTTATTTTTATTATTATTATTATTATTATTATTATTATTATTATTATTATCATTACGTTGTTATTTTTGTTTTTTATTATTGTTTTTTATTTTTGTTTTATTTTTATTAATGCTATTATCACTGCGACTATCGTAGATATGATTGGCATTGTTATCATTATTGTTATTGTAATCGATTTTATTAATGCTAAAAATGGTAACACCATTAAACTTCTTTTATAAAATTATTCCACTAGTATTGATCTTAGTATAATATAATCACAATTAAAAAATATTATCACAACAAAATTCACTACAAATGATGAGCAATCCATAAATAACTACATTAAAATAGAATGGAAATAGAATGCAGAAGTAGCAATTAATACCCTAAATTAAAATTATCAAACATTTTTATCTACATGATGATTACCTATTACAACAAAAATGACAGTTATAACTATAATTATAATTCTATTCTCATTTTAAATTTAACTCACCGTCTGGAATTGAGGTCACTATGGCCCAGAGACGAGAAAACCTCCCACCCAATTTTTTGAAACATGACTTGTTGGGGTCTCCCCCTCCCTTCTCATGTCTCATGTCCTCGTCATAGGCAGAGCGCCATCTCTGTCTACCTCCCCCCACCCAATGTATCCTCAATTTCCTGTTGAGATGAATTTAAGATCTATGCTATTTGATTCCATTGTAGGGTGAAGAAGTTGACGTTATTTGCAAGTGTTAACGAAACAGAATATATTTTGTCGCAAGTAATGGAATAAAATCATCAACAATATATATATATATATATATATATATATATATATATATATATATGTTACGTATTTATGTTCATTCTAAATGTGTAATTACATACTTTGTACAATTGACATGGACTTCTTGTAAATGACTTTATTAGTGATGGATTAACAAAACTGCGGATGTTTCGTGTTCTGTTCATAGATAACATAAGAAAGGAGGCCGTTAATAAAGAAACCAAAATCTTACATTTCATTTTTCAAAAATAAGTACACTTTCAGTGCAGCGAATAATGATAAGAAACCTTTCCATAGCTTTACATGTATACATTAAATTTAGCTTCTTAATATTCATCCAAAAAGTTTAAACAAGTTACAATAATGAAAAACTCAAAGAGATATGCATTTTCAAAATTACAGGAAAGTGAAGATCTTTGTAACAAAATATCGTCGAAATGTATGTCTCACACAGTATTAAAGAATTATTTTTGAATGATTACTTACAATCTACTTTTGTCGCGAGAGTCAATGGCTTAATATAGTTGAAGGAAAGCCTGTGTAATCTAGAGCTACATGTTTCCTGCTTCGATATTATATCGTTAAGACGCAGAGAAACATCAATGATCTTCGGAAGGTAACGAGCTTCCTGTGTTTTTTAAATGTCATTTCTTCTTCTAGACAAATTGCAATTCCGACGATTGAGAGTCTAGTCTTCTCTACTATGTGTGTATAAATAAAGGTAGAGGAGATGCAACCGTATATATTCCAATAAGAAAAGTTATATAAACTAACGCTAAATATTAGTACTGCAGATTTTAATACAAAATTGGGTCTGTAACTTACGTTTACTCATGTAATTATTTTAACATTTCACATATATGTTGCTCTTGTAATAATTCTATTCTCACGCTTGATATTATATATGTTTATATATTTGTGTATAGAAGATTCACTAATAAACAATTCAACTGGTTATTTTAAATTTTAGAACTAATCTACACGGCGTGAAGGGGCGTAATGTGTACTATATTTGTATTATTAAAATTATATGCCAAGATAGGGGTGCAAGCCTTTTTGTAGAAATTCAGATACGTCCAATTTTTGTGAAATGTTAACTCATGATTTCACCTCATTTACAAAATACTTTCTTAAATGTGTGTTTATTTGGAGTATATTAAAGAGGTTTATGGTGAAAAATATGAGCATAACCTCTTATTTAAAAATGAATTTGAACCACAAACATTACACACCAATTAAGCAATATTCTTCGAATCTTAAGTTCTCTTAAGCTTAAGCATTGCATTTTATACATTTTCCAGAATATAAATTATGTAAAATATTGTTTTATGAAGATTCAAATAAGGAAGCTTAACATGAGATTTTGTAGGATTTAATCTTCTGTGTATGTGTCTGCTATTTGGTTTCCATCGGAGACTAAATTTGAAGCTAGCAAGGACAGAGTTAATTCAGATAAGATTTATTTCAATTTTGTAAACGATAATTATATGGTATGAGATATACTACTATGATACTATTATAATCCTTATATAACCTTTATCCTCGAATGGCGTATTGGCCTTGATAAGTGGTGACTCGTTTGTACATAAAAATATATGTTGTAAAAGTTTCCAATAGCTCATGCGTAACTATATTTCTCATATCGAGTGGTCACGATGAATATAAATAATAATTATAGATAAGTCTTGTAGCCAGATTAAAATCCGTTCGTTGGAAGCCGATAAGCGAGAACTACTTTTTTGAGGGAGACATTTCCTCATCTGAAATATTGTAATTAAGGAAAATTTACAAACATTTAAGGTTGATATCTGGTCTGAAACTTCTTTCTATGTATCTACGAAGATTTAGAAACGGTTTCAATATAAACAGAAATTGTCCAAACTGCAGAAAATACTGCGCCACTAAAATAGACATGTTGAACTTTATCTTTGAACTGAGTTTTTGATAAAGTGAAGATTCTTACACTTTATCACATATAAGTGAAATTATCAGTATCGAAGTTATAGACATTCTGGACAGTGTTCATTACATATATATGTGTGTATATATTGTATGTATAATGTGTGTATATATATTGTGTATATAAACTGAATGATTGTTGAGTTAAAATCATGAAGATAGCGTTACATTTTCAGACAATATTTGATTCGAACGACTCGAACTGACAATATTACCGATTATTATACAGTCTATGATAATATATATATATATATATATATATATATATATATATATATATATATATATATATATATATATATATATATGTATGTATGTGTGTGTGAGTATTTATTTATTTATTAATTAGCACTTTGGATTTTCTTGAACAGAAAATTTGTTCAGTACTGTTTCCCCCTTACTAAGATTTAAATCAATATGTATTTGATCTGCTGTCTATGATCCATATTATAATGTTGCTCAACATTTATTCCAGAGTTTATTTTCGCAAAAATTCATTTTGATTATAGGGTTAAAAAATCAAATGTAATTACACTTTTTTAAATAAGTATTAATGAAATGTAATGCAAATCTGAAACAAAAAATAAAATGCGTGGTCGTACCCATATTATGCCTCTTAAAACTCTTACATTTTGGCAAAATTCTAGAAATTGTGAAAATTTCACACAAATCAATGGTGCTTACTTTAGGGAAACAAGCAGAAGTGCATCTATAGAGTTATGTAAGAATTGCGCTATATTATAGTCGAGGGCATATATGTAAATATATATATATATGTATACATTTATATATACATCTATATATACATTTATATATACATATGTATATATATACATTTATATATACATATGTAAATATATGTATATATATATGTATATATATGTATATACATATATATATATATGTAAATATATATATATATATATATACATATATATATATATATATATATATATATATATATATTTATTAAAGACTGAGTTATATCGTACTAGTTTGGCGCAATAGTTTTACCTCAATCACGAATTATTATTATCTTAAGCTTTTCATGGAATCCTAAATTACAGGGGGCTTTCAAAGACTTACATGTATTTAATGTTTTCTTATTTCTAATTCTATTATTGTATATTTTCTATTTTCATCTATGCTGCAAAATATTTGGTCACTAAGAGCTTATTTATACACACTTTATTGTTAATATTTTTTTAATCTTTGAAATAACAAAAATGTACAAAAAATTAAAATAGCAACAAACTACTCTAACTGAAGAGTAGAAAACTGCATACTCCATACTGAATATATATTAACTTGTATAATGTATCATGTACCAATACACTAAATGAAACCAGGAAAGTACATTCTTAAACCAGGTATAACGAACGATATTTTCAAATCTTTGGTTATATCATCATATTTCTTTCTTTAAAATAGTTCCATAAATATACAGTAAAGTGTTAAACTTTGCACATTGTATCACATTGTATTCATAGTATTTATACAACACTTTTTAAACATTGTATTTAAATAATGGAATACTGTTCTAATAAAACACGAAATTTGTTATTTTTCATAAGATCAGATGACAGTTTTAATTAATGATTTCTCAAAGCATTCATTTGAGTAAGCTCGTATGTTACACAATGTAACTTTTCTTCTTGCGTTCTATTTTATTTACTGTTACTGTTATGTACTGTGTTTTTGTTTTCTGATTAACCAGTTTCAATTCATAAATCAAGTAATAAGTGCCTATACTAGATAGAGATTTACAATAGATCTCAACATTTCTATAACGATGTTGATTATGTTCTACCAGCCATTATTTTTTCAGCGTTCTCGTAGTTCGATCATACTCGCTCCAACGTCGTTGTAATTTTATTCTTTACTAATACATTTTTAAGTAAATTATTTTGTTTGTCAGTAACGTCGGAACCCATTTCACTCGAAAGTATTTACGTGAATGGCGTTAAAAGCTAACAAAAAGTAAATTAAATTATAAGTTAGAGCCAGATCATCGTGCATGTAAAACATCAAAATTAAATGTTGGGTGGAAAATGTGAACAATTCGTTAAATGGGCCAGCTATGGAAGTACTATGATTAAGGTTGATAACCATCTTCTTTAATTAAAAAACTATGAACATGAGTAAACGGATTTTCTAAGAAAGCATTTTTATAATATCCTATTTCCATCGAACTTATTTTTTATTTGATTTCCAAATACATATTTTTACAGTGTACTATACTTTTCAGAATGCTATTTATAAATGCTTGAACGTGTGGGTTGTGTCTTTAGATATATTTTATAGAGCACATACGCGTATATTTAAACATATTTTACAACATTATGATTCTCAGCAAAGAATTATAAAATAGGTAATTGCTTTGCAAAAATATCCTAATATTACATGATATTTATTAAGATAAAAATAATTAAGAATATATTTAAATACATCCGGAAAATATGCATCCTATTGTCTGATAATTATCTACTCATAGATTTAATTAATGATTTATATAAGCTAATCCCAGCTATGCAGAAATCAATATTAATGAATTCATATTTTCTGCAATGTAAGAAATATGGTTTTAATTAGTTTTATAATAAGCACTATATATTTAAAGTCAATATGCATGAAGAAAAAATATCTCAATAATATGAGGTCGGTCCGAACGTATACATATTTTTTTCTTTACTTCACGTCATCATTTTGGCATACTTTATTCAATGGGGTTCATGAGCGTTGGTCGTAGTCTATGTTTCTCTATCTCTCTTTCCCTACCTTAAGGCATGCTCGACGACGTTTTTTCTGTTAACTGCTTAAAAACCTAACATGTGTACTATTGAACGGAACATCAAATGCAATTAAATGTATCTATTATATTTGAAAGAAAATAATTTTCATTCTAACTCTTTATTGAGTTAGAATGAACATTATTTGGGGTATTCGGAACAATATTCTCATCTTGTGTACTTTTTTCACAACATTTCAACCGGTGTAAAATTTGAACCTTTTTAGTGTTAATATTTCCGAACTTAGACATGTTCATGCCGTACCATATTCAGTCCGAAATCAATTATAAGTGCTCGAACTCGAAAATATGCTCCTGAAAATTATCAAAAGTTACATCAACTTTGTGAACAAAACAATCAATAGTAAAAGAGGGGTACGTATGATCCAAATGATCAAAATATATGTTTTATTTTTCTTAACTAATTCGATCCTGCTCGCGTATATTTGCTATTAGCTGTTTTCTACAGACGCATTGTCTTATCTTGTCATTATCTGCAACGTATTAGCTCTTACAATTATTTTAAATCAACTACATAGTAACATTGATACGAGATAATCCCACAATAAAGCGACAAGTGCATCATATTCAGCAACGGCCCGCTTTGAACAGACACTGTCGGAAACCTAATATCTTACGTCATTAAGTAACTGAAACTTAATTATGTTACGTAAAAACATCACACCTCATGCACGTTTGCGACAGTCAAATAATGTTATGTGTGCAAATTACATGAGATTCCTACGAAACAGAAAGGAAGAACATTTTGAAACACGCTTTGACAATATTTTAGTTTACGATATTTAAGAACTAAAACACATGACGATATGATTGAAAAATCGTTAAGCCATAGACTGATGGTTTTCCACAAATAATAGTAAGTTCGGCTGAAATCTTAAACCCAATCTGCATGCGATATTGGGAGAGGTTACCCACGTACAAACAATGAAACGGCGTCCAAAGCACATTAATACTTTCAGTTTATTGATTTGCAATTCAGCACATGCTACGTCGTTGCTTTTCACACGTAAAGGTAAAGACAACAAGAGGACGATAGACTATGATGCATATCCTAATAGAATTTAACCAAAGACCTCTTAGCCTGGAACCTTTGACACTGCTATGTTTCCACTACCCGTACAACGGCAATGAAAAGTTAGAATTTAGGTGCTGCTGTTTCTGTAGACAAATACCTCGTGTAAATTGTAGATTTTTATTGAATGCTATTTGATTCATCACCATATATATTAGCAAAGAGTCGGTATCATTTTCTTTTGATATTTACGAGACATTGAGAAAGGTTTCAGCGCTCAATCTTCATCTAACAAGAGCTGATGATCGCTGCTTAGTAGTAATACGTTCGGGGAATCGTTTATTTTGATATCGAAAATGTTTTGCTGATGAGACATCAAAGCAATGATTGATCTGATTGGAGTTGATTTTATCGATAACAAGTTTATGCAGCTGCTTTAATTTCGAAAGGTCAAAACAGTCGGTTAATGTACTTCTCATAATAGTTCCGGAATCTTGTGCATAATAATGTTTTCATTAACTAAGCAATATATATATATATATATATATATATATATATATATATATATATATATATATAACCAACCGATAAAGTAGAAGTCTTACAATAGTCGATATACAATCATCGCATATACGGGCAGACAAACATATTTATGGCGGTAGCCGTTGCAAATGCACATAGAAAATATGAGATGTTCGTTAAAATAGGGGCTTTAGTTTGCCACGTACTGATGATTCATTATGTCATTATTTACAATTCCTTATTAAAATTCTTGATTTACTTAACTCGGACGCCCGTAAATGTGTATTATACACACTATTATGCTAGCATGACTTATACCTATTATAGTTACTATAATTAGTATTAGTGATAGTAGTATTATTACTAGCTATATTATTATAATGTGTATTCGTCTATGACACATATAGCATCATGAGGAAATTATTGCTCGATCTTATGAGCAGCTGTTCACAGCCGATTGCAAATTCTACATGAAAAGAGAAAGTATATACAGTAGGATTGTTTCGTTTGAGACGTCATAACAATGGGTATTATATTTCTTTAAAATCAGAGACACATATTTTCTCTCTACACCCGTGCGAGTTCACGTTTTAAAATGCAAAATATCTGTTATGACCATATAAACCAAACGATGATTTACCATTCACGCATTGTTATAGGTACATCACCCACCACTTTAATCCCTAACTGTTACAAGCTTGCAACTGCAAAATAATCATTTTATTTATCAGAGAAAAGTAACAAAAACGATTATAGTAAAATAAGATTAATGCTTGAAGCCATCGATCCCGTTATTTGATTTTTACATTAGTGTAAGTTAATGTTCGCAAATACTAAACAATTATTTTATCTGTCAAAAGCCTTATTACAACTTTCTCCCAACATAACATACAATATGAATAATGATTTAAGTGAACTGCACGACACTCTTAACCATACGTTGGTCCATGTCTAGGATGAAACTGTGGGCGTATTATTCAGTTTTCATGGAAACCTATCACACATGGTGAGAGCCGTCTGAAAGAATTGTTGACAATGCATACATTGTTTTAAACACAAAACAGGATAAACGTATATTAACCTCTGGGCGAGTCTATGTTACTGCGAAATAATTATCTTACCTGTAAGATGAATATGTCACGCATTATTATAACATAGCTAAACACTATCACCACATATACTATGCTTAAATCAAATTGGGCAACTATATGATCCGTATGCTAGACTTAGTTAAAGATAGCAACTGCTAAATATTTGTTTCGGCCAAGTAAAAATCGCGCCACGAATTGTTTAAGACTTCTATGAAAATATTTACAATATGTCAATACTTTTAGAAAATGTAACCACTTTTTTATAGTTATGCCTCAGCAATTTGAATTTATCAACTGATACTGTTATTAGATCTATTTTTGTAAAAAGTTGATATATAGATTCTGTTTGACCATAAAAAGACAGAAAATACATTCTTTGGAAAAAAAATGCAGTGTAAGAAAATAATAAATTTCCCAGAAGAGACTTTCGAGAGTCAGCAGCGAATTGGCGTAATATATATGACATGTGGTACGTATTACAGCTTATGTGTCTTGGTCTGAAATTAGACTACACCAACATAAAATATATGACAACTATACTTGAAGTAAGAGAGTATCTTATTAAATGCGCCACACCGTTTATTTGATGATCGGCAACTTTGCAAATACATGTATTAAGATTTATCTTTTAACTTTATGTACTTTCAAGTTAATTTCGAATTGCCATTTCAATCATATAATTTGGTATTGATTCACCTCATGCGTACCATGGTAAATTTTGGAAACAATGAAGCAGCCTTTATATTGGTTCTATTGTTGTCGTACGATGCGTGTTAGGATAGGACATGTACGAACTGTGTGTGAACTAGGAACTTTTGTTAAATCAATATTAGTGGCAACAATATGCTTCCATTCGTCGCATATAGTTTCTAGTATATATGATGCAAGTATTAAGTTGGTTAATGAACAACTGATTGTGTCAATTACTCATTTACCTAGGCAACCTTTGCAAAAAAGGGCTAAGACCTAGGATGATGGTTTCCTGATAACTAGACATACACTACACTTACATCTAACAAGGAAAGGATGAGAGAATCTCTGGGGCGATGGTTTAATGACAATATAATATATACTATTCAACCACCCCTAAAAAGCAGAGCGTAATTCCTGAGATAACAGTATGATGACTACAGTGCAGATAGTACACTACAGCGCCACCCCAAAAAGTGGCTAAAATACATATCCTACACTACACGCCTACCCGATGACTAGGTAATTTCTGAGAAATGATCGCATGACTACAGAATATATCCTACACTACTCATTCTAAGAAGAGCGCAATGCCTGTCGGGAGTGTTTCCGGGTGACAGAATAGATAGTACACCATCTCCCGAACTTACTATTGCCATTGAGTACATTTTTTTGTGGACTGAATCGAGTGTTAAACGATTTTACAATAGTACAATTTATAGAAATAATGATATAGTGTCGGCTTCAGACAGACTGATACAACATTTGCATTTGTAGTAGATAAAATGAATCATTTACTATATTTGTCTGCACAAAAACGATGTATTTAGTTAAATATAAAGAAAGTCAAGCATAACAAATTGATCTATGGTTGTCCAATATGACATTTTATTGGTTGTATTTTAAATCGAGATAATGACTTTGACATTTAATCTCAAGTTTTTCGCAATGTTTAGCTCTCGTTCGCTGTTTACTATTCGTGATAGATTATTTTATTATCCTGACTATTGAGAACAGAGGTCTTAAATTTTGTTTCATCTTCATAGAATTTCTCAAGGAAAGTTATAAATTATACTAATCGAAATAAGAAAACATTTTTATATTTTTATCAATAATCCCCACATATGTATATATAAAGCTATTTAGGCATGTATTCTTACATATAGCTTTCTGAATTGATTGATGTTTTCTGAAAATCTAGCAGACAGTCAGTGTTTTGCAGGTATGAATGTAATCGCCTGTATACTGTTGCTTTTAATCCTGAACTCAACATTGCAACTTTTATTCCTATTTTTTAACATTTAATTGTCAACGTAAAATAAAATTAAATGTAATAAACTAAAGTCAAACGGTCGATTTGATTATTTTATATGTTCAGCGTGAACGCTTATTTACGCGAAAAAGAAAACTCTTAATAGTGAAAGAATGTCAACATTATATTTCTTAAAAAAAGTATTCAATAAATGTGTTTCTTTATTGTATAGGGTGAATAAAATAAAATATTTAGAAAATAATACAGTGTAACAGTATGGAGTGAGACACAAAACTCACAGTATTTATGTTTTAAAAAGATTTCAGTGGTTTTCCCACGGAAACTCTATCTAGGATTTGCTTGTCCCATCCGTTTCTTTTTCTCTGCATCTTCCATCTTACGGATATTATGATTCTAGTCTCAGTCTTTTTATAAGTACTATTATTGCATATGTTCTCTAGAATACTCTTACTTATTTCCAGCTTATTTTTTTTAATATCGTTTTACTCCCCTATGTGGTAGTCCTCATCAATTCTAGGTTCACGTAGGTTATTCTAATACATCTTCTTATTCAAGCTGCCCTGTTCTAAGAATCGCAGGTAGAACGCACTTCTTTCTGAATGTTTACCTCCTACATAGTGCCTTAATATTTTCAAGACTAAAGTCAAAAGGAATCTGCTATCTTTGTGTTAATTATCTTTCGTTCTTTTTAGCTTTTTATAGGAAGTGGATGTATCATTCGTCTTGATTGACATACACGAAAACGCATGTTGAATCATTTTCACAGTATCTATAATGTGGTGGTACGTTTTTACAAAAACTCGATGTATAGTTTTGTATAATGTCCCTTTTCAATAATATTGCAATGTGTTAATTATAATAATAGAGACTCGAATGTTCTATTTTTGGTCGAGAAAACTATACAAACATATCGTTTAAGTCTCAATAAAATTAGGAAATTGTTATTGTATCCCAATAAACGTCTAAAAATACTAATATAGAAAGGTTGATAAAATAAAATAAATGTATTGATTAAAGCGACCTGAAGTAAATCGTCTGATTTAAATAGTATGTGACTCCAAGCGCACTAGTTTGTGCAGAAGTTAGTCTAAGTGAGATATAATCCGAATTCATGAAAATATACGGTATCCTTAGTCTAGATTTTTAAACAGTACACCACATTGTTCTACAAAATAACTTCAAAATATATACGAAAAATATTATACACTTTTTGAAAGGAAAAGGGAAACTATCATATCATGGATAATGTATGTATTTTCAAAGTTCGAAATGAATATAGCAAACGATTGTTTACCTAATACAGCACTCTTGACGAAACTACCGTGAACCTCCCCCCAAGGCCCCAGGACATGAATCTCAAGAATGCGGCTTTGATGTTAACCTTCGTGAGATGCCTGAGCGCAAGTTTGATTCAGTTGTTTTTGTGTTGTTTTGCAGGCGGTAAGGTTTAAGCCGCATATAATAACTACACAAAAACAAAATGATAAGGTGAAACTCATCATCTAGGCATAGTTCTGCAGAACAACATATCACCTTAAATGGTTCTTGCCTTCTACAAGGCCAAACAGAACACACCTACACCCACTAAAAACCCTACCACTATCGAAAATGCCGTCACATTTTCTACTTAAAGTCTTTTCTAAAATTATTATGCAAATAAAGCATCCGTATCAGTGTGTTTTTAGTGTTCCGAAAGTATATATAGGGTATTCGAACATATTTGAATGTATAATTAAATTGAATAAGCCTATGGTGTTTTGATATAAATATACTTCGGATGAATAAACACAAATTGCATTTATTAATTTAGATTATTCATTACTTAAAATTTTAATTCATCCATAATTTCTATTACTTATCATTTATATATCGTTCGTTTGGATGTATCTACTTTTTAAAATATTATTTTAATAATAATATTTTTAATAATATCTAAGTTTCTCATTTATTATTGTATCACTATTATTTACTTTATTGTACGTGTTCAAATTTAAATGTGGTATTTTCCGTATGATTAATACTATATCTGTTATAAATATGTTTATTATTTGTTCATGTTTTTATTTAATTATTTAACATATCTTAATAACAATATATCCATTTTCCCAAGTATTACTATCGTACATTCTGAAAAAATGCGTATTCACGTATTAGTTATATGTAATTTCTAATAGCAAAGCTACAGACAGAAACACAAGCCCACACACACAAAGACACACACACACCCACACATATATATATATATATGTATATATATATATATATATATATATATATATATGTTAATATATACATATACATACATTAATATATATATATATATTAATATATATATACATACACACACACACACACACACACATATATATATATATATATATATATATATATATATATATGTATATATATATATATATATATATATATATATATATATAAACATTAAATTTATTAAAACATTACTATTGTTCCAAAAATGAGAACATCAAGTTTCCAAAACAGTGTTTTACTACCACTCTGATGAGAGAATTTGTAATTTTAATAAATCTATTGCGGAAATTTGAAAATATACATTTTTCGAAAAGTATTGTGTTATTTTTATAGATGTACCTGTGATTTGTTTATAGATACCATTATGTTTTTCCTCCCATATGCAACCAAAATATCAACCGATGACTCGTTCTGAAAGTGGATGTTTCTCTAGAAAAAGTTATTTATTTTTTCTTTGATTTTCTGTAAGACGTGTTGCTAAAAGCGCTGATGAAGAGAGGTTTTGAATTAGCTTCATCAAAGTATAAAAAGGTATTGCCAAACTGTTTTGGAAACGATCATACGCCGTACTGGAATGAATGTTCTAATTCTTGGGGCAATGATAATATTTTAAATTACTTAAATGTTTTTATTATAGATCTGGTTGACTTATCTATCATCCATCGAGCTGATACATATATCTAGAGTGCTCGCTTGTGGTAATGCCGTTCTTAGGTGTTTATACTTGATGCACATCGGTCTTAGGTCATATACCCTCCGTAAAAGTAAACATTTCTTTTGATTCAAAGCTGGTGACGTATTCATCAACGGTTCGTCTTTATTGTAAGAGCTCCTCAGGATGATAAGTTGAAAGGAGGGGTGAGATTCACATATATACTTACTCACAAGATTATGAATCACCTACAACACATTTAGACTATTTAACCACCAATAAACATACAGAATATAGATATTTCAACCCGTTTCCTACCAATTTTCCCTTAAACCATCAACACAATCCTGAACGAACCCATATTTTACTTATCTCACTCCTAAGATTAGAATTATTTTCTATCCTCTAAAGCCTACCACCTTCGTCTCTTGCGCACGTCTACAGATTCTTGCAAACACTAATATGCGCACACATTCCTGATATAGCCACATGGTTAGCCCTCCAACCCACTCCCTTCCTCGGTCCTCAAAAATGTCACACCTCACCACAAAATGAATCTCCCTTTTCACCTCTCACACCCTTAGGATATTTTAATTATATTCTCACTCCCTCTATATTCAAAGTTGTCTTTACCTTTTCGAAGCTCGTTCTCATACACCATAATACTGCCCACATATTGAACACTCAGTTTCCCGCACCACCATCTGTCTATAACCTCTCATAACCCATGCCACACCTCACCACACTAGCAATCTCATCCCCTCTTTTACCTCTCCCACCCTAAGGCCATTTCAATTATAGTCGCACTGTTCCTAATTTAATAGCTATCTCAATATTGTCCACTAAAAGCTTTTCATATTCATTTGAATCTTTCCTGACCATTGACTCTCACATCCTAGACTCTCTGGTGTCATAGTTGCTACGGTTGCTATATCCCTTCATCTCAGCACGCCAACCACCCACTTCTCGGTAGCTGCATGTAATTTTTCTTCTCTTCTAGCATCCTGAGCAAGACGAAACGTTGATAAATACATAAAAAATAAATATTTCGGCTTTCCTTTTTTATTTCACATTAAGTCGGATTACTTACAACCTTTCCTTTCGAATATATATATATATATATATATATATATATATATATATATATATATATATATATATATATATAGTAATGGCCCACGACACAATGCTTGGTACCACACTCCACATGTTAACACCTGAGAACCGCAGAATTGCTGGCCGCGTCGAGAGATTGAAACGAAAAATTGTAAAAAAGAGAGCTCCGTGGTTTTCGATGAAGCTTGAATACAGAATGACTTGCTGCCGAACTATACATACATACATACATACATACATACATACATATATATATATATATATATATATATATATATATATATATATATATATATGTATAATGAAGTGATAAATTGATAACATTTGTATAGTGTACGAATTTATTTGTTAATCAAGTATTCAAACAGGGAATACACATACGAAAATACCTTTAAACCATGGCTTTTCAAAGATAACACTCTAGTAAGGCAATATTAATTAATATCAGGTGAATATCTTCAACGTGCAAATCTGAAGAATTTTGTAAAAATATTAAAATGGAAAAAAATCCTACATTTTAGTCCCGAGAAAGATGAAACATGCCTCGAATCCTAAGAAGAATGTTGTATTAAATTAAAAATGTTTGCATAATTAAACAAATAAGTCAAATAATGCTTTTTGAGTTTTAAAACAACTTGCGTGTTCCAAGAAATTGTATTTTAAATTCGCAGATAATACCGGATTTTGTCCCAAGTTAATGTTAAAGATTACTCGGAGAACAATAATGCGGGGTGTAAATGAATGCCTCAAACACATTGTCAGCTTTAATCCGTTGTTTATAGAAAATATATATTGGTAGTCAATATTAATTTTAGATGTGTTGCTTGATGTTGGATTTTAAATTTAGAAGGGTAGTCAACTTGGGGAAATATTGGGAGACATTGCCTTGAAAGGCCGCTTATGCGAATACAAGTAAAATATATGGGGTAGAGTTGATGGTGGGAGAAGGTGTGCTAATATGAATGGCACAGATTTTAACCAGGGGTCTTCTTAGGTAAGTATAAAATATGAACTTGAATAGACAGTTGTCGTCAGAGTGATTAAGTAACTTGTGGAGGATAGGGCATTGTTATGGCTTCTATGGTTATTAAAACAGTTAAGGAAAGGAGGGGTAAAATAATATGTAAAAATACAAATGTTATACACTTCATCACTTCGTGTTCGATATATAAATGGTCTATTCTATGTACTGTGATTCACGGTATCTCGATAAGATTTAATATGATACTTGATATGTATATTATCCACTTATATATACATATATATATATAAATATAATCATAAATATACAAATATAATTATAAATATATAAATATATATATATATATTGTTTATGCAAAATTATTGCGTGTTTTAAGCAACATATTGTATTCAACAATGACACACACGCTTATAGTTCATCATATTTGTTAAGAAAATAATCTCATTTCTTTTATGCGTAACAAATCATATCTGACTTTGTTTTTGAATCATGTACCACACTGAGAAAAGTTCGAATGCAGCACATTAATTTCTCGATCTCAATAAAATATTTGATAAAGGAGCACTCAGCAAAAGATGAATAGAAACAAGTTTAAAAGGTTCAAAATTAGAGATGAATAAGTGAAAGCTTGGTCACGGAATATCAAAAAACATGCACTTTTGGCAGGTGTGGAAAAGGACAGGTATTTGCTAACAGCATCGTTGTGCGAAGAGATCAATGTGAAATATTTGACCATTGATCGTCTAAAAAGTCCAGATAGATATAAAATCCGATGGGTGACTTCCCCACGAACACTCCGATTACAACGAAAACGAACGTGTTAACATTTTTACCGTTCGGTTGAAATATATATTCACACTTTAGAACCCATTGTAATCAGTTATTTCTTAGTACAATTATACGGGTTTTTAAACAATAATGGACCAACTTTTGCATTATGTTCTCCCCTTCTCTCTCACTCTCTCTTTCTCTATGTCTCTCTCTCTTTCTCTATGTCTCTCTCTCTCTCTCTCTCTATATATATATATATATATATATATATATATATATATATATATAATTAAAAGAGTTCAAATCAACATATGGACGGGGACGCTTAGTTTCCGATTAATAAGCATCGAAAGAAATACAGACCAATAGTCTTTATTGTAAACATCAAGCTAATAGGATGTGTGTGATAGCTCAGAATAAATGTCTTACAATCATGATCGGCAGTTCTTTTAATTGTCGAAAGTGGATGCGTTGCACTATTTTTTAATGTTTGTACATCTTATTTCATACAGGAGAATGTGACGTATCAAATATATTTAAGGAAATATGATATCAGCACAAGCAAATGATCATACAGAAGATTAAGGAGACAATAAACTAACTTAGACTTGTAATGCAGTGTTGTTACCAAACCAACCCTCAATTAAAGAGCTCATTTATATATGGAGCACATGATGCTAAATTATAGCACACATTTTCCACGCAGAGTGTGTAACCACATACACGCACTGTACTATATTTGATGCTTGCTACTTTACATGTTCTAGTTTTTGAGCGGTATCGTTACTTTGTATTTATTGTTTTCAAACTGTATTGATGAGAGAAAGAAGATGATAGAAAGGTGTGCTTGTAAGGTTAACAATTGAAGCATTTAGCATTATTGCACGTAGAACGTAGCTTAGATTGCCTACTTAACTGTACAAGAGATTACGGATTATATTTGATCAATTAGTATATAAATAACAAGCCAAGAATGTCGGTGATAGTAGTAGAGTACCTTACTCGGAATAATAAATACGAAAAATAAAGAACATACAAATATATTAAAGAAGAGAATAGGCAATTGTATTATCATTAATCATGAAGACCGCTGCTAGAGGCTCTTGGCAGTCCCAGGAAGGATACTGTTTCTTATTTTTGTCACTGATCAATTAGGCAATAAGCCGGTTATAGTGGAAAATAAAATACAGGGTATTACTATGATATGACGCTGATTACATGTCATGAAGAGTAATCAATCCTATGGCCCCATTGAACTTCTGAAACGTATCATACTTTTTTGACTCGTGTCATACTTACATGGACGTATGTAATATATATATCCATACCTAAAAAATAAAAATGGCACATCGTGTAAAATATCGATGTTCAAAACTTTGACTCCTGCTTTGTACGGTTACTTTAAATATGTATGTATCATTTTTGGAGGGGTTATGTACTACTTTCGAGCTTGTGTACATGATTTAATATCTTATATAGTGCAGGACATTATTTTCTTGTATGCTTTTCTCTTAGTACGTTGCATAGTTACTTATAACGGAATAATCAGAATTTCTATATGATCCGGTATTTTTCTATAAAATAAATAGTGTACAAGAATAAAAGATGTATCCCGTGTGTTGATAACATATACACAATGAAAACGCGGCTTTATAAACATCAAGTCGAATTGTCAGTAGTAGATGACTTCGTATACATACGAGGTGCATTTCCTTCCTAAAAATTAGTTTGGTCTTCGTTACTGGATTTCTTCAAATTACTTCCGAGCGAGGATACAATTAGCGCCGCAAGCTTCATTGTATATCATGATGAAGTTTTAATCTCGATCTAAGTTTCGTCAGCGGGGTTATTTAATTCTTACTTATACAGTCACAAAACGTCCATATATAGAATCATTCGGGACATGATCCACAATACTCATCCGAAATAAGCTGACATTTTTCTCACTGTGAAAAATCCGATAATAAGACCAGCCGAGCATCGAGGAAATTCTCATTGGATATGCGTCTTATTAACTGACGTGTTTTATTGTCGTCAGCGTCTCCTTCTTTTCTACTCATTGCAATTTTAACTGAGCTAAATATTTTCTGTATCTGTATATCCCTTATTTTTTTCGCATTGCAACTTTTTCCCCCTACTGTTCGACACGTTCACATTTTAAATGGCATATCTGATTCGACGCGGCTTAAGTTCTTTTGTGGTTTGCCATAAGCAATCATGCAGCACAAAAAATATGACGAATAAGCGTTTTTTTCTGGCATTTAAAATAAAGTATATCTATTAATTATCTATTTCCACTTCCCTACTTTTCCATTGCAACCCCTGCTTTGCCTTCTACTTTCATGTTACTGGTATTACTGCTAATACTAATATTAAACTATCTATCAATCTATGTAACTATAAAACGTTTTGTGTCCTGCTTGTTTGTTTCTCTTCCTGCAGATTTTAAATGCATCTAAATGATGACGTTTCACTTGTAATATATCCGTAACAACATGTAGTAGCTGACTCGTGACCCAACTACGGTGTTATTTTGCTTGTTTCCAAGTGCGCATACTTGATGACACCAGAAAGATAGTACGTCATACAGGATTATATAATCCAGTAAAACAGTATAAAAAAATAACTGTGCACGGTGGTAGACGTCACAAAATGATCACTCTATTCATTAGAATGAATAGAGTGATCATTTTGTGACGTTTACCACCGTGCACAGTTATTTTTTTATACTGTGTTACTGGATTATATAATCCTGTATGACGTACTATCTTTCTGGTGTCATCAAGTATGCGCACTTGGAAACAAGCAAAATAACACCGTAGTTGGGTCACGAGTCAGCTACTACATGGTGTTACGGATGAAAAGAGTTTGGTGTTGTCTGTTAAGTTTATGTCCTTTCTCCTTGGTATCTAGTATATACCTCCAAATATGCATATTACTGGTTTGCTTTATTTATGTTCATCGTGTGTTTTACCTTGTGCACACTGGTTATCGTCAATTTAGTATGGTATTAAACATTATTAAAAACTTGATGTAAACCTCTTTGAATATTATTTGAGGAGCGCAGTTCATGAAATACACCAACGGTAATGCCTGCAACACGAAGGACTAGCTGGTTTCCAGAATAAAACGGGTGATAAGACGTCACTTGATGGACACGCTGATGGTCGTGTGCTTCAGATTACGGTCCTGTCGTGCTGGGTGTACAAGGCGACATTGTCGAGTGTGCTTTATTCGGTGAAATACTTATACTTATGTGTATTTCGTAACAAATAGGTTACAGCATCCCCGGAAATAAAAAAATGAGGCTATGTAGGTAAATATATAAGAAGACTGGTATGGATCGATATCCAGACCAAGACAAACGATGTGTCTCTGACGTCGATGACACAACTGAAAGTGTCCGCTTGGGATATGAGTAGATCGAAATACAGATGAGGGGCAGCACTCTCCAGACCACGACATGAATGGTATAGATTAGACTAAACTCTTTATAAGGTTTGTTGTCATTAAAATATAAAGTAATACAACTGTATATTTGTCAGCGATAAATCAGTTATAACAGCTGTTGCGCGACCACCATATGAGTTACAATAATATTGCAATCAAATTGAAAGTGTTACAAATTTGATGATACTTGCTCTTATAAAAACCTGGAAGGGAACAAATAGTGGGTAACGTAAACATTTAACTTCTCGCTACGTATGTGTGACATCCGGGTAGGTAAATATAATAATACAGTTTCTCATAAGCATTTCCTTGGACTTGAATCTTTACCAATTTTTCAAATCACCTATCATATTTTAAATTTTTTAACCGTAAAATAATACTACGTTACTATATATCAATACTATGTGTTATAGTTCTGTCTTAAACTAAAATTATAGTATTACTTCTATTATTCATGATGTAATTATCAAATCAGTTTTCGATACTATTTCAGACAAATTTACTATCATTGCTCAATTCACATAAATGATATTATCATCGCAGGCATTTCCTTTTTGGAGAGAGTATAGGGTAGTATTGATCGCATTGTTATGAGATCATTTACCCATGATTTACTTCCTACTTTAAGGGAGGATTTTCTTTCACTGTTTTCAAAAAAACTTTGTTGATGCATAATTTAAAGCGTGAAAAATGTTCACAAAATTCCTACAAAAAAAGGAGAAACGAAACTAAAATTCAGATTAACCTTGCTACTAACATCGTCCAATTAACTCAGCACGAAATAGTAAGTTACAGGTGTATGTACTTATTAAATTTTGTTGTATTTATTTATTCACCCACTAGTGTTCTTATGTTTTTTCGTCGACTGACTACAGCCATATACTTATACATATATGAAGCAAACGTGTGCACGATATAATATATATATATATATATATATATATATATATATATATGTCGTGTGCGCGCGTGTGTGTATAATTTGAGTTGCCTTGAATTCATCTCATTAAACAGCTAGATTATATATGTGCCAAAAATAGCCAATAATTTGTTGTTTACATGTGTATCAACAGACAAGCCGGAAGTTAGAAATACCTAAATAATCTACTGCAATGAAATAACTTAGTTGCTGTTTCTACAAAGAAGTCGATTAGAAGCAGATCGGGGTACATCAAATGAGGTCTTTGCACACGACTGAAGTAACAGAAGTTCCCTTTTCCTTTGCATTTCTGTATGTTAGATAAACATCATAGATAATTACAGCTCGTCGTGCTTATATTAGGATAAATAAAGAAAAGGATACCACTGTCAAATTCCTTTCTGTGAACAGTTCGCAATCAACTACTGGGTTAATGAAATCTGGCTACATAATAAGTAATTTTTTATTCGATTGTCTAATGAAAATCTGATACCCACGAAAATATAGGCAACCGGCAATTTTGTGGTATGAATACAATCGACAACGTCGAAAAAACAATCATGAAAATAAAGGGACCTCTATTCTTCTTCTTTCGTTTGCTTCACAGCATCTCACTTTCAGATCACCAGCTCGGTTGAGAAAAGTCATACTAATTTGTTGTTGTCTAGCGCAGCTATGCCGGCTTCGCCGTTGGATGGACAATATTTAAGGCATGACTCGATGATATGGGCTTCTGTCTGTTCAGAGTTACCACAGTCGCTAACAGCCGAATCCCTGAGTCCCCATACTTTTATGGTCGCGGCGAAACGGCCGACACCTGCCATGTGGCGGTTAGACATTGTCCACTGCCAGCGTGGGAGGTCCATGCCTGGTAGGTTATCCGGGTCCTCCACAAATCTGTGCAACCTGTATTTATCTGCTGCCTGCTATTCCTCCGTCCAGCAATGTTTTAGCCAGATTTGTTTTGTTACGTCACCGGGTGTGGAAAGCAGGAGCTGGTGCGCATGCTCCGAGAATGGGCGTCGTGACTTCAGGCGAGCTTGTGGAGGGGTCTCTGTGGTGAGCTTGTGTAGAAGGTGGTCCTCATCGATAGTGCCCTTTCTTGACAGTGCAAGGACAGCCGTCTCACGGCGCAGGGTTTGTGGCACAGTAGCACAGTCGCTTAGTATCGAGGCGGACTGAGAACTTGGGTGTGGCAGGTTCAAATCCAAGTCATTCCACTGAAAACGCTTCCATTAAACCCACATGACACTTCTGTCTAATCACCTGAAGGGGGGATAAATAGAAATCACATTAACACTTGTCCACGGGTGGCCTCGGCCTTGATTAAGTGGTGGTTTCTGTTTTTTTTAAGAAAAAGAAGGGGTTGGTGGTGCGATGCCAGCGAGATTCAGTAGTTGGTGTAGTGGTGTGGCGCGCAAGCAGCCAGAGACTGTGAGTAAGGCGGTGTTGAGCGTTATGTCCAACTTCTTGGTGTGGAAGTTCCTGCACCAGGCTGGGGAGCAGTACTCAGCGGCGGAGAAGACCAATGTCTGAGTAGATATGCGCAGTCTTGGTTGAGGCACCCCAGGTGGTATCAGCTAGGTGGCGTATTAGAGCGACACGGGCCGATGTCTTGGCAGACAGGTTTTCCAGGTTTTGACGGAACGTCAGCGTGCGATCAAGCTTGACCCCGAGGTACGTCGGGGCAGCTTGGAACTGGAGCCTTTTGTTGTTAACTATGATGTTAAGTTCGTAGTTTGATTCTCGGTTGTTTAGATGGTATGGGGTGGGCGTGGTCTTGGCCACGGATAGCTTAAGGCGCCAGTTTGTCAGGTAGCCTGACAGGGTGTTTACATCAGTCGTAAGCCCCAGTTCGATCATCTCCCAGTTCTTGTTAGACAGAAGGATGGCTACGTCGTCAGCGTATCCATATTTCTTGGACAGCGTGTATGGGAGGTCGTAGATGTTAATGTTAAACAGCATTGGGGCAAGTACAGAGCCTTGTGGGACACCATTTCTGATCCGTCACAGCCTGCTGTGTTGGCCGTTGCTGGTGTGAAGGGTGAAGCTGCGGTTGGTCAGCATTTCCATGATGAAGTCCACCATGTGTCGGTTCGGGATTGTCTGTATGAGCTTTAGGTGGAGTCCACGGAGCCAGACAGTATTGTACGCTGCTGTGAGATCGAGGAGAACGACACTTGCCTTCTCATTTCGTTGGAAACAATCCTCGATATCTTGGGTGAGCAGGGTATCCTGGTCCACGGTGGACCTTCCGTGGCGAAAGCCAACTTGCTCTTTTGGCCGTATTGGGTCGATCACTGGACCAAGGCGCGCATGGAGGAGACGCTCCATGATCTTGTATGGCACGCAGAGGAGGGCGATGGGGCGATATCCCTTTGGGGCATCCAGCGGCGTGTTGGGCTTCGGGAGAGCGCGTACCTTGGCTCGTCGCCATATCTTCGGGAGCTTGGACGTGCGGAAGCAGATGGAGCAAAAAGAGCGAAGCCACCATATAGCCCTGCTACCCTGGTGAAGGATGAACTCAGGAGGGATGTTGTCGGTCCCAGCTGCTTTGTGTGGCTTGAGGTGTATAATAGCCGATTTGATCTCGTCCATGGCGAAGTCTCCAGAGAGGTTGGCATCAGCACTGTGGGCCCTGCGTAGATCGTGCACTTCGCTGATAGTATTCCTGGTGAACTCCTTGTCAGGATTGGGGAACCTTCCGTTGGTGATCAGCTGGGCTGCAATGGCGTCGGCAGTGATGGAGCACGGTTTTGATTTTGTTACCGGGCTTGTCAGCCTGTTGATGGTCTGCCATGCATGACGGCTGGAGTGGGTGAAGTCGATTGATTCGATGGTCTCGGTCAACCTCTCTCTCTCCGTTTGTTGTTGAGACGGGTCATAAGGTCTGTGGCAGCTCTTGTGCCCTCTCGGCCTTGGCGTTGGCCTCGTTGTGGACGCGCAGGAGTTTCTCGCACACTTCGTCCCAGCAGAGTACATAGATCTTTCGGACTTCCCGCTGGACGGCGGCGGCTGTCAGCATCGTGCAGCATTCCTTGTAGGTCTCGTCTATATTGGACAGGGTAGGCACTGTCAATAATTCTAGCTGCAGTTTGGTGCTGCAAGTGAATTCCGACCAGTTGGCCTTGCGGAAGTTCAACCTTCGGACTAGTTTTCCGTCCGTCGGATGGATCAGCGATAGTATTGTGATAAGCGACGGATGATGTTGTGAACGTGGGGATCGGTTTAAGACGCGGCGTACAGGGAGTGGCTCTTGCCCGATGACTTTGGAAAATGCGAGGTCTGGGTTGGTTTCAGTATTCTTGCGCCTATAGGCAAATGAGTGTGGCTCCGTTGGGTCGAACAGAAGCACGGCATCTAGTGTGGATGCCCAGTCTGCCAGGCACGCGCCGTCTCGGTTGGTGATCTTATAGCTCCAGTCAGTGTTCAAGCAATTGAAGTCATCTGCATACACGACAGGGGCTGGGGCATCTGGCAGCGAGCATGGTTGTAGTCTGCTTGGTATTGGCTTGGAGACATTTACGATAGTCGTCTCCTGCACTTTAGTAGCGGTCCACTCAACCTCGGTATTGGGGGCGCACCGACCAGCTGGTGACCAGGTTACGTCGTCTGTAAAAATAAGATTCAACATATATGCACAAGTATGTAGTTATGATGTGTTGTTTAACTTAAGATATACGTAGTACTAAGAGTGTTCTAATGGACTCTCCCAGTCATCAGTATTACCTTTCTATTAATCATGATATTTAATACAAATGGCAATGCATATATATATATATATATATATATATATATATATATATATATATATATATATGTGTATATATATATGAGTGGGTGTATGTGTGTTTATGTATGTGTCTCTCCAGGTTTCACAGCGTGAAATAATAATATATACCTTCCAACA
>OY744517.1:57833537-57931037 GCA_963556195.1 Sepiola atlantica | reverse complement strand
TTTACCAAAATATTGAATAATAGAAAATCTAAATAAATTATATAATACATAAAAGATAAATAAATGAAAACATGAAATGAAATAAAATACTTTTTTTAGTTTAACTAAATTAATCCTTCTAGGCATTACATATTTATTTTATTTCAGTTTCATTTTCTTCTTAGTTTCATATATGTTTGCGAGCCTTTTCTTTTTCTTCTGCGAACCTCATGTCTTGAATAGTGGCGCCCATCTTAGTACTTTTCAACCTACAGATCGATTCAAATTCTTTATTTTCGCTTTGAAACAAAAGGGATATTAATCTCGAAATCATCAACATTTTTAGTATTCCAAACGTTTAATATTTAGCAGTAAACCCCCAAATTACTGTTTTTATATTAAAAAGTGTATTTGAAATATTAATAAGTTGATTTGAGAGTTAAACACATATATCGTCTCCTGTCATTATATTTGCTTATTCCACCTTCCATATTTCCGTTTTTTAACATTGCATTGTCTTCAGACACTCACCTTCATACTAACAATATATGTATCTAATTGAATAAATGCGATTCGTTCTATTTACCATTCTTATATTACCATCAACACGCTTAGTTTTATTTAAATCAATAGTACAACATACACATTTGTAATATTGTATATATATATATACACATATATATATATATATATATATATATATATATATATATATATATATATATATATAAATATTTATTTATAAATATTATTATTTACTAGCCCCCTCCGACAAAGGCCGGGCACTCTCGAGTAGCTTTAATAACAAGCAGTGAAAATAGCTACATGCACGATCCGAACGCCGTTCGTAGATTACTCTATACTGCTTGGTATCCAGCCGCCGACTCGCTATTTACATTTAAAATTCCTCTATATTTACTAACTAATTGGCTATGGCCGATGGGATAAGACCCTCGACTACGAATCAGTGGCGATTTGTGATCGGGGTTTGCGCCAACCGACCGTTGAGAATTAGTTCCTACACTGAGGATTGCGTTAGCATGAAACATCGATGTCTGTAGGTATTAAAATAATTAATAAATATTTATGTATATATATATATATATATATATATATATATATATATACATATATATATATATATATATATATATATATATATATATATATATATATATATATATATCGTAGGGACGAAAAGAACAAAAAAACCTTTTTCATGCCTAATGTACATAATTATTTTTTAACACTTCATAATTAATTAAGGTTTGGTGTCATTTATTCGTAAGTTTATCGTTCTGTTTATTCCATATACATGCATTATTTTCTCGATATTAACAGTAATTAATTAAAATAATTTAATACAAAAAAAGATTAATTATTAAATCTTTCTTAAAATATTTTTAAGGGGAAGTAATTTAAACCAAGATGCATGGGCATAAGTAATAGTTCAGTCAAGGGTTAAAAGGTTGACTGATTGACCCCTTTCCCCTCTCTCGCGTTAGTGACGCTGTATAGAAGAAGGGATAAGCGTGTCTGACTGCTTCCGACGTCACTTTTTAAAATAGTTTTTAATAAATAATAATAAATAAAACACACACGTATGCACACAAAGAGCAAATTGATTTCCTTTTTCTGCGCATGTTTTGGCGATTTAATTAAACAGATCGAAATCAGAAAAATGTAAATATGTGTGGTTACAACAAACTCATGAATTACATGTTTAAAAATTAATACTTTGTTTCCAAATATTTCGAGTAGCAAACTTTGCGAAGCGATAGCGAGCTTGCAAAGCTAGCTAATATATATATATATATATATATATATATATATATATATATATATATATATATATATATATATATATATATATATAAAGGGACAGACATACAGATAGATACAGAGAGCGATAGAGAGACATAGACTAATAAACAAATCACTGCCTTACTATCGTCTGTTTTTATAATTTTTTTTAGTTTTCCAAAGGCTGGTATCACACATATGTTTATCTCACGCAGGAAGAATCCTTAAAGACATCAGATTAGCAGATTACAAATTTATACTTAAACACTATAAAAATCCGTATAATTTATTTTTAAAATGCGCATTCGATTTTACAAATCTAGAAGTCATAAAGTAAACAATTAATCTCCATCAATGGTCACGTTTCGTAATGACATATGAATGAGTAAGATCTTCCGAAAGTATTACTTCCCAAGAAACAAATACAAATTAACACATCGTAATACGTGCTCCTGGTCGTCCTACATAATTGCCAGAGAGCGGAAATATGACGCGTACTATTAGAAATGATATTATATAATGCGTCCAGTCATGAAGCGAAGGAAGTAATTCAGAAAGGGTATAAAATAAAGAAGTGAGTCGCAATGTTTTGAATTTTTTTTCTATCCTATTTGTCGCATTTTTACAAATGTGTATTACACCACGTCCACAAAACACACACATATTAAAACACAGTATAATACAGCCCTTCTGACATGATCAATATTATGTTAACATGCTACAAAATAATTACAAATTCTTTATGGGTTGGCAATAATTAAGCAATCTTATTGTAACCTGGACATCTAACGAAATGGTAAGATTATTTATTGTGTCCTAAAGAGGTCATTATTATAAATTGCGGAAACATATGTGCGCATTAATATGTTTTAATGTTGACTTATTTTTGCATGATTACATAATATCAATGATCTCATACATGATGTATTCTACTGAGTTATAATATATAAGCGCTATGAGTCTAAAGTGCTAACTATTGAGGTAATTATATATGCGGTAAATGCTGGTATTTTAAGCATTTAGAATACCGCATGTTGTTTATAGTTATATGATTATAGTGAATGTGAAATGTATTTCGCTTTTGAAGATACCACTAAAGTTAAAATATTAGACTTAATATATATGTATATATATATATATATATATATATATATATATATATATACTTCCTTCATGCCTACTTTTAGTATTAACAAACTGATGAAACGTGCTGAATTAAAAGAGGTGGTAGAAAAGAAAAAGAAAAGTTAATAGTACAACGTAGTTTAGCCAAAGTGTAATGACATTGAGTAGTAAGAGTGCATAAGGGTACGCTGAAGAAATAGGTAAAATGTAAAGTGGATAAGATTTGGTAACCATTAAACTGAAATATAAGGGTGAATTATATTTAAGTAAACACCTTTACCCTTCTTTCTCTCTCTTTCTAATAACAACAATAATAATAATAATAATAACAATAATAATAATAATAATAATAATAATAATAATAATAATAATAATAATAATAATAATTATTATTATCAGTATTATTATCCTGATGGGTGTTATATATATCATTAATTATTTTCATTTTCAATTGTTTATCTTCTATAAATTGCATTGCCACAATGCATAAGTCGTTATACAGATATCTTTTTAAGTGCATGTAAAACATACCCATAGCTCTAGTTACAATAACGCCGTGGCTACATAAGCAGCTAAAGTTATATTGGTTTCGTAGGTTAAACAAACATATAGATAGTATGTTAATATTTTTACTGATCATGAATTTCTTTGTTTAATCATTTTACATTGTAATATCCTTACCTAGTTAATAACGTAGTAGGTGTTCTTATATATTACTTATTTTCATATCCGATGTATAAATTGTTAATATGTAGTGACCGTATATTTTTAATTCTACATACACGTAATATTATATTTTACAACTTCGAGTTAAAAACTACATCGCTGTGGATGTGATTACCACATATTCATTTTCCCAGATACATTTCATTGAATACTCGGTATACATTGCTTTCAATACCCGTTTTTTCCGGTGTAACATAACCCTTTCCATATGTTTCTTGATAACTTTGGTGATGTCATCTCAAAACTATATATGCTATATAAAAGAGCCTTCGTTCATCGTATGTATTAAATGTGCAAGTCTAGAAATCATATGTAGTCCTTGAAAGAAGACCGTATTCATTTAATGCAAAGGAAATGATCAGATGTTTCATCGCAAAGTATAATAATAAACATTGATAAAATATGCATTTCTCACAAAGTGTACATAACACCCGCAAGTTTACACATTAAACCGGAAAAGGTATAACTACTAATTTCGCAGTTAGCATGCATAACATATCATATTTATTAATACGGAAACATAAAACCACATTCAGCACTTGTTGCACTCATACCCATATACAGCCGATGAGAGCATTAAATATAAACTATTTTGTTGTTTTAAATATAAGCTCTCTATTGATGTTGAAAAGGAGACAAACTTTTAAGAGGAACCAATACAAATATATATACACACACATTAATATATATATATATATATATATATATATATATATATATATATATATATATATATATATATATATATATATATAAGAAAATACCCATTAAATAAATTAAACATGAGTCCACTATTTACAGAAATATGATAATTATAAAAGCTAAAATCAATAAGATGTAAGGCATCGGATAAAGAGTAATCCTACAATATAACACGACTGAACAACTGAAATGTTGTATAGAATCTCAGTGTCAATATGAATTCATCAACATACAAAACAGAATTTCCCATATTATATAATATTCATAATAACGTAACTGTGTTACAAGTTACTGTATTTTGCAACTATCACCATGTAACGCATACACGTTAGAATATCCGTACCAGGACGGGTAAAATTAATACTTCAAACGTAATAGTTTTGCACCACATTCTACTAAAACTTATACATAGAGTCAATATTACATATTGATTTTAATCCATTAAATGAGTTCCTATTCCCAGAAAACGTCTTACATTATAGGCTTGACCTTAAGGATCACTTGAAATTGAGGGAATATTTTCATTGCTGTTAAATGACAATAGTGCAAATAAAATAAAATCTGAAATATGTTTATTTAAAAATAAAATTGTTTCTATATTATGTCACCTAACAGCTTTTAAATACCCCCAAAATTTACATTTTGTGATATTATCAAGTAAGTCTTGATACATATTATTATTAAGATTTACAAAAATAGACGGTCAACACTTTTCACCACTTATTAGCTCGTGTTACATGAAACTAAATTGAACTAAACATTACCCAGATACTTTATGAAGCTCTGTTTCAAAATGCAAAATGATCGATTAAATAGATTAGGAGTGAATTCTATACAAACGATATATAAACGTATACACATACCTGACTTTATATGAATAACAATATGCATTATAGCGTAAGCGTCGAAATTATTACCAACTATCAGTATATGAATATAAAGTCTAGACTTCATTATTAAGCTAATGTTTAAGTTTAATTATGTTTTATTTAATGCAATCAAGAGGAATTCTGGTAGCAATATCTTCTGGGTTTTCTGCAGGAGTACCCATACTTTGGTATATATTCCCAGATAACGCTAGTAATACCTTCTAGCATTGCTAAAATAGTATAGCCCTTAAATATCTTTACAACGACACATTGTAAAAATATATTCTGTAAATGGCTGTCAAAATTCATAACGGATTTTATCCACACAATCCAAGAATAAAGTTCTTCCTTCAACATCAATTCTACAGATTTACCAACACTGCAAATGGATATGACAGTGTGAATATAAAAACACGTTCAAGTCATGAACCGTTAATTACTGGGTTGAATGTTGAAATCTTCTAGATAAAGAGATGCACTACGTAACGTTCATTCGTTCTCTTTGTTCAATACAACGTATGGATTTACTTTTGTTACCATTTAGATATATAAAAAACACATACTATATACAAGTAAGAGATATGCGTAATAATTGCCGAAATACATAGCTTATGCTTAAATCATTCATGACATGGTGACATCGGCTCGGCAATGTCCTATTCGAATTAATATAGCTAATAAAACTGAACTGCATTTGCGTATATATATATATATATATATATATATATATATATATATATATATGCTAGCAGGGCTACCCGGCATTGCCCTGGGCGATACAAAAACACAGTAGTAGAAATTAAAGAGTGTGTGTAACATCGTTATATACACACTTCAATCTCTCTTCATTCTCTAGCCGTCTATCTTTCCCTGGTCCTCATTATTTATCTCCCTCCTTCAACCCTCTATTCCCCTTTTTCCCATATGATTCTTCTCTTGTTTAAATGTGTTAAACACTAATAATAATGTAATTCACGTAACTTCTCTTAACTAAATATGTATTTTAAGTAACTGTGGATTTTCTCAAAGAAATATGCTATGTAAACAAACAAACACTTTAGATGAAAGTTATTAATTATTCTTACATTGTATTTTTGATCCCGAAAAAAAATTATATTTGATTTTTTCAAGACTTTAAACTTGAATTTGAATGCAATTACTTAATCGCTGGCGGCCATGTTGTAATTTCCTATAATTTTCTTTCGTATAATAGTAGCAATAGTTTTATTAACGTTTGTCGCTTACTTAAAAAAAAACAATACCAAAGAACTAAACATTTAAAGGCGCGTCCCTGGCGCTAAGAAACGTTAAATAAAATTAAAAGTTATTTCAAATTATTAGGTAATTAAATTAAAATATGACTCAGGATTTTCAAATTACTATAAAATATAATTAAAAATTACCGAAAACAGTCTCACCCCCCTGATGAAATACGCCCCGATGGACCCCTAAGGAGTGGGTTTATAGATTCGGGAATACTCTCATCATCTTACTCTGTGAATTTTACATAAGAATACATTTTATATGTTATGTATATTCCCTAACCTTGTTTTAAAAAACTACATTGTGTTTTTAAACATGAGTTATCGTTCTTCCTTAGCTATCTTCTAACAAATAAATTTCATTATAAACCATGAATTGTTTTATGAACATGAGGTATTACGTAATTAAATTACAATATGACCCAGCAATTTCACATTACTATAAAATATGATGAACAATAAATGAAAAGCCTCCACCCTGATGAAATATGCCGCAATAGATTCCTAAGGGGTGGGTTTATTTATTCAGGAATACTCCCATCATCTTACTCTGTGAATTTTACATGAGCATAAACTTTTATATGTTATGCAAAATTCATTGGCCCGACCCCTAACATTTTCCCCGACGCCCTCCCCCATCTCTCTTACCCACCCTCCGAATTTTCTTTTTTACTCTCCTCCAACCCTGTGAAATATTTTAAGTAAACAAAAACAAAAACAAAAAAATTGGCCCGACCCTCTAAAAAGTTTGACCTGACCCCTAACAACTTCCCCGCCCTACAATCTCTCCAGACCCCCCAACTTGATTTTACTTTCCCACAACCCTGAGAAATATTTTAAGTTAAAAAGAAAGAAAATAATTGGCCCGACCCCTAAAAGTTCGGCCCGACACCTAAAATGTTCTTCTCCCCCTCCCCTCCCCCCTCCCCCCATCTGTCTTACCCCACCCTCCGATTTTTTTTTACTCTCCCCCAACAATGAGAAATATTGTAAATTAACAAAAAAAAAAAAATTGGGCCCGACCCCCTTAAAAGTTTGGCTCGACCCTTAAAAACTTCCCCGACTCCTTAATCTCCCCAGCCCCCCCCAATTTTTTTTACTCTCCCACAACCCTGAGAAATATTTTAAGTTAAAAAAAAAATAAAAAATTGGCCCGGCCCCTAAAAAATTTGGCCTAACCCCTAAAATTTTTCTCGACCCCCTAATCTCTCCAGGCCCCCACCGACGTTTTTGTCAATCTCCCACAACCCTGAGAAATATTTTTAGTTCAAAAAAAAACAAAAATCAAATTTGACCCGACCCCTAAAAATTAGGCCTGACCCCTAAAATTTTCCCCGACCCCCGAATCCTTCCAGGCCCCTCCAACTTTTATTTCAATCTCTCACAAGCCTGAGAAATATTTTAAGTTAAAAAAAAAAAAATTTGGCCCGACCCCTAAAAAATTTGGCCTGACCCATTAAATTTTCCCCGACCCCTAATTTCTCCAGCCCCCCACAACTTTTTTTTTCAATCTCTCACAACCCTCAGAAATATTTTAAGTTCAAAAGAAAAAAAAAAATTGGGGCTGACCCCTAAAAAATTAGGCCTGACCCCTAAAATTTTCCCCGACCCCTTAATCTCTCAAGCCACCCCCGAACTTTTTTTTTCAATCTCCCACGACCCTGAGAGATACCCGGTCTTGCCCTAAATTGTGTCCGGTTGTATCAGGTCATCCCATAACTTCTGTACGGATAAATCAATAACATCATAGGAAGGCTACGTTAATAGTATGAAGTGAAACAAGGGTTGCTCAATCACATCCGCACCTGGCCACCGGTAAGAGTTATTTCAGTAGTGCTTAGGAGGCTTCCTTGATTTTCAAACGAATGTTGGTGCTTCTTAAGTATGACGGTCCCTAGAAATATTGTTGATTCTTAAGTATAACGGTCCCAAGAAATACTGGTGTTTCGGGCCAAATTTTTTTTTTTTTACTTAAAATATTTCTCAGGGTTATGGGAGAGTGAAAAAAATGTTAGCGGGTAGGGGGCCGGAAGAGATTAGGGGTTCGGGGAAAATTTAAGGGGTCAGGCTTAATTTTTTAGGGGTCGGGCCAAATTTTTTTTTTTTTTATTGAACTTAAAATATTTCTACGGGTTGTGGGAGATTGAAAAAAAAAGTTGGAGGTGGCGCGGGGTTGGAAGGATTAGTGTGTCGGGAAAATGTTAGGGCTCAGTCCAATTTTTTAGGAGTCGGGCCAAATTTTTTTTTTTTGAACTTAAAATATTTCTCAGGGTTGTGGGAGATTGAAAAAAAGTTGGGGGGGGGGGGCTGGAGAGATTAGGGGGGAGGGGTAACATTTTAGGGGTCAGGCTAAATTTTTTAGGGGTCGGGCCAAATTTTTTTTTTTTTTTAACTTAAAATATTTCTCAGGGTTGTGGGAGATTTTAAAAAAAGTTGGGAGGGGGTGGAAGAACTAGGGTGTCGGGGGACATTTTAGGGGTCAGGTCAAATTTTTTAGGGATCGGGCCAATTTTTTTTTTTTTTTTAAACTTAAAATATTTCTCAGGGTTGTGGGAGATTGAAAAAAAGTTCAGGGGGTGGGCTGGAGAGATTTAGGCGTCGGGGAAAATTTTAGGGGTCAGGCCAAATTTTTTAGGGGTCATGTTAAATGTATTTATTTTTTTTAACTTAAAATATTTCTCAAGGTTGTGCGATATTGAAAATAATTGGGGGTGGGGGTGGAGGGCTGGAGAGATTCAGGGGTCGAGGAAAATTTTAGGGGTCCGGACAAATTTTTTGGGGGTCAAGCCAATTTTTTTTTTTTTATCTAAAAATATTGCTCAGGGTTGTGGGAGAGTGAAAAAAAGGGGGGGCTGGAGAGATTAGGGGGTCGGGGAAAATTTTGGGGGTCGGGACAAATTTTTTGGGGTCGGGACAATTTTTTATTTTTTTTTGAACTAAAAATATTTCTCAGGGTTGTGAGAGTGTCTTAAAAAGTTGGAGGGTCTGGAGAGATTAGGGGGTCGTGGAAAATTTTAGGGGTCGGGCCAAATTTTTTAGGGATCGTGCCAAATTTTTCTTTTGTTTTTTGAACTTAAAATATTTCTCAGGGTTGTGGGAGAGTGAAAAAAAAGTTGGGGGGGCTGGGGAGATTGAGGGGTCGGGGAAGTTTTGAGGGGTCAGGCCAAACTTTTTAGGGGGTCGGGCCTAATTTTTTTTTTCTTGTTAATTTACAATATTTCTCATTGTTGGAGGAGAGTAAAAAAATCGGAGGGTGGGGTAAGACAGATGGGGGGAGGGGGGAGGGGTAGGGGGAGAAGAACATTTTAGGTGTCGGGCCGAACTTTTAAGGATCGGGCCAATTTTTTCTTTCTTTTTAACTTAAAATATTTCTCAGGGTTAGGGGAGAGTAAAATAAAGTTGTGGGATCTGGAGAGATTGGTGGCGGGGAAGTTGTTAGGGGGCAGGTCAAACTTTTTAGAGGCTCGGGCAACATTTTTTGTTTTTGTTTTTGTTAACTTAAAATATTTCTCAGGGTAGGAGGAAGGTAAAAATGCAAATTCGGAGGGTGGGTTTGAGAGAGGGGGCGGGGGCGTCAGGGAAAATGTTAGGGGTCGAGCCAATGAATTTTACATAACATATAAAAGTGTATTCTCATGTAAAATTCACAGAGTAAGATGATGAGAGTATTCCTGAATAAATAAACCCACCCTTTAGGGGTCCATTGGAGCATATTTCATCAGGGGGGCTTTTCAGTTATTGTTCATCATATTTTATAGTAATGTAAAATTGCTGCGTCATATTGTAATTTAATTACGTAATACCTCAAGTTCATGAACAATTCATGGTTTATAATGAAATTTATTTGTTAGAAGATAGCTAAGGAAGAACGATAACTCATGTTTAAAAACACAATTTAGTTTTTTAAAAACAAGGTGAGAGAATATACATGACATATAAAAGTTTATTTTTATGTAAAATTCACAGAGTAAGATGGTGAGAGTATTCCCGAATCTATAAACCCACCCCTTAGGGTCCATTGGGGCGTATTTCATCAGGGGGGCGGACTGTTTTCAGTTATTTTTCATCATATTTTATAGTAATTTGAAAATTCTGAGTCATATTGCATTTAATTACCTACTAATTTGAAATTACTTTTAATTTTATTTAACGTTTCTTAGCGCCAGGGACGCGCCTTTAAATGTTTAGTTCTTTTATATTGTTTTTTAAATAAGCGACAAACGCTAATCAAGGTATTGCTACTATTTTACGAAAGCAAATTATAGGAAATTACAAGATGGCCGCCAGCGATTAAGTCATAGCATTCAAATTCGATTTTAAAGTCTTGAAAAAATCAAATATCATTTTATTTCGGGATCAAAAATACAATGTAAGAATAATTAATAACTTTCATCTAAAGTGTTTGTTTGTTTACATAGCATATTTCTTTAAGAAAATCCAGTTACATAAAATACATATTTAGTAAAAAGAATTTACGTGAATTACATTATTATAAGTTTTTAACAAATTTAAAACGATAAGAATCATATGGGGAAAAAGGAAAATAGAAGGTTGAAGGAGGGAGGGAAATAATGAGGACCAGGAAAAGAAAGACGGCTAAAGAAAGAAGAGAGATTGAAGTTTTTATATAAAGATGTTACAAACACTCTTTAATTTCTACTACTTTGGTTTTTATCGCCCCGAGCAACGTCGGGTAGCCCTGCTAGTATATACATATATATAATGGGGGTATGTGTGTGTGTATTGTATATTTAAAGAAGTTGATATAGATAGTGCTTAGAGTATTTTGATTGCATCTGATGGTTGTAACGTGTGTTTTTGTGTGAGATGAAAAGAGTGGCACATGTTTCTGTGCTGGGTGCAGGTTGTAGTTGCTAAAATTATTGTGTTTCGAGTAGTATCTGTAAGAGTTATGGTTTTATTGAGTTTAACCTGCTAAGGTTTGTCAAGTAAATATATTTTATGGTTGTTGGTTTGAGAGGTGCAGAGTGTATGGGAAGTTTTTTTTGTTGTATTCGTTTGTGTTATTGGTCGTAGTTTTGGTTGTATCGATTCGTAAAGTGTTATTGTATGTTAATGTGTAGTTGGTGCATCATATGTTGTTTGGTGTGATGCGATTTTTGCATTTGTTGTGTGTGTCTTCGAGCGTGGTTGCCGGATGAATTCAATAGTGATCCGGAATCGAATTTTTGGATAAGGAATGTGCGTTATGTTAGTATATTGTGGTCGTTTCACTGACCAAAGCACATATATTCAATAGACACACATACGGACATACAGATACACACAGAAAGAACATAGTTTAATAAATGCACACTCATAAACATTTGGAACTCTCAAACTATATCAAAACACTTTCATTTACATGCTTCATTAGACTCAGATAAACCAGGATATACTGATAATAACTAAAAGAAGATTGTGCATGCTCAATCAGAGAATACATTACAAATAAGAAGATTAGACACAATTTTCCTCAATATATTTGTTTCCAAACTACAACATATATTGGTTTTGATGGAGAAAGCCTAACATACTCGAAACACGTCTAATATAAAAATGTAAACACTAAACAAAAAAACATTAAAATAATTAAATATTAAATTAGAAACTATATTTGTTCATAAATGTTAGTGGCTACAATTATATATATATATATATATATACACACACACGCACACACACACACATATATATATATATATATATATATATATATATATATATATATATATATATATATATATGTATGTATATTTGACTTCTAAAATACTCAGAGCCCGGGGTTTCGAATCATGCAACCAGTAGTGAATAGGTATATCTCTATGCTGACGAGTCCTGATTAAAATAACGAAACGTATACGTACATAGATGATAAACTAAGCACATATGTATTATTGTCTAGCCCCTAGAAAACACTCTAGATTGGTACTGTAAGTGTAGTATTAAGACAGCATGACGTCGCTAGCTATAAATGCACATTTTTATTCATTAAGTAGCATATATATATATACATATATATCTATATATATAAATATATATGTATATATAAATATGTATATATATAATATATATATAAATATAAATGTATATATAAATATGTATATATATATAATATATATATATATATATAATATATATATATATATGTATATATGTACATGTATATATATATATATTATATATATATATGTATATATATAATAGCTGTACCTTCTACGAGTTGTCTGGGAGTGTGTATTTGAATGGTTTTACCGATTGAGCCTCCTTATTCATAACTGATCTATTATAAATATATAAAATGTAAGAGTGTATGTTAAAACTTTACTGCAACACATGATGCTGTAATAATCAAAAAATAAATTAACAACACATTTGGAAGTTTTATATTTTTAGATGAAATAAGTTTCTTAATTGGTCTTGTCGCCAATAACGCAATCGTGCCCTTATTTTCTTCATGTGTACTGCCCACTTCAGCTTTTTAGTAGCGATCAATCACTTTCGGATTTATCTTATTAATCGTGATATAAGTCGTTCGAGGTCAGAAATAATAACAGCAATACGAATAGTTACGTTTAACAGTCTACTTTGGTAAGAAGTTCGCAAGTATATTATTTTAAGAGGAACAGTTTTCTGCCGACACTAGTTCTACGGAAGTAGAATATTCATTGCAAACATAATGAAGCGTTGTTTAATAGATACATTTATAAAATAATGTGCGTCCATCTGTTCGGCTGTGATTGCTATTTAATATTTTTCAAGTATTCTCAGTTTAAAATGAATCGCTGTAATATGTTTTATTTTAAAATAACACAGGTTTTCGTTTGTATCCGTCAATTAAAATATATTTTTATTTTCCAAGTATTATAAGTTCGCTATAAAATATTTGTAAGTATACCTGGTATGTTTTAATCTGTTATGTTTGTTAAGAATTGTGATAGAAAAATTTACTAAATGCATTGTAAGAGAAATGCTTCAAATACATCATATTTGCGTGTACGTGTGTGCTTTAATAGACAGTGTTTGTCTAAGTACTATTATTAGGTTTACAAATATAACTATGTGTAGACTAGATAGACAATTCGGAAAATTGAAAAAATTTAAAAAAGTCGCATCAAACAAAACCACCTCGTGTTATTTAATAATGTTTGCCTAAATGAAAATATGCTGCCTAAATACACACAATATATATATATATCATGATATTCAATTATATATTGATAGTCCACCTGCATACGACGTCGTTTCAAGCTTTCGTCTCTGCTCAGTGTAGGGAAATCACAATCTCGAACGGTCACGAGACGACACTTTGCATCTGTAAGCGGTCGCTTAATCTTCTTGGCAATTTGGTTGTTGTCAGGTGATAACTGAGGAATTATGTAATATTCATGCTGTGATCGGTTTGCTTAAACATCCACATATTCAGATAGAACTGAACGACAGAGTCCGAGTACTTCACTGAAATATTAGGTAGATGTCTATTGCTCAATTTCTCTCTAGTGCTTGACTTTAATTTTAACTACATGGCTTCTTATAACATTAAATAATATTTTAATATTGTACCTAATTAGGACTCCGATCTCAGCATTCGGTTCTCCTCAGTGTACGGAAATGACCATCTCAGACGGTCACGACGCGCGAACGCGATTCAAAGTAACACCTTGACTCTGTAAGCGATCGCTTGTGTGTGTGTCTCTCTGTGTGTATGTGGGTGTATGTGTACATATACACTGCTATTTATGTTCATAAGTGTATTCATAAAATCAAATATGCATGAACATTCAGAAATATGTGTTGCTAGGATGTACACAATGGAAGCTAAACAACGTCTTCCACGTTTATTATATTTATGGAGTAAGTATAAATTGCGCATGTACTATACATATTATTTAAGCATATCGAGAGATCGATGTCACCATCCACAAGAATATTTTTTCTTATAATGGTCATTTTTTTTCATGAGATTTATTTCCCTCATCGGACCAGGATGTCAAAACTTCATTAGACTGAGAGGTCAGCGAAAAATCATTCGTCACAAACTATATCCGGCGTGGTGCTAAAAATAGCGGTTCTCCAAATCGTGAGTAACTGTGCGTACGTATGACCGGTGTCAGCATTGTAGTTGATGTATTCTGACTATGAATTAGCTCCAGAGGATCCGTGAAGTTATTTTTCACGCTTAAAAGTTGGACACTGACAGAGTGTTCCGTGGTTAGCAGAAGTAGCGGGAATGGCTGAGTTTGAAACAGTATATAAATGTTATCTATCTTATATGTCAGTTCCTAAAAGCCTAGGTAAATGAAGTAAAGGTTACAAACTACTAGTTTTAAGAACACCGTTGAGTTTTGATTGTTACTATAAGCATATGCATTAACGCCACATTATCGTGCACTGATACAGAAAAACTGTCAGTCTGTAAACAACTACATATTCTGCCAGATTTTTGATGGTTAAACTACATGGCCAGTGAAATAAAAAATACCATATTAACGATAATGCAAACCCCTTTTAGATAAAATACGAATAAAGAACGCTAGGAAACTTATTGTTTTTTGAATAGTGTCACTCTCTATCACGTAGCGATTAAGATATTAATCCGTGAAAAAATGTTGAAGATTGGATCGAAAATTGATGCATTTGGCGGCCTAGTCAAAATAAAATGCAGTCATACTGCAATGTAGTCTTCTGATCACCACTCTCTTTCTCTCTCTTTCTTTCCCTATCTATCTCCCCCCCTCTCTCGCTCTCTCTGTATATATATATATATATATATATATATATATATATATATATATATATATATATATATGTATGTGTGTGTATATATATATTATAAAATATAAGACTAAATGTATACCTTTAGAGAACTGAACCTATAGTGAAATGATTAAAGCTCAATATACAGGATATATCAATTATGAAGATACATGAAGGAAAAATTATAAAGATGTGCGAATAGCAAATCTATTTTATCGATAAAAAAACTGTTTTTCTTTTCTTTTTACCTTAAGCTAGGCTTTTCAAAGATCAAATTTTATCATCAGATAAATATAGTAGATGGGTAAGTTGAAAGGGGAATAGCCCAAATCAAACATTTTAAAAATTAAAAGAAACAATATAAAGTAATGCAAAGTAAAATTGCGTGCGTAAGAGTTCATCGTAGGGGTTTCGTGGAGATTGCGTCAGAAATGGTCAAAACGTTGTAAATCCAAAAGAATGATCTTCAGTTCCACCGTAGACACACAGAGCTTAGAGAATTAGGGCCATTTTAAAAGAAAATACTTCCGCGGACCGCAAATGATAATAGTTTTTAAGAAATTGATTTTAAAATATTGTATATATTTAAAGAGGGCCGATTCACTGGTGATAGGTGTTTGTTGCCTAAAGTCGGACAGATAATTTTATGGTAAAAAACCTGGCCAGCAATAGTGGAGGAGAAGTGTAAGTGTAAGGATGTTCGATGAGAAAGTTTAACAGATGAAACTTTAACTGATGCTAAGAGTGTGGTAGGGGGAAGCACTTGTTAAGTTCCAGCTCATTGCTTGTAAACAACAATATCATTTAATTACTGCTAGTTTATTTGCCAGGCATGGTCTGGCTTCAGTTCCGAGTTTGTGTGGGGTTTCTATAAGCTAATACATTAAGTATTTTGATGATAAGTAAACAGTTCCGGATGGAGGAGATAGAATATCCTCGTATTTAAACGGATTTATTTAGACAAAATTATATATAATTAAGAAGATTTTAAAATGGTCCAAATTAGGAAATAAGACTCAGACGGTTAGAGATTTATAATTTACGTATTTAAGATGTAATTATCCGAGCAGTTATAATAGTTCAAAGTTTAATGTTTAAAGATGTATAGAGTTTACAGTTAGTGAAATATTAGAGGCGTGACTAATTAAAATACTTATAGCTATTATTGATGTTAGGATTAGGAGCGGCGTTTATATGTTCGAATCAAGGGAGTTCTAGTATAAGGATTATGAGGTGGGATTAGGTTGATATGCAACCAAATTATAACATTGGGTATTCAAATTACAGATAGATTTAAGGTGTCAATGAGCTATAATAGAAGTTACGGGGAAGCGCTATTTAAAGATATAAGTTATGGGATCTATGAGAAAAGGATTGGTGGTGCTACGCTGCGTCTACAGAGGCAATGGACTGTATGCAAAGAGATATAAAAAAGCAATGTATAAGTAGCTGAGAGGGGTAAGCTAATTATTTAAAAGGGGATATGGATCAGAGCGGTGTAGTTGAGAGGATTTAGGATAAGTGGAGTGGTGAAGATCTCAATGTATGATGATGAGTATGGGTTGATAAAGTATTTAGGCGCACATTGAAAAATACGCTGTGTTATTGGGAGTCATTAGTTGTAAAGTTATAAAGGTGAGGAGTTAAAAAGTTTTAAAAATTATACAATTAAAAAAATAATCTAATGTAAGAGGGGGTTGTTGTTGGCTAGGGTATAGGTGTCAGATACAGTAATGTAATTGATGTATTTAAATCGTTGTTTGTGACTGTAATTTGAGATGAGTTCGTTTTTAAAGTTAATAATAGTTTTGCTTTTAGCTGCTGTAGCTATTATAAATGTTTCTAATGTACACCGTTGGCAGAAAGCGGATTGTTTAGTGTAAGATCTAATTGTTTAATATTGACCAATGTATGGAGTATATAGTGTTTTAACGATTAAAGTTCAATTAAATTGGATAGAGAGGTTCCGGTGGTATTCACGTTATTGTGTTTGAAGGAGTAGACATGGTGTGAGGGTCAGGTATTGATAAAGAAGTCAATAGCCCCAATGTGAGTGTGTATTTTGTATGGGATGTTTATTATGGTATTTGTGTTATTTGTAGTATCAGGAGTAGTTTAGGGTTACATGCTTAAGCTCCTCGCCACAGTAAATTTGGACTTGTGAGTTGGTGAAGATAAGAGAGTTTGAGGGGTAAGATCAAGGTTATTGTTAGTTCGCGGAGGTTCTGGTAAGTGTTTGATACGTTATTTTGGGTATCGGGTAGTACTGGGAGTTGACGATGTAGATGAATATAGGACGAGGAGACAATTTGTATGCTGGTGTTAGTTCGCGTAATATAATTTGGAGAAAACGTTTTAAAAGTACATGCGTATATAGCTTCGCTTTGTATGCAATTGCTGTTTAATTGACAATCTCTGGATTTCTGGCAGTTACAATTATTAGTAGGGGGTATAATTGGTGGCGTTTTCTTGGCAGATTCAATTTTTTATGTTATTATATGTTATGATAGTTTGCGCTATATTTGGTATTGTAGAGTAAGGTATTTCAATATAATTTTTATTCAAAAGCGTGGTTTATTCATGAGGGTACATATTGAAGAACTCATTAGGGGTATTAGGTTTAACTTTACGGGTATAGGGTGGAGGAAACAATATACTATACATTCTTCTAAGTCTATGTTCCTGAGAGTCAGCTAGTTCATCTATATTGATAGTTTTTGTGGGCCTATTTATATATGTGTTTGTTTTCTTTAGTAATGCTGAATTCATCTGTTCTGATCCTGCATTGCCATGATGTGTGTAATTATAGTTAAAGTTTTATTTTCCTAGATGAATGGATTAATTTTGTATTTAATGTTATCATTGTAGCCCGAATTGAGTACTGCGTTATTATAGAAATAATACTTTTGTTCGAAGATAGATTTATTAGCAGATAGTTTAGAAATTCTATTAGAGACTGAAAGAACTATTGAATTAATGATGATTCTGGGTGGTTAGATAGATTATGTACATAGAAGATAATTAAGTTAGGTTTGTGGTAGAGGCTGAATGTTTCGAGTAGGGTTTAATGTTTTGCCAATGGCATATATTCCTTTCTCAGGTTCTAAAGTAATAGTTAATCCTAAGTTGTTTAAGACAGCGTGCATATGTAAATGGTGTTATTGTATTGCCTCGACCTCCCCCTTGATACAAAAAGTGCGTCGTCCCTTTATAGCCCACCGTTCAAATGTCCGAAGTAGGATTTTAATTGTCTTAATATGTGCAAACCTACAACGTCAGTGACTTAGCCAGAGCCGACGTTCCCAGAATTTATTATCGAGTACATCTTGCATTCAACAAATAGCGATGGAAAAGGTTTGTCATTCGACCATCTTTGTCTCTCTTCTTTCATATATATATATATATATATATATATATATATATATATATATATATATATATATATATATATATAATAATAAAATGCACGATATGTCAAAAATTGAAATCCTGTAAAGACAGGGTGTGTGGAAAATAGAAAAGAAAAAACGAATTACATACAACGAATTAGTTTATCGGTGTCGTTCTGATAAAGGTATGTGTTCACAAAAAAGTGAATATTTTAGAATTTATTGAATAAAGGCAAAACATAGGAACAATGAAGAACGCACCGCGGGATGTTTTGGCACGTGTTTAACTATTTTAAAAATGCCAGAAAAAATATGCTGCGCATGAAGCAACTACTTTAAGATACGAAGAGGGGTTACGAAACAAAAATAGGACAGGTAAACGAAGGAATAGAAAATAAATAGAAATATTGATGAAATGCAGTAAAAATGAGTAATACTTTAACTGAGATTGGAATTCTTTATGCAGTGGCGAAGTATTGCATTGTTTAAGTGCGTTGTTTCAAGATGTGTTCTCATGGAGTAAGATCCGGTTCTAAAGTTTAAGGTGGATAGTGATGAGAGAAGTATTACAGCGTGTTCGATGCACTGGCGGCGTCTGAGAGAGTATTAAATGTATGCAGTGCCATAAAGAATTATAATCCCAACGTGATGAGCTTGCTGAGTGCATCAAGCTGATTGCAAGATAGGACTGATGCTTGACTTCTGAGGAGGTCAACAACACATGAATGGAATTAGTGTAGATTCATAGCATAGATACCGCTTTTGTGAATGGTCATCTATATTATGACTAGCTACAAGGGTGTTTACGCCGCTATCCAGATATTGTGCTCCGTAGGACTGAGCCTCTCAGACTGCTTGTGCAAAGGAAGTAGACCCTGAAGTCATTGCTAAGTTTTTTGAGCTTCGGGATAAGGTTCGTATAGAGTAGGAGATACAAATATATGCCTTTCAAGTAATTCAACAACGACGGAACGGGCTTTGTAACGAACCTAAAAAACAGATACCGTTTTAGCAGAAATGGGGGTCAAAGATCGTCAATCAGAGTATTTAGGATTCTGGAGAGGAACAGAAAACAGTTAACAGTGAAGCATCTGCTAGTGGCAAACTACTTCAATCCTATGTTTCCTACAAAAAACGCTCCAGGACCCTCTTCCTCAGCCAAACTCCATGACCCTCATCCTGAGACATGCCTGTTTTTATTGTTGACTTCATCATCTTCACTGGTGTCATCGAATACTTCGTCCTCGACCAATTGACTCTCCACTTTCAATCTTCCGCAAGAGGGAAGTCAGCTATAATACAGCGCCTTCCCTATGGGGAGAATCTCACAGAAGATTAAAGTATATCCAGATTCCTGGAGGCATATGCTGCTAAGGGGGTCGCTGCAGCATCGAGAGTGCGTGCCAGAGGGAAAGGCAATAGAAAAGACAAGGATAACAGAACCCCAAGACACGATAGACTATCATCACCAGGATTAAGAAACCCACTGTCAACATCGGGGGATTCTGACACCGAGTAATGTTGCAGAAGTGGTAAAAAGGATTGCATTAATTGGGTGAAGTGTGACATCTGTGATTCCTAGTATCACATACAGTGCATTAGCATCAAGATTTCATTTGAAGACTTCAAAATGAAGAATGGTTGTATGATTTTTGCACGCAGTAGCCCCGGTACTTGATGCCCGGAAGTAGTGCCTCTTAAAATGTTTACCTGAGTGTTTAAAAAAATCATCAATGTATGTATTTTCTGATGAAAGCAAGTCAACTGACAACTGGTACTTGTTTAAATAAGACATCAGACATATTTTGCCCATGATAGTCCAGAGAAACTTGAAAACGTTACATTGATGCAGATGTAACATGGAACTAGTAAAATAAGTGTTATTCTATATGTATAATATTCATTTTTTTACTTCAAAAGTGTTCGATATATGAGTAGAGTTTATTAGTACAGTACAACTCCTACGCTATGAACTTGATAGGCTGTAAACTTTCTATGATATCAACCAAAATATAGATGTATTTCCTACACTATGAACTAAGCTAAATTATTAAAAAGCAAATCATTAAATGAATTGATATATTTCTTTAAATATTTCCAGATATGTTTGTCAAGATATTAAAGAACTTACACCCTGTTCAAAGTCGGTGAAAATTTAAATATTATGATAAACTGCAAAAAGAAATGCAGAATCACTTCCTCGGCTTATTACTTTTCAACAAAATATATTTGTCCAGTAAAAGGATACTTGTTTGTAATTAATGCAATATAACTGGCACTGCTTACTCCGATCACCGACAACAGGATCTTGTGTGTCACGACTCTTACTACATTTGGGAGGAGACGAGCTGTTTACGTTCACCAGATAATCATCTTTGGCGATAAAGTCGTATGACATGACCTCATGTGCGGTAGTAAAAAAATCTCGCTTTTGCATCCTTTCTCTTCTTTTGCTCTCTTTCTGTTGACTCGTTCCGAGGGTTTCGCGTATCAATTGTCAGGGAAAATTAAACTTTCGCAGTTTATTTAGGAGTAAAATTCCGATATTTTAAATAACAACTGTTCAAATAAACATGTGAACCGAACAAATACGTGTTTGTGTTGCTAAGCCTTGTATGTGGTCGATATCGATGTGACCTCAATTCAAAATTGCTACCTGGAAGATTAAACAACTATTGATGACCAAAGATCGACCATCGTTATTTTTATTATAACACGAAAGTAGAGTCGATTCCTGAAGTCAAACTCCTTCTTGGCTTTCATATATTATGAAACTTCAATTATAAGAGATTAGTGATTCTGTTGTTTGGTGTTCCGTTGCTTCATATACATTGCTATTGCTAAAAACATTTATAATGCATTCGTCTTTCCTTTTATCAATATGTTAATATGTAGTGTCGGCTGCGTTTCCCACATTCCCTACTTATCAATTCGTTTTTCTTGAGCTCTGCGCATTGTCATTAATTTTCCCGCCATTGATCCATGATCTTGTTAATGCCTTTTTCGTACATCGAATTTTCGGTGTCTATTTACCGGCGTTCTAGCGATGTAAATCCCTTTCGTATTCTTTACTGTTTTATATGATTGATGAATGGTGAATTCGCCGTCTGGAATTATACGATTCTTATTCGCCTTAACTATCAATGTATTTTCTATGAATTGATGTGTATGGGGAAACTCCAAACATGCTGATGATGTATGATAGTACGTTTTACACTTGCATAGCACATATTTTTCCAATTTCCAAATTGGATATTTTTATTCATTAATTCACCCCTCGTGTTTTCTATACTTTTCTCCGAGATAATACGTTGGTTTATTGTGTATCGAAGTGTTATGATAATATGTACAGTATATACCGCCGGACTACAATACTTGTTAATCATTGTAAATTTATCATTAAAAAAGTCTGGTTTTAAATAGCCAAAGAGGGTTACCCATATTGTGTCTAAGTATATTACAATTAAAGCAAAAACAATGGTTACAAATTGATTGAAATCAAATTAGAGGATCGTTTACCAATGGTGGTTGGGACTACACAATTATTACCCTGTTTATAAAATAGCTTATTATTGTTTCAAACTAAATTACTAAGATTTTGTTCTTCTTAGAAGAAATTGGTTAAACTCCTCGTATATTTTATGTAAGAGTTTAAAAATCTAGATATTACTAAAACGTTGCCGATCCTATTTGTTTACTTTTTTATATTTGGCTGGCTTGTACATGTTAACAGTGGATGACGTAATCGTTTTGCGAGCTCATCAATACAAAAAGAGACGGGGATAACAGAACACAACGTTGGAGTAATCAATTAAAACAGAGAAATCAGTGATAATCGTGAACGGTTGATAACATTACAAAATCTCAAATAACTCATTTAACAATACGATAAGAGAGTGAAAGAGATCGGTTATGTCGTTTTTTTGTTCTAGACGAACTGTAACTGTTATACTAATGTTGTCTACTAGGCGAAATCTCATGATCTATAATGGTCCAGTTCTGGACCATTGTTCACATTTATTATATTTCTTTGTATTGTTTCATTACGCAAGAGGCAGATGATGCCCGTTATGATAGTCTTGTGACTAACGAATGTATACTACATTGTTTATTTCCAAAGAAGGAAGAGGTATTCCCCGGGACGATGGTATCATGACAAACTCATATATACTACACTACTCTCACAAGGATGAAGTTAATCCCCCAGAGAATAGCTTAATAACAAGAGGGAATATACTAGACTACCTACCCAAAGATGAGTTTACCATGATAACAGAATATATAATAGACTTAACCTCATTAACCTGAGAATTGAACGATATTACATACGTCTGAAATATTATTAAAAACAGAATTAAACATTAAAAGATAGTATACGAGTAAGATTAACAGAAGTAGTATTATATTCTCGGAATTAGACAAACATGTAACAAGTCTCCATTAGTTTAAGATGTAATGGACATTTTTCTAACGTGTATAATGTTCGGACAGTAAACGTACAAAAATGCTTTATTTGCCTTGAAATATACATCACAACACACAACGATCAATATTTGTTTTTATGTTTATATAATATTGTTTACATTCTTTTTTTAAAGAAAAAATAAATATATATTTTGAGAAAAAAATCAGTTTATATGTATTTCCACACCTGTCAAGTATAGGCTTATGTGGAAGGATAATTACTCTTCCGGTGCTGTTTGCTCTTGGCGTTTGATGAACGAATGGGTATGAGCAAGTTGGTAAACACTGCACGTGCGAGGAATGATGGTAAGCAACAACATAAAGAATAATGAGGAACATTGACAGGAGAAGTGCAGATTTTTCTTCGTATGTGATTCAGTTTATACACTTTTGTCTGTTGAAAAAAGCTGTACAATGATATGTTTCTTGTGACCACTAAAAATCTAGTGAACGTGATTTTATAATATTTTATTTGTCAGACGTGCCCGTGACAATAATATCCATATTTAAAATATCGTCATGCATGTTATAATGTGGTTATTCGTTGCATATAATTATTTTCTGGTCGTCATTTGAAATGTGGTTAAAACTTCATTGAATAAACCATCACTAAAAAGAGAGAGTTACTATTAATTGACAACTAATTATTACAACTTATTATTTTGTTTCATCATTGAAAGTCTGGTTGCATGGTGGGGAAGTAAGCGGTATAACCACAGTTACTTGTAACTACAGCTTTTAAGATACTGACTCGCTTTGCTCAAACAACGTGTTCCAACTTTTATGATTATAGCCGTACTCAATTATTCGCGCTGTTTTCACATTCTGTGTTTATGTTGTAGCGAAGTTACGCTACTAGGATGGCCCACAATAGCAACTGGCAGAAGGAAATGGAAAGTAAACACCTTCCCTCTGTAATTGTGGATAGAGGGGGTGTTGCAACAGATTGCCGGTTGCGACCTTGGTTTTGTAAACAAAGTCAAGGCCTCGGAAATAATAATACCAAGAGGCAGACTATGACGAACTGACGGTCTGTCAAGCAAGCACTAAACTGCCACCGACACCCTTTTATATTTATCCAACAGGGTGTCGTGCGACCACTATGAAAATTCAGGTGGATAATTATCAATCTAAACAAGGTAGCTGTTTCACTATCACTCTGCCAGAAGCCACCAGAAGGTAAGGACAACTTTTCCTGACAATGTCTACACATTTTGTTAAAACTGAATAATAAGACCTCGTCATGGAACACTTTGCTAAGGTTGTTCACGAATTGTTTCCAAGAAGATCTCTATTTATATTAACTTCGTGTGTATAAGTGTATACTGCATTCACTGTTAAAATAATCATACGTAAATCTTTCATGTCAGAACAAAGTAACTATGCGTTAGGGTAAATAATTTAGGCTATATCTAGGTGGATTTAGTTTCATGAAAAGTGACACACCTGCAATGTTAGTGGAATTTTACTCACAGGTATTAGGCATCAATTACAAAATATCCCCCTAATGTTAGTTCATTTCGAATAGTTCAAAAGGTTTTAAGGGACATAATATCAGCGGAACCTACTATTTTACAATTAACACGTTTCAGATTTGCTTTAAATTTCATCCATAGTAATTAGAGAGTAGCAAGATTTATAAAGTGGTCTTTCTTCTTAAGACCATTTACACTTAAGCTTTAAATTTTCGGAATGAAAACCGTGTGATTAGATGTTGTTAAAAACTGGAATAATTATTTGAAGCATAAGGTTAAGCAGTACCAGTTTTTTTGTATTTACATTTGTATAAAGGGACATAAAACTAGTGTAAACTGTTCTGTTCGAAAATAAATGTTACTCATCATAAGACAGTCATTGACATTGTTCCATATATCAATAACAAAATAACACCTAGATTCGCTCTAATAACCAAATCTATATGATTATTATACAGTAATAACCTTAAAATTATGTGTGTCAAAATTTGAGCCCAGTGGATTTGAGTTCGCGTTTTCTCACAGTACATCAAATACAATATAACTCAATAAATCACGGGCCTGACACATAGATTCGCCACTAGTAACCAAATCTCTATGATTTTTATACACTAATTATATTCAAATTATGTGTGTCAACCTTTCAACCCAGTGGGTTTTGTGATTCGCGTTTTCTTACAGTCAATCAAATAGAAAAACGTGTCGACGATATGCAGCGTTATTTGTAACTGTTTCGATTCAACACACTGATAAAGCGTGCATATCAGATTTCACTCATGTGTCGAATAAGCAGTGATTAAAGTAGGCAACAGCAGGTGAAAAACATCCAAAGCGACATAATGCAAACATGATAGGCGTTGACCTCCGTAGTTTGGAATGCGCAAAACATTTTGTTCATCAATTACACTGAGAGACTAGCCATCAATTGTTTATATTATATAGCATTGCTAGTGCATTCAAAGAATAAAATCGCCATAAATTTCCACTAATGGAGCAAAAAAGGGGGTTTTCCCAAGACATTTCGATTCAAGTGTGACTAAACTACATGAATTTCACTTAGAATAACTACAGCACTGTTCTTCATATGCGGCCACAGCGACTACTGACTGCATACTTTAAAAAGAAGGTTCCAGGGAATAAGATTGGGCTCTAATGAAGAAGTGAAATCAGAACCCGAGGTGTATTTTGAATGTAAAAGCATCGATTTATTACCGAAACGTGTCTATGAGAAAAAAGACGAACACAAAGATATCATTCCGGCCTGAAGTGATTAATAAGTTACAAGTGATCAGTTCTATTCATAAAGCAAACACAACATATACTATGATTCATTGATAAGTTTGTCTATCAACTATGTGCAGTGGACTTGTTTAATGCCCTTGTACCTGAAGCGAGAGTAAGTACATAACCACGTGCACCATAGGCTACTAATATCACACTCTATTCGTCTCGGATAACTATTTTCAACATCTAACAAAACAGACATCACAGATCTCACAAAACATAGCCCTACAGATAGTAGCAAATATTTTACATCGGATAATTTGTATAATCATCACCGTAAATATTTAATTTAATTCTTCTCATAATTTCATACATCATATACAAGATTCCTAAATACTTTTTTCCGATCACATATACTTATTTAGTGTCCGTCGTTAACCATAAAGGAAGTAAATAAATTATATTCTATATTGATTCAAAATTCGTCATGTACTTATGAATCTCCTCGAGAAAATTAATTTTAGTTGCGAATCTTCGATTGTAACATATATCATTTGTTTTTACCATTTATACTTTTACGCCATAAACACTTAGGCAATTCTATCTATGATATCTTTAAGACTTATAACTCAATTTTAAACAGTTGAAAAAAAATCCAATTTCTCATAAAATCTTATGGGAACAAATAAAGCTTTATTCCACGACGCTGGCCAGTAATACAGTAATCCCTCCCTAAATATGCGCACTGGAATAAAATAAAGAATGATGCAGTCTAGAAGGAGTACTCGCTCACTGACCGAATAGAGTAAAACTTGTGTATAGTATAACACTTCAACTTTATTTTGATTTTTAAAAGTATCAAATAAAATCATACATATTATATAATACGTTATTTACCTTTTCATTGTGCTTCTGAAGTTTAAAGATCAATCTATATTTTAGATATAATTTTCAAGTTAACTTACATGTTTACGCTTTTTTATTTATTAAATTGTTATGGGAAAGTACAGAATAGATAATCAACTCCCACCTTCCCATGTTTAGAATGGCTTCTAAATTATGAAGTTATTATTTTTGACCGGTCCGTTAACCATATAAGGATGCTCCATATAAATCCTCAATTTGAGGCAACGTTCAAGGAAGAATACTTTCGTTAAACAAGTTAATTACTCTCTGACACTAACAGCCAAACACCAGATATCCCAAAATACATCAACTCATGAAAGATTCCTGGACGAAACTAGTATTTACCCAAAAAATTGACTAAACTTGTAGATACTAGAAATACACCGAATCTTTCTTTTTCTATTCCTGAGACTGCTTTTACACTTTATGCATGTGCAGTGTCTTATCCAAAACGACTTTGGGATTCCGACCGCATGAGCAACTGTTGCATTACCCATTTCTTTCAGAGTACCCGGTAAGATCCAATAAAATGACGAAAAAACAGAACGTATATGAAAATAAGTTGGTGTTCTTTATTTGCCACCACTCGATGGTGTACGCCTTCTACGCACACATATATTATACTCTTTTGACATACTTTTGTCTCATGAAACTCTTTTTCCTATAAGGTGACAAACTGATTTCCGCTACAAACCTGTTCGTATATACATCCAATTAGAAAGCAATTTTCTCTGCATTGTCTATTCGAGCGTGAATTGAAGCAATTGTTTCACAACCATATTGGTGAAGTCAAGGGATTCATTCACTGTACCAACTTGCTTATCAGCCGCATTTTTAGTCAGCGGACATGAAAGTCTAACAGCAAGACGGCTTGGGTACCATAGCTAATAAAGCTTTATCGGTGCAATAAACATCGGTAAACTCCCATTATACCGGTACTTCGATACACCGATCACCAAGCGCTTCGGCTCTTCGTATTTTTGAAACCGCGATCTTCTAAGTCTAAGTCTCTGTGCACTGCGGAACCTTCTCTTTTTTTAACAGTTATCAAGTCGCCTTTTTCCCCGACGTCTCACCTACAATGGACTCGTCCACGGTTCATAATTGACACTCTTAATTATCTTACACAACCATCGATCGTTCGTGACGGTAATACACAACTAAATAAACTTCTGACAAACTCTTCCTCTCGTTTTATGTGGAAGTCTCGGTGATGAGCCTAATGGTGTATCAAATTGTCATATCTTTGAAAGTCCAAAACGACTGTAAAATTACTACAAACCTGCACGTGTCTCTCAATGGCATGTTGCAACAAGTGACCATGGTAAGAGTGTTATTACTCCACGTATTACATTAATTGATCCAGTTACTTTTTCACATCAAACTTGTGGGTTCTGTGTTCGCGGTGATCCATCATAAACACCGAATAATTCAATTATTACAGATTGTTCAAAGACTTTCATGAGTGATTCGACTTTCCCTGGCAGCGTCGGGGCACGAGAAAGCTAGCTATTCATAATTAAAGCACTAATTGAAGTTCAACAACTATCATTAATAGTAATAATATTCCCTTAAGTGTTCATCTAAATGTTGATGCAATTCCTATGAATACATTTGGAAAATCCTAGTGTATATACTTATTTGTATTAGTAGTAATCGCAGTAGTAGAAGTACTAGCAGTTCCTTTTGAATCCCATTAGACACACGTGGCATTTCTGGATCTATACACGAGGACAGTTGTGAATTTATCTTAGGTAATATTTTTAGTTTCACTGCTTATTATAATATCAGTTATTATAGGTAGAAATGGGAGAGCTTATTCTTATATCCTCACACGGTATTACAAGTGCTATTCATCTCAACTTTGGTAGAATTCTGCCCAATTGTGACGAAGCAAAAAAATATGTCTTCTTTTGTAGTTTTGCAAAGTTTGATTGTTTTGTTTACAGCATACCAACGTTTTTTGCGATTTATTTGATATCGACTGCAATGATTTTCGCAAATGTATTTATGTCATTAATGTATACACATAATTAATATACACTATTTCGTATACAAATGATTTGTTGATTAATCTGCTCTTGAAGGAAGTTTTCGTGTAAATAAATAAGTTGTAATCTTCTATATAAAATTGAATGTCTGTATGTATGTGTGTGTGTGTGTGCCCTATAGAAAACATATTAGATAATATAGATACAATATAAAAGTGTATTCTTATGTAGAATTCACAGAGTTAGTTGATGGGCCTATATCCGAATCTATAAACCCACGCCTTAAGGGTCCATAGGACACATTTCACCCGGGGGGGTCCTTTTCAGTTATTTTTCAATGTTAATTAGTACTAATTTGAAAATTATCTAATGTATTTATGTAATGTACAGCTACTCCTCAAAAACTAAGCGGCGATATGTCAAACATTTTATATTTTTAGCACCGTACATATCCCGGGATCATAATATCTCAAAATCGCAAAAAACGATTCACTTGCTGAGGGTCAACCGGACCAGTTTCCGAAAGAGGGTAGCATTTTTCCCGTAGTTTTCAGATTTTTTCAATGTTAAATAATATTAATTTGGAAATAATCTAATGTACTTATGTACTAATCCGATAAAAATGCTGAGTCACTAAAAATATCCCATAATCCCTTGCCCAATGTACCCGGTCTTGCCCTAAATTGTGTCCGGTTGTATCAGGTCATCCCATAACTTCTGTCCGGATAAATCAATAACATCATAGGAAGGCTACGTTAAGAGTGTGTAGTGAAACAAGGGTTGCTCAATCACATCCGCACCTGGCCACCGGTAAGAGTGATTTCAGTAGTGCTCAGATTTTCAAACGAATGTTGGTGCTTCTAAAGTATAACGGTCCCTAGAAATATTGGTGTTTCGGGCCAATTCTTTTTTTCCTTGAACTTAAAATATTTCTCAGGGTTGTGGGAGAGTGAAATAAAAGTTGGGGGGGGGGCCTGGAGAGATTATGTGGTCGGCGAACATTTTAGGGGTCAGGCCAAATTTTTTAGGGGTCAAGCCAATTTTTTTTGGGGGGGGGACTTAAAATATTTCTCAGGGTTGTGGGAGAGTGAAAAAAAAATTGGGAGGGGGGGCTGGAGAGATTAGGTGGTCGGCGAAAATTTTAGGGGTCAGGCCAAATTTTTTAGGGGTCAAGCCAAATTTTTTTGGGGGGGGGGACTTAAAATATTTCTCAGTGTTGTGGGAGAGTGAAAAAAAAGATTGGGGGGGGGGCTGGAGAGATTAGGCGGTTGGGGAAAATTTTAGGGGTCAGGCCAAATTTAGGGGGGTCGGGCCAAATTTTTTTTTTTTTAACTTAAAATATTTCTCAGGGTTGTGGGAGAGTAAAAAAAAATGTTGGTTTGGCTGGAGAGATTAGCGGGTCGGGGAAAATTTTAGGGGTCGGGCCAAATTTTTTAGGGGTCGGGCCAAATTTTGTTTTTGTTTTTTTGAACTTAAAATATTTCTCAGGGTTGTGGGAGAGTGAAACTAAGTTTGAGGTGGGGCTGGAGAGATAAGGGGGTCGGGAAAAATTTGCAATATTATCAAGAACATATTTTGAGAAATATTTTGTCAACAGTTTCAGCAAGTGATATTAAATATCTTAACATCTACAATCATCCCATCAACATTTACTGAACTATTATTGCTGAGATATTCGACCGGTGTAGGGAACATATATAACGTTATCTTACAAACTTTTGTTTATATTTTTTCATGACCAAATAAGATATTTGACGACCTACTTTGTAGAGATAAATTCAGTTCATTAAGTTTGTTTAATATATCTGCCAGATAAGCAACGTTTCAAAGCCAAATTTCCTCGGCAATTATCGAAGCCAGTTAAGCATTATAATCACACAGAAGTATCAACAGCTCTTCTTTAAGTTAAAAAAAACGTTGAATTATTTTACCTCGTAATAGCCATCTTACCTCTGTATAAAACAACATACTTGAATGTTAACCCCCCTCCCATCTCACCACATAGTATTGCAAACAAACGACTATACAGTGGTCTGGTTTTGATTATGTTCACCACTTTAATCCAAGATGACAATACTTTGTACGAAGAAGCATCTTTTTTATTAGCAAGCACTGCCTCTCAATGAATCAAGCACTGTATTGCAGTAATATTAGGCGCTACTTTCTTTACATGTCCATTAACCCATTAGTGAATACCAGTCATTGAAGCCCCCCATCTGTGCATATGTCAATACACTGGCTCCATAACAATTCTGAAGGAAAGAGTCCAATACTTTAAAAACTTTCTCAACAGTTGTTCTAGTGGGCTTAAGATGGACAAAATAGAAAAGCATCAAGAATTTCATTCTCCCAACAATATCGTATAAACACCATAAGCTGAGATCCACTAGTAATATATGTGATTTTATCAAGTTGTAATGCAAAAAGCCAGTTTTTACTCTGTCAATCAACTGAGATGTTATATCTTTTGACATGTCTTCTGTTCTTCGCACAACTATATTATCTGACAGTAGCACAGCTTTAAATTTGTCAGCACGTTTTACATCCAAAACTGTCGAACTCATGTCTATTACACACGGCAAAACAAGTTCTTCAGCAATATTATGGATTTTTTATCACGAGCAACTTTCAGTGCCACTAAATAAAATGCCCGTAATAGTTTATGATTTGATGTGATTGACATTGCAAAAGTTTGTGTCTGCTTTAAATATGCATCTCTTTTTATTTCTAAAAAATCAAATTCAGGATTTAGTGTTGTAAAATGTTGCTGTAATTTATCTGGTTTCGGGGCTTCATTCGAAAACAGCTTTTAAAAAGTGAGCACTGTGGTTTGTTAGCATTAGACTCACTTTCAATTTATCCTAATCAAATATAGTCCACATCATATTTTCCTTATGTATTTCCTAAACAATCTATGCTTGTGTTGCTTATTTGTGACAATAAAGAGGAACACTCACCATCAGGAAAAAGAATGAGGTGCTTTGCATGTCGTATGCAGATTTAAAAAGGGCTTCTCTTCATAGATGCAGGTGTTTATGGTGGTCAGATTTGCATATGTGGATATCAGGTGATATAAATGAAGAGGACAGCTGGGAAAGAGGAGAAGCGATTTTGAATTCGAGAGAGAGAGGCAAAGAAAAAGTGGGTTGCACGAAATTTTGTTGGAAATTTAATGACAGTCAACACTTTTGGAGAAAAAGGCAGAAAGTGGGTTGCACGAAATTCGGTTCGATTGAATTACAGTCAAAACTGTTTGTTCTAATTCATTAATTCTTTTATTTTTCTGGCACATGATTCGAAGTTGATTTAATTTTGAAATGTGCGTTTCCAAAATGTATCCACGAGTATTGCTTGCACCCTGATAAAAAAGTAAAATGTTTACTTTACTTCAAATAAAAAAAGACAACAACTGTTGGTATGCAATGGGCGATAATGCAATATTCTGTTATTTAGGAACATTAATAAGTAAAATAAATATCTAGACACTGAAAATGTATACTTTGAATTTCACGTGATGTGTTAATCCACGGACACGCTATCCTGTCCTTGCGGAACCCTTATTGTCCGCGAACCACAGTTTTAAACCCCCTTATTTAGACTGCAAGAGAGATTCTCGAGTTTAAAACCAACCCATTTCCTGAAAGAAAATCCTATGTCATTGTCGTGTCGATCCCTTTCCGGTGCCTCGATCCAGTAAAATACATATTCATCTACTCTGCTCCGACTCTATTGTGTCTGTCAAGGTTTATATAGTAATGTTAAAACGCAAAAAAGTATTGCCCAACAAGTGTTATTTGTCTCTCCAGCATGTCAGTAAAGAAACGATCAAACAGGCTTCTGAAATTAAATGTCGTATTGTTCATTACATTCATCCTGCTGAGCTTGACAAATAGGTTATATCTACATATATATCACATACGAGAAAGTGCTAGCACATCAAAAGAGGTATAGTGATCAACTCTTGTGCGACACAACGACAACTGATTAAGTGTTGACAACTATAAATGCCTAAAGAAAAACTGAACAACACATATTACCTAGTAGTACTGCCATATAAGCATGCTTGAGACTAAGATTGCCTCACACCAGAGCGTGATACGCATGTCGGATGACCATACATGCCTCAGCTATCAGGGCATAATGTTAAAGTGGTATTACGCTAACTGAGATTTCGTGTCAAACAACTTAGCCGACAATGCTATAACGGTGCAGTTGTACAGTACTTAACACTCGGCGTTAATAAGAGCTCCTATTGGCCTAGCAGTAGTCACGACATGCACATGGGGTTTGTTTGACGAGGTGAAGCTATGCATTTCGCAAGGGCCAACTGTGCGCTTTTAACACTCATCCCCACCAGTACTAGAGTATATATATATATATATATATATATATATATATATATATATATATATATTCCTTATGTTGTTTTAGTGATTAGAACTTTGAACTCAAAAAACGAGTGATAAAGAATAAGAAAAGCCGTTAGAGTATGTGTCAAGAACGTTAAATATGTACTTTACTGATATTTTAAGAGTAGCAAATTCAAAATAAATACCCCTTGACAACAGTAGCTTACTTCAGTGTTCACCCAGGGAACCAAGGTAGGCGCGAGAGCGCTCTATCCCTTAATAGACCACACGAATGGCCTATGCTGGAAATCACATTTTTTTGATCAATCATAACTCAAAAATCAATAAATCCAATTAGTTAAAACTTTGCACAAAATTGTTATTTGATAGGTTCTATAAGGGTGTAGAATTTCAACATCATTAGTCAAGGCAACCCAGAGATTCAGAAAGTTCAATCATGAAATCATGTTATCTGTGTGTGTATGTACGTACGTACGTATGTGTCACCCTGTATCTGAGGATTCAGGTGATTTTTGGCAGAGATAGAGGTTCTAGGGTCTAGTTAGTTGCATTTTAATTTCAGTTAACCATATACCTTAGTTTTCCAGAAAATTAAAAATAACCTTACAAATGACCAGTATTCATACACTTTATTCTATGTCTTATCGACCATCTGATGGATTCAGCTGATTTTTGGCAAAGATAGATGTTCTAGTGTCTAGTTGATGCCATTTTAATTTCAGTTTACCATATACCTTGATTAGTCAAACTACCAACTATATCAGTTATGAGAAGGCATTGTATTAGGGCATAGCCTTTACAAAAGTAGTGACATTCCCTAAAAAGTGCCAGTATACTGAAATCATATGCCCTTAATAGAGTTAAGATCAAAATTCCTATACACTAAATGTACAAAAGCAAGGAAATTCTCAAACGTTTACACTTTTATTGTCCTTAAGGGTAAGACTACATATCAACCAAACCATTTCATTACCACATCACTACAGTATTAATATCTATGCATGAGTGAATAAAGTGTGTGAGGTGCGCTGAAGAAAAATTCCTACCAGTAAAATACATAGCCCTGTTGTGGTCGCATACCATTAATGACAATGAAAGTGTAAAAATTGGGAATTCCCTTGCTTTTGTACAATTAGTGTATATGAATATTCATCTTAACCCTTTTAAGGGCAAATTTCCTCAAATGAAACAACATTCTTTCAAATCGAAAGACATTTCTTCAAATGGATTTACATATCTGATGAAAGCGCATCACCGCTTGAAACATGCTATATAAAATTATAAAATGATAAAAACATGATATAAACTTATATAATGATAAACAATGAAATAATAAATAAATGTTGAAAAAAAACATTTTACAAATGTTGGTAGCCTTACTCCTTGACATACATATTTTGCATGCTTCTCTTAGTGAAGTACGTGTTACTTTGACCCTTATTCCATCGGTCATCCCAGCTTCTCAGGGTGCGTAGATTTTCTTTTGAAATTAAATACTTTCTAATGCTTTTTGTTGTTGTCGGCTGCCGTGCCTGCGTGCCCGTGTGCGCGTGTGCGTGTGTGCCGGGATGCGTGTGGTCTGTTCTGAGTGCATAGGTGAGCAACACACCCACACCCACACATGCACACACACAGGCGTATGGTTACACAGTGATAGGGAGGTCGATAAAGGTTGATATATTTATATATATATATATATACACACATACATATATGTATATATATATACATATATATATATATATATATATATATATATATATATATATACATACACACATACACATACATACACATACACACATATATAAAAGATTAGTTAATGCAATCGGTCCAACTAGATTCGAACTTGGTTTAGCCAATTTAATAGTCCGGTATTTAGTGTGCAAATCTAATATCTATTGAAAACGATTCATTTAACACAAGTTGCTATTTGACTCATAGATGTGTAGAAGTGCGTAATAAGGAGTTATGTACTAAGATTATCTTCCTTGAATAAGAATGTTCCAGTCTATAGATTACTATAAATTGTTATTTATATTTGTACTTAACTAATGGTGGATAAAGTTTAATAAAAGGGTTTGTTGTTAGGGTTATGTTTTGTTTAATGCTAAATTGAATTTAAATATGAAGTTTATTTATTGTGTTAGGAAGTAAGCAAAAAAAAATAATAAAAATAAAAGATATAAAATTATCAAAACACGTACTCACACACCCGCAAACCCACGCATGTGTAAAAACGTCAAACAATAGCAAATTTCCTTAAATTAAACAACATTCTTTCAAATCGAAAGACATTTCTTTAAATGGATTTACATATCTGATGAAAGCGCATCACCACTTGAAACGTGTTATATAAAATTATAAAATGATAAAAACATGATATCAAATTATAAAATGATAAAATAATGAAATAATAAATAAATGTTGACAAAAAACATTTTACAAATGTTGGTAGCCCTTGACATATATATATATATATATAAATCAAACAATCATGCCCCACGGAAACTCATCAATTCCTATCGGAACTCTGTGATCTGAATGCAAAGAGGAGGAAGAAAAATCCAGGAATATTTTCCAAATAAAAATATCTATGCTAAGAAGCTTACCCGATAAAGAAAAGACAGAACAAACATCACACATGAACCAAAACAACAACCCAGAACAAGACCCAATGGAAAACACCCACACACGACATACACACAACCAGTGGATAACACAAAACAGAGGGAAGAAAAAACACATACCACACACAAACATACTTACACAACAGACCCAGTTACTTACAAGGAAACAACACAAATATACCCACCTCATTTACCCACCACTTTCAACAGTTTCAATCCAAATCTTCATTAAGCTCACCCAACACACTCACACACATACACACAACAAAGTCAACATAAACACACCTAAAACTCTACCATCCACTAACCGTTACGGATACGGCTCAACACAATACACACCTAAATACTTTCACCCACACCAACCAATACAATAAAAAACCTATCATACACCCTACACAACACAAACAAACCACCACAGAATACCCTTACTCAACAACTCCTACCAAAAATCACCCAAGTAAACCTTACAACAATTACCCACACCCACTACACCAACAGATGGAACCTTCATACAACAACCTTCTACCCTAACACACACAACAAAACAGGCATTACAACTACCCTACACACCAATGGATACAATCGAAATACTGCAAACACTACCCACATCATCAAACAAAACAGCCATACAACAATTCCTACAGACATAAACTTACACAACAATACAGACCCCAGAACTACGTCCACCATCAACAACCTCTACAAAGATACCCCAACCCGAAACAACTCACTCACCATAATATCACATTCAAATATACCAAAATAAACCCTTATAACAACACGCACAACGCCAATTATGACAACACGCACGACACCAATTTTGCAAGAAAACAACACAATCCTCTAAAACACACAGACTATATAGAAAGCAATCACGCTTCAATAACTCTTAAAATCAACGAAACAAACAAGACTCATCTTCATTTTTAGAAACCCCTCCCCGGACAACAATCCCAGGTTTGACAATATAAAACCCAAAATTATCAATTCATCCACATACACATTTACAAAGGAGGAAATAGAAATACTAAAATTAGGCCTCAAATTCTGCCCAACTCCCAAAAGTAATATCACGGAACTGAGGAAGGACCTTAAAGAATTTGAACGCAAATTTAGACTAATAGAAACACTAAAAATAAAGAAAACAAAACAGATGATTCATTAGTGAGAAACAAATCAACGTATTTCCCTAACAAACACAACAATACGGAAGAACTAAACACCTACTTTGTAAACCTCTTGAACATCAACCCTCAGAGTAAAACTAAACCTACTAGTAACATAACATCTAAACGAAACCAAGCACTAGATAACATACTAAATAATAATACCATAATTATAAAAGAATCTGACAACAGCAGTGCGGTAGTCATCATGGACAAACATTACTATAAATCGAACATTATAGATGTACTAGAAAACTATGATTACTGCAAACCAATTAACACCAACATTGATAACCACACCATTACAGAAATCACAAAACTTTGCACAACATACAATAATATGCTAACAAAAAAAGAAAAATATTTCCTCACAAACTTCATGATTAAAACAAACAACTTCTACGGACTTCATGAATCAAATGAGATAAGAAATGTCATCCGCACACAAGCATCAGAATATATTAGTGTCCCGAGTCCCAGTGACCTTACATTAAGACCAATAGTAGCAGGACCATCATGTCCAACAAGCAGACTGAGTAACTTAATTGACATATTACTACAACCATTCACCGATCAAGTCAAGAGCTACATAAGAGACGACATACACCTCATATGCTCTTTACCACAAATAGTAAATCCCGGGACTAAATTAGTTATATTTGACGTCAGCAGCTTATATAGAACATTCCCCATGAATTAGGTAAACAGGAAATATCACACTGGATGAACAAACACCTACAAATACTACATTACTGATTCACCAAACGATTCATCTTCGATAGCATAGTCATCATTCTCAACAATTACCTTCTTTGAATTTAATAACAAAAACAACATCCAGATTCTAGGTACAGCAATGAGAACCAAAATGGCACTAACATATGCCACCCTAACACTGGCCTACCTAGAGAAGATCTTGTATGAAAAGATAGAAGAAATATATGGACAGAATATTCAAACTCTCTTCATAAAATCTTGGAAAAGATACCTGGATGATTGTTTTATCCTCTGGGAACCCACATGGGGGGACACCAAAAAATTACACAGCATACAACAAAACCTACACCCCAAAGTTAAATTCACCATTGAACACAGTCAAACAGAACTACCCTTCTTAGATGTACTGATTAAAATTAAAACATTCACATAATCACGGACATCTACCACAAACCCACAGACACCCAACAATATCTCCATTTTAGAAGCCATCACCCTAAAGCTGCCTAAAATCTATACCCTACTCCCTAGCACGCAGGATATGTACTATAGTCAGTGACAAAGACCTCCGCATTGTCCCACTGGAAGAACTACGGAAAACTTTAAAAAGAAGAGGATGCCCGCTACAAATAATACATAAAGGTATAGAACTAGCAGATAACATTCCATTAGAACAATTATGAATCCCAAAAAAACGAAACAAAGAACAAATATTAGCATACATCTCTACACACAACAAACACAATCCAGCATTATTCACAGAAATAACAAGAAAACTAACCCTACTCAACCATAACAACAAACTAAACGAAATATTAAAAACAACGAAACTAATAAAAAGCAAACGCCAACCAAAAAACCTCAAACAAATATAAACCTCATCCAAACTCAACCAACACACAATACAAGGGGTCACAAAATGCAACAAGGAAAGATGTGGGGTCTTTGACATAATAATAGAGGGGAACATACACATTTAAACACCCAACACAAACATTCACAATGAAAAAGACCTTAACTGCACCTCCAAGAACGTTGTCTATGTGCTATAATGTACAACATGTCATGAAGCTTATATAAGTACGACCAAAACAGTTAATAATAGAGTATATTTACATAAAAGCAACATCAAAATCAAAGAAACCCGTAAATTATTCGTTTCCCAACATGTGCACTAATGCAGCGGAGGAAAATTTAAAATAATGTCAATTTTCCAAAGCCAAGATTACACTTACTTACTAACACAAGAAAAACACTTCATAAATTCAATCCAGCATTAAACAGATCATAACCCTAACAACACACACTTTTATCTAACTTTCTCCAGCTCTAGTAAAGTACACACATAAATAACTATTTATAGTTATCTATAGACTGGAAAATTCTTATTCAAGGAAGATAATCTTAGTGCATGACTCTTTATTACGCACTTCTACACAGCTATGAGTCAAATAGCAACTTGTGTTAAATGAATCGTTTACAATAGATATACGATTTGCACAAAAAATACCGGACTATTAAATTGGCTAAACCAAGTTCAGAATCTAGTTAGACCGATTGTATTAACTTATCTTTTATATATGTGTGCATGTGTATGTATGTATATATGTGTGTATGTATATATGTATATATATATATATATATACATATATATTTATGTGTGTGTATGCATATATATATATATATATATATATATATATATATATATATATTTCAACCTTTATCCACCTCTCTATCACTGTCTCACCATACGCCTGTGTGTGTGCGCACATGTGTGTGGGTGTGTGCATGTGCGTGTGCGTGTGTGTTTGTGTTTCTCACCTATCTACAAGACTCAGAACAGGCCAAACGCATGCGGGGACACACGTACACGCGCACGCAGGCACGGCAGCCGTCTTGGAGACGACAACAACAAAAAGCAATAAAAAGTATTAAATTTCAAAACAAAATCTACGAACCCTGAGAAGCTGGGATGACCGATGAAATAAGGGTCAAGTAACACGAACTTGACCAAGAGAAGCATAAAAAATGGCAAATAAAAATAAAAAAATAAAAGATATAAAATTATCAAAACACGTTCTCACACACCGCAAACCCAGGCATGCGCAAAAAATAAAACAATAACAAATTTTCTCAAATGAAATAACATTCTTTCAAATCGAAAGACATTTCTTCAAATGGATGTACATATCTGATAAAAGCGCATCACCACTTGAAACGTGTTATATAAAATTATAAAATGATAAAACAATGATATAAAATTATAAAATGATAAAACAATGAAATAATAAATAAATGTTGAAAAAATTTTTTTACAAATGTTGGTAGCCTTACTCCTTTACATATATATATATATATATATATATATATATATATATATATATATATATATATATATATATATATATATATATTCACTCGTATAAATCTGTATTTAATAGAGTGAAGGGTGTTTTTCTAACTTTATCTTTACATATTAGCAATGATCATATATTTTTCTTTTTAGAGTTACGTCGTGTCTTCGGCGACGGCAAATCATTCAATATATTACACCACTTTATGTTGCGTTCAGAAAGCAAACAACTGTCCGACATAATAAGCGAAGTCTTTTAGATTTTAAGTAAATGTTCAGAGGCAATTCATATCTAAGTAAAAAAAACGCACGCCAAAAATAAAAACATTAACATTTTTGTTATGCTGATTAAAGTATTCGAACACTAAAGCCGAGATATTGAAACCTCAAGATCTCAGTAAAATGTATGTTATATTCGTTTTTTTTCCTTTGTTAAGTTGTTTTTTGCTTAATGTTGCGATTAATGTCCTCCTTGGATCTTCTTCCACTTAGCAGAAGTTAGGTCGAAGTTAGGTCCTGTCGCGCGGCTTTCTATCTCTTTGTCCTCTAAATTCTGCCTCGTCTCTTTCATTTGCTGTGGTCAGATAGTATCTGCTGCTACATATCTTCTAAGCATTGGTGTGGCTAGACTATGTTTGAATAACTTTTGTGTGTATACATAATAAGATTAATAAACATTACCAAAGATGGGTGATTTATATTAGAGAGAAATATTCAACGTTTTACAAGTACAATTTCACTTGAATTATGAAAAGGAAGTGATTGTGCTTTAATTACTATTTAGAAATATATATATAGAGAGAGAGAGAGGGAGAGATAGATAGATAGATAGATAGATAGATAGATAGATAGATAGATAGATAGATAGATGTCATACAGCCAGAAAATGCTATCCTTGCCATAAGTTATGTGTCGATGTTATTACATGGTATTAGCGCATAGTTGCATTGAATTACAAGCCAGAACTGATTTTAAAATCTAATATTTTTCTCCCGCTCTTCCTATGTGACGTCATATCTGCGTTCATCTCATATTGCATTGAGCCTTATATTTCTAGCCCTCGGCTCAGATCGATCCACGATTCACCCTCAGTAACTTTTTTTTTGTTTCGTGTACAAGCGGGCATGGGAATCTGTACTTATACACAGGTATACAAATGTAAACTAGTTTACGTATCACATATAATAAAACACATGTATCGCCCATAATTCAGCATATCTATATGTACACTTTATCAGAGTTTATTCAAATATTTGATTTGGATATATTTAGATGTTGACTTAAGTGCTATATTTGTAAGGGGACGGGGTTTAGTATCAATGATAGGGCGTATGTATATCAAAGTGTGTAAAGGCAGACAACATTACACGGTGAGTGAGATTCTCCTGTTCGCTGGTGAACTGATGCAAGGAGAGACGCATTGAAACACACATAGTCTCTCTATTACTACTTACTTATTAATATGCATATATAATCTTTATAATTAGGTACCTGTTTTAATTTGCTATGACAGTTATTCCAGGATGCGAGTGATTCACTAGTTGAATTTAACAGGTGTGACGTGTATTGCTTTTGTTTACATAATATTTTGTCAGAAATGTTCTGCTGACCATTTGAACCATCCAATAGTCTTACAAAAGACTTTTCTATGTTTTGTTTTCATATATATTTTATTTCATTATTTCACGTTTTGCTGTTTTGATTTGTATTTTTAATAAATTATACATCTACAAGTGTATATTTGTTACGTGGATTTTATTTTATTTTTAGGCAGATACATTTGTGTAGATTTTATTTAATTATTTCAGGATCTTTCGATTTTTTGTATTGGATTGTGTTTTATAAACTTTATTACTTTATTCCGTTATGTTCCGTAAGTGTATTCTATTGATTATATGTGTGTGTTGAATTGTTATGCGGGTTAATTTAATGTTGTTCTCTGCTCGATAACACGATTATGAATTAATTTAAGAACATCACTTTCGGTAAATCAGCGAAATAGAATGTTAATAAATTACAGTTTAGTATGAGGCGAATCCAGAGACAAAATCCTCACATTGGAATATTGCAATGAGTCTATTAATATTGTTTTTTTTTGTGGGGCAATAGTGTGGATGAATTGTTGATGCTCTCCTCAGGTGTTTAGGATATTTATTAAGTATTATAACATGAAGTAAATCTACTGTATACGATTGTCTTAATTAAGGGCTGTTTCTGACCTAACGATCACAGACAAGGCCTTATTACTCTTATATATATATATATTTACATTGCATGACGTGTACTTCTCTAATATTCTCCCAATGAAGCAAATAAAATTCATAACCCTTCCCAATGTAAAATGGTGAAGTTTACCAATTAGTAACTGATCAAGTTCTCGATTGAACAGATTTTACACGGGCTTACTTATTTAAACTGTCTAATTATTAACAGTGTACAGTTTTTCTTTTACAATCGTTGTGAATATAAGCTAAATACGGAAAATAATCTAACCGAAAGCACATAAATAGACATAATTTACAGTCTGTCATTCCCTCAACTGTCTGTTCGTTATGATATGGCTCGCCGCCATGATGTTCTTATCTTTTGTTTGCAGACACAAACGTATCAACAAAATTACGGTAATCCTATGAATGGCTGAGTACATGAATATATTATATCGAGATTGTCATGTTATTGTAAAAGATCAATGGATCAAATGAAAACGTAGCAGAAGTATATCATTACGTATATTATTGGCCACTGCAACATAATGGTTAGAGCGTGCGCTATTGGGCAGGGACACCGGGGTTAAGTCCTCAGTTAAGTCTTCGCAGATACACACATCTCGATATTTGATGTTCCCTTTGGTTAAATCTGTTTTACACGAGGTCACGTTCCACATGTATCACGTCTGATTGACCATCAATGTGTTATTTTTTTATATTTTTCTTATATGTATATATACATATATATATATATATATATATATATATATATATATATATATGTATATATTACCTATATATTACATATATAATAGATATATAATGAGAAGAGATTGTGTTTATTTTGTAATACATACAGGTATAGCTTATAAAAAATCGATCTAATAGTTCGCTTAGGGACATATTTTGGACATTTTTGGGACGCTTTTTTTGTTTTTCTAACACATAATTTAAGAAGTTATTGTGATACTTCAGTGTCTAAATGAATGTCGAAACGGCAGTATGAATGTGAGGGTGTTCAAGTTTATGACATATATACATATATGAACAGATATGTGTATAGATGTATGTACTTACGTAGCAAGTTCACGAAAAAAGTGTAATCTTATTTCAGAGACAATACAGAACATGTATTATTGAATTCAAACCTATTCTGAACGGCGAAAAATATCAGCCAAAATATAAGTGAATTGCAAAACTTTTCTTATTTTTTCCCCCGGTTTCATGTCTTTTGTTAAAATTAATTTGTATTGTATTTGTAGACGTCCAAGTTGTATTAGAAGGAGAATCGAAAAACCCTTCCTAAAATAACACGTCAGTCTGATGTCTACTTTGCAGAATTCCTCTCTTACATAAATATCATTTAACGTACAATCTCAAATAGTTTCTTTAATTTGAATTTATTTTATTTTTACGTATGTTATTTACGAATAAAATATAACATTTCAAACCAATCCTATTCTATTAAATACTTATATAGTCTAACCAAGAAGGTAAAATAAATGTTCCCAAAGTTAAACATATGAGAAAGTGTTTCGAGCGATAGAGAGAACCGAATTGACGAAAAACAGAAATACCAATGTATCTGATGTATGAACTCCAAGTAAGTCTAGAGTAGATTTCTCATCAAAAGCAGAGGTTCCAATGCGAATCTCAGGAACAAAGCGACACTCCTACGATTGATAGACACGAGCTGAATCTTAACTGGATTAATTAAACAATTCATTTCGTACCCTAATACACAACAGAATACAGCTCATCTTCTATATCAGCTACATTCATACATGTATCTCAGAGAGATGGGGGGATCTTTGCGAAGAAAACAGCAAGATCATGCAAATGCGTAACAGAATCTAAGCGGACAAGAGGTAAATCACTATCTACATGTTTATCGTTGCTATCAGTAGAAGCATCAAAATTAGTCTCACAAAATGGCAGGATGTGAGGAGACTTGCCTATAAGTAACGACTGAATATCAGAAAATGTTTATCTTATACCTCTGATAGGAACTAGAAAGGTGTTTGTAGTTTGGATTTATAGAATGCATTAGATTAAAAAGCAAGAGAAAGTAAAATCACTTACAAGCAGACCAAGACTACACAAGACACCACGACAAGAGTTTGATCCCCTAGACTTTAAACAGGCTAACCCTTATCGAACCAACTAGTAAATGAAATGATTACATGACTTGTTTACAAAAATCTTCCCTTAAACTAGTTACGTGGCTGACTAGAAACCGGTGCTTTTTATCGTGAAACGATCACTAAGTCTAAAGATACCCTTTTCCTCAAGAAGTACGACATGACACGCCAGACCAAATAAACTAATAATTTCAAGATTAGAGATAACACAGACGAATGATAAAAAGTGTTTTTAAAAAGACACCACAAAAATGTAGGCGATCAAACTGGCAGATGTTAAGATTAGGTTTTCCAGCACACTCAATCAACACAGTGCCTAATATAAAATGCTATATATACAGGCGTGTACAACTCCATCAAACTAACACGTCACTGTATCCAGATAGTAAACAACGCCATGTTGGTGTTGTAACAGATCCAGAGATTCTTTCTAAGTCTAACAACAGACAACCCTAATACTCCGTTTCTATATTATATCATCAAAGCAACAAATAGTTAAATTCAAAAAGATGTTGTATACCTGGAACTTATTCAATCGTCTTAACCAAACATTATTATGACTATAGTAAAACGTATCTACAGAGTTGTTGTGGTCTTTATTTTGTATAGTCTAGTTTTCATATACGTAGATGTACTTACCACAGATATGTCGACACGTCTTACTATGCACCTATCTAAGGCCAGTCTATTAGCCCAGCATGGAATACCTAATTGTCTTACCGATGATCTCAACATAAAAAAATCGCGTAGCTAATAACATTATATTAGTATATGAAAATAACAAACGGAGAGTATAGATATAAAAAAGATCTATGCATAAAAACTAAAAAAACGAGCAAATAATAAAAAATGTTACTATTACAGTGAACAATCCTTAAATGATTTTCATACTAATACTTTAGTAATACTACAATCAATAACACGCTTTCGTTAAAAAGCATCACTAACTATTTAGAAATAGATAATCTTTACTCCATACCCATTGACTGAGGATGACTATTAGAAAAAACGAAAATAATAATTCGTGCCAGTTCAAGCCTGAAACTCGAAAATTAATCAGTCAGCAGAAAATATATGAAAAAATCTGCACACACAATTTATTTGTATTATTATTAATATATATATAGATATATATATATATATATATATATATATATATATATGTATATATATATATATATATATACTAGCAAAACCTACCCGCTCCCAGGCAGCAACGAATTGACATGGGAGGCCGTTAATTAAAGAAATAATTTTACTCAGATTTCCAAAATGTTAACAACAAATTTTGGTAATTGTGTACATTAAAACACTCAGCTAAATTATACCCTGAGATACATTTTACGGTAATTCTAAATTGTTAGGGCAGTTAACTTATATATTTTTAACACTAACCCCAAGTTCGACTGGTAAAGTTGTAAAACCACACACAATCGCTTCAAAACAATACCGTACAGAATTCATCTCCAATGGCAAAAAATGGTTAACTGCCATAGAATAATGATAATAGAATTGCTCGAAAATGGAGGATTATTTGCCGTTCAATTATTTTGCGAAACTAATCCCCTAATCTAAATTTGAAAAAAGTAATTGTTGTTTCTCTTTCCGCCAGTATTTTAGGGTATTCACATATAATCGCTTAACAAAGTTAAATCTCATTATATCAGGAGATGGGTGCTCATCAACAATAATATCCAAACTTTTAATATTTGTATTTATACCATAAAAATAAGTATTTTATTAGTAAGATTATTTTTAAGTTTTTATTAAATTTTCACGGGAAAGTAAACACTACTAAAATCAATTGCTTAAAATAAAAATAACAAGCCGAGCGTGCGTCGTCCCCCTCTGTATATGACACGATGTGACGAGTGTAAAATGCAATAAATTTGGGCAATTTGGGGCAATTTTGATCCCCCTTTGACCCCCTGGGGCGCGAACCACAATTTGTCTGAAGTCAAGGATGCTCATTTAATATCGAGAACCATTGCCTCCACATTTTGGCCAAGTTTCAGAAAAAGTAAATCGATGGATCAAACGCTATGGGAGAAAAGATGTTTTCCAAGGTCAGCGATACTTATTTTCTGTTAGGAACAATTGCCTCCACATTTTGGCCAAGTTTCAGTGAAATTGAATCAATGGATGAAAAGTTATGGGGCAAACAATGTCATTTTTTGCCATTTCGGGCCTTTTTACAAAAATCGGAAAATGTCACTTTTTAACCTGACAAAGTTACAACTTCATGCAAAATTTCAGAGAAATTCATTGGATGGTTGCGGATAAAAATCCGGACGGACGGACGGACGGACGGACGGACGGACGGACGGACGGACGGACGGACGGACGGACATGCCTCAAAACATAAGCCCCCGATTTTATCAATCAACCAAAAAGACGTATGATCAAAAAATGTAAAAGATTTTTTTTAAATAAATATGACTAAATTTGCAGATAAATACCCTCTTATATCCCCCTCCCCGAAAAATGGCATTCTGCTTTTTTACGGAATTGCATGTTTACACTGTGTAAAACGGAGATAAAGAAAGAAAACAAATATTTTAGAATTTAGTGAAGGTACCAGTTGTATATATATATATATATATATATATATATATATATATATATATATATATATATATATATATATATAGAGAGAGAGAGAGAGAGAGAGAGAGAGAGAGAGAGAGAGGGAGAGAGAGAGAGAGAAGAAAAAAGAGTGATAAATATGAGACGATTGTCCAGCTTTATTTCAAATTTCAATTGGTCAATGCAAGGTGTATTCAGTAATAAACTAGTGTTTATTATTCTTTCCTTAAGCCAAGGCTTTTCAAAGATCGAAATCGTATCATCAGAGGAGAAATACAGATGGATAAGTTGGCTTTCGAAAAAACCAAAGTTCAAATATTTGAAAAATATGAAAATTATTTTTAAAAATTATTAAAATAATTTTCGTTAAAAAAACGTATTGAATTAAAAGAAAAGTACCGTGAAAAAGATATGCAAATTGTCCGGGTGATAAATTTCCGTTGAAAAGAAGTCTGGTGAATTGTAGAGTGTGAAGAAAATATATATCAAAAGTACTATGTTCAAAATTCCCGCCCAATTCTATCTTTTAGGAAACTTACCAAAAGTTTGTACTACTAACCCTAAGTCCAAGTGGCAAAGTCATAAAATAACATGTAATCGCCTAAAACAGTAGGTACCCCCCAAAAAATGCAGTGCATTTAATTCCTATAGGAAAAAAACTAGTTAACCATCCTAAAACTGGCCCAAAAAATTGGGATGGGTTTACATCAAATTTATATTAAAAATATTCCTTCACTTTAAATTCCAAAATAATACTTTTTTCTATTCATCTGGCCGTGAAATTCTTCAGGCTGTTCACATGTGATCGCCGTAAACCTACGTAGTTAGATCGAATTAAAGTTTTAAAGAATCATTTAGCCGTAGCTTAAATTACAACCCCCTAATTTCTCTACACGCCTGGTCTCGTGTAAGCGAACGAAATGTCACCGTATTAAATTGTTTTATACTCTTCACCGATAACCCAAATATTAGCAACATCTTTTACTAAATAATCTATCTTAAAAAAGACATCATTGGCGAAATATATTGGCGCACATTATTCAGATAAATTTTCCTGGAGTCGTGTCATAAAGTAATGTGTTGCATTATAATTGCAATGTAAGGTGATTAAATTCTTACTATATCGAGTTCGTGAATTGTCCTTCCTTTATTAAATATTAATCAATCATTTATGATCTTCAATCCGACGTTCATGTATCGTCGAGAATATGTCACAAACCTGAAGCAATAACGCTCATTACCGCGAACTACTGCCTTTCGGCTGATATAACTCAAATGGTTTATATTTTTTTCTTTATTCATTTCACTTCATTTAGCTACCAGTTAACAATGAAAAACCTTTCGGCTGCTAATACTTGATGTTTTATGAGATACATGTGTATCGAAGTGTTTTTTTTATTTAAGCTTTTTATCTTCTCTTTAGACAGAGAGTAAGACACGCGGTAAATAAGAAGAATTTTCCTCTCCTAATGTATTAATTATTTATGTTATTATTTCATTTTATTTCCAGGTATTCTTTGTGGTGTCGCATTCATAGACGAGAATTACTCTGGTCTGGTTCAGTATGCAGCATAAGGTTGTGACTTTTGGTAGAATTACTAGGATAAATTGCACCATTGCATTGTATGAGCTAGTATGAGCGATGTCAATGGATATTATTTGGGCTCGGAATACTAAATTATTCATAATGCTTGGCCAGGGTGTACTTGTAGGGCGAACGATCCATATGTTATTGTTGTGACCCTGTTAGGGGCCGAAATAAAGACACGGAAAAACGGGGATACAGGAACAAAGACATATTATTGAAGAAAAAGAATATATATATATATATATATATATATATATATATATATATATATATATATATATATATAAGAAGTGGTATTCTGGACTGTCAGTATAGAACTGGGTGGAATAAGTCAGTGAGTTGGAATGCTTCTCGCATGTTATTATGGATGGACGAACCCATGTGTTCTTCGTACAAGTACGGCACCATAACACCCCCTTCCAAGCCTCACTTCCTCAGAAGTCTTAGTAAGGTTTTCTTTTCCGATTTATCTCTATGTAGTCCGGGGCCATTCGTTTTCTCTTTGGCTGACGTTTCTGTGTGACTACCCGGGGTGCTGGCAAGTTGAAAGTGGCATATATCACGTCCATCACGTCTTCTACTTCTGGAGAGCTGTCAGTGTCATCTGGCAGTCTTTTTCTGATCTGAGTCAGATGTCTCCTATACGAGAACTGTGGTCCTTTTATAATATAGACCATCGACCCGATCCTCTTTTCAATTGTACCGGTTTTCCAGAACGATGCGTTGTTTTTGAACATCTTAAAGTATACCCTATCTCCTGAGCTATATTTTTTCTTCGGTACCGTAAAGACTCGATCATAATTATTATGTTTAGGTAGTAACTTATCAAATACGGACTTCACTTTCCGCGCAAACATCATCTCTCTAATGAAGATGGTACGTTTACGTGTTTAGTAATTCTATACACTTGCAGAAATCGTTGCAAAGCCTTCTCCTTATGAGTATCACCGGCCTTTTCTAGTGCTCTTTTTTACGTGTCTACAACACGTTCCGCCTGGCCGTTTGACCTAGGATGATACGGGGAAGTCTGAATCTGATGACGTGAACTGCGTCCCATAATCACTCACCAGACAATCCACAACCCCAAAACGGGCTCATAGTTTGTAGGTATCCTATCGTAACCTCCGACGTGGGACTCTTGCAACGTAGTACCTCGCGCCACTTCAAAAAACTGTCGAATACGATTAAGTAGTACAAACCTTCCAATGGTCCCGCGAAATCCACGTGGATTCTTTCTCACGGACGGTTTGTCTTTGGCCATGGGCTATGTTTTATATGCGGTGCTTTTACCGCCAAGGCACAGCCATTACACAGCTTTACTGCTTTTTCCATGTCATCATCCATACCTGGCCAGTACACAAAAATTCCTCATTAAACCCTTCACCCTGTTTATCCATGGATGGCCAACATGAACATCTTTTAGAATTTTCTTTCGTAGTTGTTCTGGGATGACAACCCTTTCGTTGTGCATGAGTGCCTCATCACAGAGTAAGAAACTCTTTGCCACATGTACATCCTTATCTACCATTTTCATGTTTGTGCTGGTGACAAATTCATCCTTGTGAGCTTCTTTTTTATCTCGTATAGTGTCACCGGGAGCTCTCTCACTGCGTTGCACAACATCTCATTCTGTTTGAAGGGACGCGATCACTGTGTCTTCTAGAGTATCTCTCTGTTTTGGCACTAGACTCGACAATCCATCTACATGATAGATTTTTTTGAAGGCAAATGCTGAATTTTGAAGTTGTAATTAAATGAGATAGTTCCCCAGCTTTGACGCCTATTAACCGTATATACCGGTAGACCCTTTTTAGATCCATGAATTGTAATTAGCGGCTTATGGTTTGTCTGTAAAGTAAATCGTCTACTATGTATGTATCGGTAAAACCTTGTTACCGCAAATATCATTGCTAGGGCTTGTTTCTCGGTTTGAGAATACTGTTTTTTTCCGCCGGGAGCAAGGTCCTAGATCCATGCGCAATTGAGTTATGGTCCCATCCGACATTATATGTAGGATACACGCTCCTAAACCATATGAACTAGCGTCGCTAGCCACGATTATGTCCAATTCTGGGTTGTAATGTGTTAGAAATAACTCTGACGCAAGCCTTTCTATAATTTTATAAAACGCATCCTAGCATTCAAGTGCCCACACCCAGGCTTTATCTTTTTTAATAACTCATTTAATTGAGCGCTGATTATACATTTCTGGGATAAAGGCCTGGTAGTAATTTGCTAGCCCCAGGACACGCTGTAATGTCGTGACGTTTTCTGGCGCCGGCATGTTTTTTACATCGCGGAAGCCCTTCCTGGGCCCGGCCTCGTGCCGTCCTTGTCGATAACATGACCCAGGTATTTTATTTCCTCCAGGAAAAAATCACATTTTTTAAACTTTTACTTTGAACCCGTAATCTTGGATTCTCGCAAACACCTGATTTACATGTTTCTGGTGTAGTTCGATATTTTTGCTGTTAATCAAAATGTCATCCAGATACGCTATCGCAAAATCCAGTCCGCCCTGCATTGTATCCATTACTTGTTTGAAAATGGTCGGCGCGACTTTCATTCCGAAGCTAACAATTCGAATTTATATAAACCACGATGTGTGTATATACATAACAGCTTTGAACTATCCTCATCCACCGGTATTTGGAGGTATGTCTAACTTAGGTCTATTTTAGAAAAAGATCTTCCTCTATTTAAACTTGAGAACATTTCCTCGGGGCTGCGCAGTGGGTAGTGATAGTCTTCTAGAGCTGTATTCAAACCCGTTTAAAAATATGCACATACGCGAATCTCATTAGAGTATTTCTTTACATAAACCGTGGGTGCTGCCCACTGGATGTGTTGTACTTTTGATAAAATACCAGTCCCTACAAGTCGGTCTAGTTCCTCGTTTATTTTTTTCTATCGAGGCGAAGGGTACTTTTCTTTCTTTTTTAAATACCGGCTGTACATTTTCTTTAAGTTGAAAGTTGGCAGCCATCTTAGTGCAGCGCCCGAAACCGCCAGAAAAAATTACGGGAAAAGTGTTTTTTTAATACTCGTTGCAGTTCTTGCGATTCCGTTGCTCGACTATTTATTTTTTTACCAAATGTATTTATTGACAATTTCCATAAATCAAATGCCTGCATCCAGTCCGAACTGAAAAGATTATTTGAATCCTTCAGCACCAGTAGTTTTATTTTTTTAGTATTTCCCATTAGGGACACATTTGTGATTAATTCTCCTTAAAATGTAATTCATTCCCCAGTCACTGTGCTAGCCAGCCTGTTTGTTCTCAATAAAGTGGGTTTATTCACGATTCTCCACGTATGTAAATTTATTATGGAGAAATCTGACCCCGAATCCAATTGAAATTTTATGTTTTTCATCCAGGATGTTCACCTATACAAATTTTCTAATGTTCATGCGTTTGTCATTCTTTGTCTTAGTGGCTAGAACCCACATATTGTTTCCTCTTTTATGTTCGACCTTTATGCAATTTATACAGGACTTAAAACGGACAGTCATTGTACCAATGTGGGGTACCACAGCGTGAACAAGAAGTCGGTGGTCATTTATTTGTCTGGTTACCTGGTTTACTTGTATTTGCTGCATAAAAGTCACTATTTCTGTTTTGATAATTTTTTTTATAAGGTTGAACTTTTGTTATTTGATGTATTTTTTATATGCGCAATGCCCGATAATTCAATGTCTTTTAGCCCTTTTTTACATTGATAAATCTTTGAGAGTCCTCGGCCAGCTCTTGCAGTGTAAGGATTGGTTCATTCTCTAATTTATCTCTGTGCTATTTCCTGAGACTAACCCTTGTACGAAAATGAAACACTTGGAATTATTGGCACTGAATTCAGCTAATTTAAAGTCGTCACACTGTTTGTTTACTATCGATGCAAAAGTAGCGTAATCTTCCTCGTCTTTTTTTACCATGTTTATGCACTTCCAGCGTTTGTGAAATAACGTGGTCTTGGGACTGATCAATTCCGTTAATAATTTTACCACCTCTATAAAAGTTAAATCGCTAGTTTTCCGAGGCAAAATAAAATCCACGAATTTCGTTTGTTCCGTGGTACCAAGTTTCCTAAGTAGCAGGCGAACCTTTTTTGAGTCAGCCCAACTTTCGCAGTGAATTCTATATTAATCTTCATATCTTCGAAATCATGCTGCGAACGTATTTTCTTCCGAATACGTGAAATTATCGATGGCGTTCTACACGGCGTTCTCCGAAAACGCGTTGTCACTTTCATTTCTTTAGTGTCTACGTGATATTGTTTGTATAAGTGTTTCCAATCTGTCGTCATTTTCGTTCTTTTGCTGACACATTTTTTTTTTGCTCGACGAGAAGCTTTTGAAACTTTTATTCAGTTTGCTGCTGTTGTTGTTGTTGTTTTTTCATTTTGCTCGTGTAAACGCTTTTGAAATTTCTCCTCAGCCTGTCCTTGTTGGGAGATTGGGAATGTGGTTAATTCTGTGATTATAGACGTACGGACGTCTATATCTATTTATTTTTTATTTATTTTTTATGTTTTTTTCTTAAATGAATCTTTCCTTTTTAGTATGGCTTTGTAAGAAGGTATTTTCGTTGCTAGACGCCATCTTAGTTGTGAAAAAAATTATGAAACCTTTTTTTTTACTACGCTTTACGCGTTTTAGTTTTAGAAAGAAAAAAATACTGTTTCACAATTTTTTTCTTTTCGGTGGAAATAAAATCATCTGTTACCTCATTTGTAAATAAAATAAAGACACGGAAACACGGGGTTACAGGGACAAAAATATATTATTAAAAAAAAAGAATATATATACAAGAAGTGGTATTCTTGACTGCCAGTATAGAACTGGGGTGGAAGAAGTCATTTTATTATGGATGGGCGAGTCCATTTGTTCTTCATACAGGTACGGCACCATAACAGTTATGTAGTTATAACAACTTGTTTTACAGAGAGACTGAGGATACTACATGGTGTGTCTAGTAGGCATTCAAAGTCTCTGTATTAAGATTTTTTTCTCAGCTTTTAATGTTAGATTATTTGCTTGCCTTCTATTGTAAACAATAATTATTGTATTTGGTTAGGGTCAGAAGTTATGTGAGGAGAGCACAAGGTTATGAACGGTGCTGATATGACGATATACACTGATATGAATAATGCCGCATACAGGAGTCATCGCTGACGTAATATTCTTATGATACACAATTGCTATTATACGAGGTTATAATATATCGCAATACGATTTTTTCAAAGTAGAGGTAATTATATTTTAACAAGTTTTCGTCTATAAACGTCCATGCTGCGGACGATGAAACATTATAATGAACACCTTAACTGTGCAATGTCAAATCAGAAATCTATGTGTATGACATGTTATATATAATATATTTAAAATATATACAACACCGTGCACCTAAAATATCACTCATTTAGTTCTCTTTAAATATCCATTTAAAACGTGTCCCTAGATCCTAAAATGATTCACGCGACATTACAACGGAATTCATTTTAGCAAAACATCCACAACATACTTACATGATATCTCAAAGTAGCCACTTTAATGTATCAGGTGTAGTTTGAATGCATAGATATAGATCTTAATTGGTGATACGCATCAGTGTTAAGATCATACACTCTCAATGTCATCCAAACATCTATTTACCTTTATTAGTCATTTTAGTATCGCGAACACCTTATATGACGTTTCGTGAGCTATTTTGAGAATGTGTCCCTGCTTAAAATACTAGATAAATAATAATAATAATAATAATAATAATAATAATAATAATAATAATAATAATAATAATAATAATAATAATAATAATAATAATAATAATACATATGCATCGATTATTATGATATGTTTAACACCTAGCTATTTTTCTTGTATTTCTATACTTCCGGGTTTCTTGTGTGCTTTTATTTAGGCGTAGTTATACCTTTTTGTCTACAAAAAGAATTTAGAGACGTCTCTCATAACGCTGTCTATGCACATCTATATGTATATTCTATATTTATACTCGCGTGATACTTGCTGATACATATATAACATTAATTCAGTAGATAAACCAGTACCGTTAGTAAACATCTAGATGTAAATGAGCTTACAATTACATTTATTGATAATTAAATCGTTACAATCATCAGTTTTATCATTAAACCAAATAATATTTGCATAATATTCCGACTTATGGGATTCTACGAATTTTCAAAATGTTGGGCATTCATTACTTATACATTGTGGACGAGTCGATCATAGGGTAAACTATAGTAGTATCAAATATGGTTAAATTACATGTGAGATTGTGAATGTTATTAAGAATTCGTTGCATAACAGTTTTTTGTGACCACTTTGTATATTACGGGTGTTGAAGCCTTTTTTAATAAGAATAATACACAGATACACTGTATAGACGTGTGCATCGAATGGATTTGTTGACAATCCCAATCTGCGTATAACATTTTGTCATATTTCAAGTGATTCTATACATTCAAACTGTAACAGCTACACTTATTGTGCCTTTGATGCTATGAGAAATCTATTTTTTTTCCTCTCAATGAAATAACAATACACAAATTGCCAACAAGTAGTATTACCAATGTGTTTGCTTGTCCCGCGAACGAATCGTTTACGTTTCTTTGATTGGTGTTAAGTATTAGCAGTTGTATTTTGAACAAAATCACATCTCTGATTTTTTCCAATTGCTTTAAGGGTTCTATATGTATCCATCGTTTAACTTTTCAGAAATATTCCGAATACTTATGGAATATCCAGGACAGATATACACTGTTTTATTCTTAAATACAGACAACCATGAATATCCGTATGCATAAAATGATCATGTGCATGTTATGTACGCGTATTGATGGGTATAGCTATAGTATTACTGTTTTACTTAATGCCAGCATTTCTACTCATGAAAGAAAAGTGTTCAGGATTTCTTCATTTCATTATATTTTCCCAATGAAATAAATTAACTAAAAAATGACATCTTGTAACATGTGAATGTAGTGGGGCTTTTGTTTTTTTCTACTATGTCCATCAAGATTTTTTTTCAAAATGAAATCGCAAATCTCTTAAGAAGATAGTTCTGTTATATGTATGTATAAAGTTGAAACTATACTAAAGCTCAATTAATTGGACTATCTTTTAATGCTCAATTCAGTTTACTATACTATTTCGGATTAATGCATGATATTTCAGTGAGTAATTAAAAGGGGTAGAGCTCTATGTTAATGTCTTTATTATCAGTAACTATCCAATGTAGACCAACAGTAACAAGAATAGAAATAGAAAGGGTTAACATCATTCGTACAAGAGCGGTTACTCTGTTTAGCGTATGTTTAGAATATAGCACGTTATATTAATATAACTTATTAGATAGACATGTATTTAAAGGAATAAATGCGAAGTTTTTTTTCTTTCATCAATCCTAACTATATTGACATAAAACCGGTTTATGCTAATTTAATTATATGATACAAAATAATACTTGGGGATATCGTATTAAAATCATCTTCAAACACCCTTTAACAGCTACAAGTATCCCTTATTTGTATATTTATGTTATAAAGAGTTTTCTGTAAATTTCATTTTCAATGCAAATAATTTACTTGAAAACTAAAGGTTTAAACTTACGGTATTAGTATGACGTCTGATGTCGGTGTGATGCTACGAGCAGAAACTGCACTTTCATATTAGCCTAAAGGTCAGGGAACCAAAAAAAATAATGTTTTTGTGACTAGGTATTTTTAAATCAATGAGAACAAAACATGATTTAATCTGACTAGTTTTAATTGGTGTGTGTAGTTTAAAATGTGTTATGTTGTCATGAGACATGCTTTTATGAAGTGCATCCTACATTTAAAAGATGGATTGGGAAAATTCTCCCAATTATTACATCCTTCTCGATTGCATCATCCTTTATTCGAGTAGCTTGAACGACCTCTAAAAAACCACATGTTCTTATTTTTAGAGTGTAGTTGAAATCCTCAGAGGAATTACAACTTATTCTTGAGAGTAGCTAATGTATTATATATCTGTTGTCATGATATCATCTAAGGTACAACCTTCTGATTTATTTAACGAACTAGTGTAGTATATTTTGCGTTGTCATGATTTCATCATTGCAGGCATTATATATTCCTTTAATGGGGAATGCTCCCAGTATTATCTTCTTTTTGGAGTGAGTGGGGTAGTATCTGTCTCATTCTGATAGCATCCTACGAGAGAGTACTCCCTTACTTTGGAAGTGCAGTATAGAGTATATTAGGTTGATCATCATAATACCATACCACAGGAATTACCATCTGCTTCTATTTACCGTCTTCCCACAAGGTAAGATGTGACACAAGGTCGGGAAAGTGGGAAAGAACCAGCACTCGTGAATTTGAGCAAGCTGGCTGTTTAAACATTGACTGGGCAGACCCGTCGGCATTTCCCGGTAAGGGCGCCTCAGAGAGTAAGCAATAAACTTACTCCTCCCCAAAAAGGGGAGACAAAGCCTAGGAGGGTAGACCGGCGTAAATCCAGACCCAAAGGCCCGGACGATACCGGTTTATTAGGCGGGGTAAAAACCTGGAATTACCATCTGCTATTGAGGATATACCTCCTCTATTAGTGTAAGGTCGTGTATTTTAATTTGTCATGATCAAGGGGCTGTATTCTATATGTTCGTTCCTTATGATACCACTACTAATAATTATTTTTCCTTTTATTAGGGGGTAATATGATATATTTTTGTTGACATGAGATCATGCTCCGAATTATTAACCCTTTTTGGTTGGAGGGAGGGTCGTGTAACATATTTTTTCGACAATATATAATCCTCTCTGTCATGACTATTTTTTGTGCGGTCAGTCATGTATATTTCATTCACCATTATACAATCATCCCAAACTAGAAACCGGGGCGAGTAAATAATTACTAGTTTTCTTATAACTGCATACATTTATCTCTTTATTTCATTCGACTAAACTACTTTCGAATGCAGCAGACATGTATGAAGAAAACAATAATGTCCATGTTTTATTACCAACTTTGGATGTCAGTAGTATTTGTGTATCCATGTAAGCAGACATTAGTATGTTGCATTTTTACATTAACTGAATATCAATCTACCACATCTCGCCCACTGTGTCTCATCGTTGAAATTGTGGTTTATGTTGAATCGAATTCCATTTTAGCTTTTAATCATGATAGATAATAATAGACTTAGGTTAGGATATTATAATATTAAATACAAGAAAGAATATCACAATGCGTAAATCTTTAAATGCAGCGCCAGTCTGCGTTCAAATCTGTAATAATAAATCCATTATTTACTTATGTTCGGGGAAAAACATTAAAAATCATAGCAAATAAATATGTAGATATTTATATAACAGACACATAGCATAATATAAGCATCTGCGACTATTTATCATACTAGTAAACATATGCATTCACGTGTCTTCAATGCAATAAAAATATACTTATTTATTTTTAATGTTTGACATGTTGCAGATATATGCCAAAAGTAGAACCTTATCAATAACCTCTTGCACCCATTTATGAATAAATAAAATGCATATAAGGCATATAAATATATTATACTTATTTATGTTGTCGGGGTTTTCACCTACACTTTATAAACAAACATAGATCGTACATATGCCACGTGATCAGCAGTAGTAATCAATAACATTGTATACATGTTTCTTAAAACCTCATGATCTACAATAAATATATAAATCTAACCTATATAATTTTGTCGTGCATTGAATTGGAAAGAAAATAGCCACTGACAAAAAACAATCGTAATAACTAAATCGCTCATAGGTCTCGTATTTTTGTTTACTTTCGTCGATTTCCTTGAGTTTGTTTAATAAAATGTACATTATCTAAAAGCTGAACACACTTCAGATACTGTAAGGACATACACATTTATCTATACCAAACTATTATGGTGAAACTAATCAGTACAATATAATACATATGTACAATCAATCAAATCTACTGCGATAAATGAAGCTCTGCACTTTTTTATAGGTAAAATAACACTGAAATATGAATTTAACAAATAAAAGATGATGATGTACATTTTATCCGAAATAATAACAAAACACTTTAAGTTCATAGTAGATTTTTCCTACTCAAGTGCATTAAGAATATGGTATCTTTTTATTGTTTTAGTGAAGTCGCCACAGGCAAGGCATAAATGTACTAAGTGAAAAGAGCAAAAGATACAAAAGATGAGTATGGCAGAGGCAGTAGACGCGTATTCACCTTAGTCTTACAAATACCAAGGTTATACATATGAAAAACAGCCAACAGAGCAAACAGAGAGCCAGAAAGTTACATGCAAGTCTTGGAAATAAGCTACTGAACTATGGAAAGTGATACAATAACGAAGTGTAAACACAGCGAATAAGTATAGACCACTAGATACACCGAGTACAACGAGCTCGAAAAAATTAAGCAAGAAATAGGTCAGACACCTCCGAAAAACATATGCCATAATAGTCTTTTATAGAATTGATTGAGACTAGCAAAATAAGGCATGTGTGAGAAAGGGTCCAGAAAAGAAAAAGGTGAGGCCAATTCACTTAGAGATACACGTCTTAAATTCATCAAGAACCCTCAAATATGACAGAAACTCACCAGATCACTCTGACGATCATAAACGAATATCTTGTTACTCATATTTCTCATAGGAACTACTTTGCAGTAAACGAATATCTTGTTCCTCATATTCTCATAGAAACTACTTTGCAGTAAACGAATATCTTGTTCATTATATTTCTCATAGAAACTACTTTGCAGTAAAAGAATATCTTGTTCCTAATATTTCTCATAGAAACTACTTTGCGGTAAACGAATATCTTGTTCCTAATATTTCTCATAGAAACTACTTTGCAGTAAACAGAATATCTTGTTCCTAATATTTCTCATAGAAACTACTTTGCAGTTAACGAATATCTTGTTCCTCATATTTCTCATAGAAACTACTTTGCAGTAAACGAATATATTGTTCCTAATATTTCTCATAGAATCTACTTTGCAGTAAAAGCCTTGCATACAGAGTAAATATTACAAATACTTATTTCATAAGTAAAACAGGAAACTATCTACAAACTATGAATTTCAAGCAGAACAAATTCATTACCAGTTATCACAAATATTCTCAACGATTTACTAACACCATTCCACAACTGAAACGGTATATATATAACTGTGCATTCCAAGTATTACATCGAACCTGCATAGATAACACTCAACTCAACATATATTAGAGGTTACAGGAACGAATGAGTCGCTCAGTGTATTCATTACCAAAACGCACTTCTACGTACAACTCAACGTATAATCGGGCATATGATATTTCTCAGATTTAGACTATTACATTAATTTAAAATAAATAAGTTCCTTAATTATTTTAATCCACTTTGCTTTCCGAAGATGAGAATACCATTGAACAAAAAATCACATTCTTAGACGCCACACCGACTTTAGAAAAGGCATACATCCAAATTACTAATTAGAAATTAGGAACCCACACTTCTTGATCACATCTATTGAAAACAAAAACAATGTATGTCTCATATATTAAACCATTGTATTAATTTTTCAACGCCTCCCCCATAGATAATTTTCATCATTATATTATAATACATTTGCTCGATACATATATCGTCATTCATTACGTACAGTCATATTTTACTTCTGGCTTCTTCTAAAATATTAAAGAAATAAAGATGTGTTACACAAGTCTAACAAACTGTGCCCGGTACAATGTATAAAATATATCGTTTTTTAAAATTTGTCAGTCGTTCCAAATCAGGAAGTATAAAAAAAGTATAGCTACACGTGTGCAGACATACTTCAACTTCATTGAGTTGTTGTATAAAAAGTTATATAAATATATTAGTGTACTTGCTATTCAGACATAATTTAAACACATATGGTATTCACTAGAGTAACACTAATTTATATATCATAGCCAGAATTATATATATATATATATATATATATATATATATATATATATATATATATATATAGTACGTGCACTATTTTTGTTTACTAGATGTTAATCCAATGGAACTCTAGTTTTTAAAAAGTGCTCAATAACAAGTAGTAAGCTTCCTCAGACCTAAAAAAAAACTTTTCTTCTAAAAGTCTAAGAAAGCTAGCTCTTGAAAGAGAGCGCAGATAAAACGTGTGCACATGAGTAGGCAAAACTGTTTGTATAAATACAAATGTATATATATATATATATATATATATATATATATATATATATATATATATATTCAAGATTACAAATATAATTTAAATTAAATTTCCGAATCAAAAATATCCAAAATAGATGTCCTGTATGTACGTTTCCAGATAATATGAATAGAAAACGTGGTGAGTCCGAAAATTAATAAATTATCTCACATTATCAGAACTAATGCTCAGAATAGAGTACGCCCATCACATGGATATGATTTCAAAACACCCATAGAATAAAATAACACATAATAATTATTAACCGTAATTATAAGTCCAAGGTTTTCGGTATCCATGAAAATAAAGAAGCCATCTGTGGTCTATATCTTCACAGCTAGGTTTAAATTTATTATAATTTGCACATACAATTACGATTTGTTATTATAATTTGGATTTATTGTATTTCAATTTTGGAATTATATTAAGATGAAAGTATTAATATTTAAAAAAAGTCAATATTACTCAGAAATATTTACTATATATAAAATATTAAGTTTTTTACTGACACATTTGTATTTGTTTTCTACAATATCCAGTCGTCTTGGAGAAACAGTCACACTATATTTGGCTTGGCCTGGACTTTGATATGTTTAGCCAATAATATTAATATATATATATATATATATATATATATGTTGTTGAATATAAGAGACAACTCATGTCTAGACATCCTTTGGTAGATCCTTTCAGTACTCCGAATTAGGATCTTAGTTTCGGATGGGAATTGGTTGATGAATATACCATCATTTGGATTTGTCTCCGAAGTACTTTCGGACCCATCTGGGTTCATCTTCGTGAAATGAGGTTAATCAGGTATAGACCAGATGGGTCCGAAAGTACTTGGGAGACAAATCAAAATCATGGTAAATTTATCAGCCAATTCTCCTCCGAAACTAAGATCCGAATTCGGACTATTGAAAGGATCTATCAAAGGATATCTAGACATGAGTTGTCTCTTATATTAAACAATACTGGCCTGCATAGAAGATGCTGTATATATATATATATATATATATATATATATATATATATATACATAATACATATTTGTTTTGTGTATTATCTTTGTACGTATACGTTTCGTCCTTTATAATCGGGACTCATCAGCATAGATATATGACTATTCACTACCGGTCATGTTATTTGAAACCACGGATTCCGAGTATTTTGTAACTCAAATCCTGACGCCGAAACTACTCGGCACAGCTGAATAGCGAATAAACAGTGACAATTTTAACACTGTATCTGACGTCATAAGAGCGTTCTACTTTATGAAAGGAACGATGAACATATAGCTAGCGACGTCATGCTGCGTTAATACTACACTTACACACACACACACACCCATATATATATATATATATATATATATTTATATTTATATATATATATATATGTCGTGCATTTAAAAGCATTGGTGGGTCAGTATTATTAAAATTTAAAATAGAAGTATTTATCAATGCAATAGGTATTGTTGGTTTTTTACTTTAATCGTTTTAATTTCGGAATAATATTCTATCATCAGAGTTAAACAGTATTGTGCCATTTTTACAAAAAATAAAAAGAGCATCTGTGTTTTTTGTATGTTTGATATAATGACCTTGTAATGGTGTGTTATCAATATGGTTTTGCCGGTTATAAATTCAAATTCTGGTTGTATTACAAAGTTCGAAGTTTAGAACGGTCGGGCGTTACTTTAAAAACATTGGTTGGGCAGTATTATTAAAATTGAAAATAGAAATCTTTATCCATACAAGAAGTTTGGAAAGATATATATATATATATATATATATATATATATATATATATATATTAAGAGCGAATAGAGGTTTGCCAGAAGAATTGATTGGATTGTAATAACGGTATTTAAAGGCAATGCGGAGAGCCGGAATTATATGAATCTTGAAAGAACAAGAATACCCAATCAAAGGTGAGATGTTACAATTATCTATATATCTATGTTTTGTTTTCAATCTACATTATAAATAGCAGGAAGTGACCCAGTATAGAAGATGTGCAGCAACGTATTAACGAGGGGACGCAAAAAGACAAATCAGCAAACATATTAATCAAAGCGTAATCAAGTTGGTGACACTGTTTAATCCACGAATGAGGTATGGAGATAAGCATCGTTACTGTCATTAGTAGGTCACAATATTTCTAACACAGGCAATCATAGAGCCGTGAATGTCGTGTTGTGTATTATTGTATAAGGTGGTGTGTTTGTAGAAAGAACATTATTTACTTCTCCCTATACTTAACTTACATTTAAATGTGTACTCGGAAAGGTTCATAAGTGTCTTGGTGTTTGGCTACTGAACCTTTATAATTAATTTCAAACATATTCTCCGTAAACCACATACTTCTGTTTCAAGTCTGACATGATATTACATTTATTTGGAGTTAAGATTTGAAATTAAAGATAGTTTTCAATTTATTCGACCCATCTATTTAGATATGGCTTTTTTTCAAAATATTTATGTGAATTAAAAAACAATATGAATGAATAAATAAATGAATGAATAAAGAAATACAAAATAAAAAATGTATATACCAAAAGAAATAACAAATATTAAATAATAAAAAATAGAAGAAAAATTAAGAGTTAAAGAGATGTATTAAAAAAAAAATATTTAGAGAAAAAATATATTAATATAATAAGGATTGGGGAAAATGGAATCTAATGGGGAATAACTCAGTAAATCACTTTTGATGATATTCTACAATCTTAAAAGCAAAAGGGATTATATTAATATGGCATCTTTTAAAAATATGACTAATACATATATTAAATCAATATTTTCATAAAAAGTTAAACTGTTAAGTCCCTTGCATCATTTCCAACGAATTAGCGAAACAAAACGTTGTGCATTTAATTGAAATTGGTATTCTTAAACATCACTTGAAAGACACGTTCTACCGGTTTCTTAAACCTAAAATTTTAACTTTTAAATTCTTAACTGCTTTATTCGAACGCTACCAGATCACATCATCATCATATTCGTTTTACAGCACACACGTGAGTGCATTGAGAGAGTATTATATCATATTATTTCATCATTTCTTCACCAATGTATTTCTATGCTGATGAGAGCCAAAGGTGTTTCCTTCTGTGCTCGAAACTATTGGTCCATATGTTGTATTATTTTTTTTCTATTAATAAACAAATATTAAGCTCTACATTCCGATTCCCTTAATTAATGGAGCACTCTGCTGAGGTTTTCCTACTATTTTACAAATACTTTATATATATATTTTTTAAATTTTTCTTCTGGGAGGGTAGATTCTTGGATCTTATCAGCTAGAATCTCCTTGGATGTTTTGCTCCACTTTTCAAACTTTGAGTAGTGGTAGCAAAATAATAGCACCGTCTTTTGTGCAACAGTCCATGGTTGGGCTTTCAAGCCTCTTATGTTTCTTTTTTGTTGTTGCTGCATTTGATAAAGATAGGGGGCAGGACCTTTTGTCTCAAGGCCTGATGGCTGACCCTGGTTGGCCTCTGTATTGGCTGGAGCACTATTTCCAGAAGCAGGAAGGTTTACCGCATTGCTTACATCTTCCCGCCTGGTGTATGAACGGGTTAGTGGGCACTTTTTATCCTGGGTGCCGGCTTGCCAGTATTTATTTTTGTTTTTATTCATATTGTTTATTATCCATTTTATCATTGTCAACGGCTTCTAATTGTTTATTCGAAGCTGCCCTCTATGAGTAGAGGGTTGCCCCCGTCCGCAATTGGATGGCTTGTGGAGACAGCACACCATTTGTTTTGAATATTTGGTTAGGGTTTACTTCAAGTAAAAAGTATCCTCATGTCAGAGTCTCTGACAAACCCATGTACAGAGAGACCGAAGACACCCGAGGGTGGTGTCTAGTAGGCATTAAATTCCTCCCCTTGTAGGCATTCAACCCCCCCCCAATAGGCATTTAAGTCCTCCCTAGTAGACATTCAAGTCCTCCCCTGTAGGCATTCAAGTCCTCCCCAGTAGGCATTCAAGTCCTCTCCAGTAGGCATTCAAGTCCTCTCCAGTAGGCATTCAAGTCCTCCCCAGTAAGAATTCAAGTCCTCTACTGTAGGCATTCAAGTCCTCCCCTGTGTGGATGTGTATAGTAAGGCTGTATTTCTCTCTAATATAATTGGTGTTGACTAAATAAATCTAAAATTGTATTTTTATTCATAATTCTCTAAGACTTCAAATAGGCAAATCCGATTTTAGAAAAATAGAAATTATATATATATATGAGGAATAAAAGAAACAATGTTTTAGACAAAATGTAAAAGTAAAAATGGATTAAAGGTTAAGCAAATCAACAACTAGCAAAAATAAACTCAAAAACACATATTGAATAGTTCTACCAACATATTTCAGTTGTTAAAATACAATCACCATCCGTTAGTAGCAGAAATTTAATTAAAAACAGAAAAGTTTTGAAATTTATACAAAGAACGCAATTTGGAAAAAATAATCACGTGTAATATACAGTAGAAAGGGGAAAAGAAAGAAATGCATGTTAAAAAAGAAAAAGATATATATATATATATATATATATATTTAGAGAGAGAGAGAGAGAGAGAGAGAGAGAGAAGGAGAGAGAGAGCGAGAGAACGAGAGAGCGGGAGAGAGCACTTGTTCTGCGAATTTACTACTATCTTCATTTCTTCCGGCTATATTTGTAGACGAAACGGGGCAGTAAAAAAAAATTAAGTAACACACGGTTATGAGAATAGTAGCAATATAACATCGTGCACCTATTACTTCCCGGGCAACGTCGCATCTTTCCGCTAATATAAAATCATACGAGTTCAAATATGTTTCTCAAAGAAAATAAACGAGGTCATTTATTGAATAAAGTGCGCCTAGTTGGAAAGTAGAATTATAAAATGTATTTTTTCTGAAATATGAAAATATTTAATTAAGTTTGATACTTATTAATGTCATATATTCCGATTTACTTATAGGTATATTCTTTTTCTCTTTTTACTTCCATTAATATAATAATTATAACTCGGAGACACTTCCGCCTGGTGACATATTTACGTATTCTTTTATGATAAAATCAACTTAAAATTCAGAAAGATAACGTTTTATTATTCCCTTATAGTTCTCTAATAATATTTCATCACGTTATTTATCGTTATCGCAAGCATTAAATTGCTAGAAGATTTCTACCATTAACTTTCTAATTAAATCGACATCGGAAATCTGCAGATAATGATATAAGAAGTCTTACATTCCTGATCAAGTAGTAATTCTTCGGGCGGTACTTTATCAAACACGTATTCCTTTTATAGTTACTCCCAAATGGTAATTTAATGTTCTTAATTCTTTGTGACTATCTCTGTTTCTTAACTTGTACTGGTTTTTCTTCGTCTTCTAACTTGTCTTCTTTTTTTTTCTTTTTCTTCTTCTTCTTCTTCTTCTTCTTCTTCTTCTTCTTCTTCTTCTTCTTCTTCTCCTGTTTTTTTAATAATTTACCTCCTGCTTTTTGTTCTTTTTCTTATTCGTCTTTTATTTTACTACTTATTCTTCTTCTCTTTGTGCTGTTTGTGCTATTCTTCTTCTTTGTCTATTACTTCTGCTTAGTATTTTCCTTCATCCTCTTCATTTTTTTCTTATTTCTTTATTCTTTTTCACCGTCTTCTACTGCTTTGTATTTTCTATTTTTTCTACTTCTACTTTTTTCTTTTCCTTCATCTTTTTTCTCCTCTTCTTCTTTTTTCTTTTCCTTCATCTTCTCTTTTATTTTCTCCTTCATCTTCTTCTTCTTCTTCTTCTTCTTCTTCTTCTTCTTCTCCTTCATCTTCTTCTTCTTCTTCTCCTTCATCTTCTTCTTCTTCTTCTTCTCCTTCCTCCTTCTTCTTCTTCTTCCTCCTTTTTCCTCTTCTTCTATTTTCTCTAGTTAATCCTCTTACCATCTTTTCTATTTTTTTTAAATTATACTTTTTCACCTTCTAAGTTATATTTTTAAAAACACCCTGCTAATCCATTAGCTTTTCGTATTTCTCTTCTTATTCGTCTTCTTTTCATTAATTGTAACACACAAATGTCGATTCAACTCTTAATTTTCGGTTTAAATGTTGTAATTCTTTTTCTATTTGATCCTTCGATATTGTTATTGGTTCTCATATTTGGTTTGTCTTATTACATTTTCTTTTATTAAATTCTTATTTTATCTTTATTACTAGTTTCTTAATATATGCATGTTTTCTTGATCTATTCTTTTCCTCTCTTCTTGTTTGAAACATTATATCTAATCGTTCATTTAAAATGTATATGTTTGTATTCTGCACTAACTATATTTTCTGTAAACTATCGTAAGGTCATTTCTAAAGATACGCAATTTTATATGACACCTTTAAACGCATTATTAGTTTGACCTGACATTCCAACAAGCTTGTCCATGGATTCTAAAGCGTGAATGAAAGTTATTTTTAAAGAAATTTACTGTCTCATGTGTGTTGCCAGTTGCAACGCAATTCTCCTTGGACAAACTTTTAGACGGTATATTTACGTACATATCTTCTCTCATTTAACATGGTATTTTGCATTTTGTTATCATTATATTAAAAGTGAGTCAATCCTTGTTTTCCTTAGTTATTCCATATATTTTACTAACATTAAATACATACTAAGTTCGTGTTTTAGTGATGCGATTGGGTTATGTTTTTATAAATTATGTTAAACTCGTTTTATTATATCAGTTTGTAAGTGATTGAAAAAATGTGCGTATATCCCTCTTAGTTATCTATGTGCATATCAACATTTAGAGAAAAAGCGACTTTTTTTAAGCATTGCAATCTAATTTACATATGTGTGATTTTCGCAGCACAATCATGTATGGAAATAAGATGAAAAAAGAATGTATATTTCTTTCCATGAAAAAATAATAACACTAATAATACGTATATATAGTAATAATGCAACTACTACTACTAATAATAATAATCTATATAATACTAAAAGTCTATTGATCTTGTATGTTTGCAATCAGCTTTCCGGTTTTCAACATCCGGTTGCGCATGCGTAAATAGCATCGTCTTCAATCTGTTATTCCAATTCCGTTATTCTCTATTATGATTAACGAACGCATGAAATTTTTCATTCTGGAAATTTTTATATCGCTTTTAATATAAACAATTTCATTTAATTTCATCAAATAGTTTTTTTGTTTTCTTCACGGCTAAAAACATTCAACGGGAGGACTTCGTAAAGTCTGTCGCAGTTTCAAAAAAAATCCTCCCTTTTAAAAAACAAAAACAAACAAACAAAAAAACAACACTCATTATTAATATCAGCCATACTAGCGGTCGGTGAACGAAACCACCTCCCACTTTCCCTCTCATAGATTTCACCACTCCTACTCCCTCTGTTTTCGTTACGTACGCGAGAAAGCCTGCTGTACCCCCTTCCTTTCTCAAATCGCCATTATTAACATGTGGAGAGTGTTTTTTTTATTATTCTGTACTTTCAACTAACAATTTCATTTAAAAGATGATATATCAAAATTTGAATTTAACTATAATAAGTATTATGGTACCTGTTCAGTGCATATTTACCTATAAGTATGGCCAACCACTTATAATTCAGTAACTGTAATTAAAAAAAAACAATTATAATAAACAGAACGACTCATAGAAATCTATCTATATTCTTTTTTCATTTTAATATACTTTCATAAAAATGCTTCTGTTATGTAAAAAAAACCTATTTTCTTTATGCCACAAGTGTCACGCTCATACATGAAGTCCATAGCTAATATAACAAACTGACCCAACGGGTCACGGGTGGTCTAGTAATAATAATAATAATAATGAGGAGACAGATGATGATAATAATAATAATAATAATAATAATAATAATAATAATAATAATAATAATAATAATAATAATAATAATAATAATATAGTGACGAATAAATTGCAAATGCGTATTTAGTATATGTCTGTCTGAAGCTCAAACGATATAATTATTTCGCTTTCCGAAGCTGACACTATACTATTACTATTCTTAATGCTAGTTCAGATAGCTATACTATTTTACAATAATTTATTATTATTAAATTCTGGATTCATAGGAGTATATTATCTTGAAATTGTTATTTACTAAAGAACAATATCTAAAAGTTATGTCACAATATATATATATATATATATATATATATATATATATATATATATATATATATATATATATATATATATATATACAAGGTGGGCAAAAATAAGGGTCCTATTTTTAAAAATTTATAACTTTTTTATTTATTGATTTTTTTATTTTTTTTGAATAAGTAAAGGACCCCTTCCGAAGCAAGCATGAGCCGTATTAGCCCTAAGGAACGTACCCTCATTTGAAAACATTATTTTTGCTTAAAAAACTCAAAACAGTGTAAAAAACAATACTTTAGTTTTTGTAAGTTTAAGAAGTGTTTTTCGGCTAAAATTTGTTGTTTATTTCAAAAAATCTCGGAAGGGTCAGTCTACACACACATAAAGTTTGGTGAGTTTAACTTTTATTCTGTGGAAGTTATTCAAATTAAATTTATTCAAATTTAAAGATAGGACCCTTATATTATTCTGTATATATTAAGATCAAATAAAAGTAGAATAAGTAGTAAAGTCAGGAGTTCGTATATATATATATATATATATATATATAATGTGAAAGTTTTTCCATTTATCCCTCTTATATTATCATAAAACATGTTAATGTTATTTAAATCCCAAATACACCAACCTACTTTGATATACAGTATATATAGTACTGATACAACTCATCTAGACATTCATAGATCTGTCTAGTTTCCATTATTATTTTTAAAACTGCCTATAATAAATAAATATTTACTGCAATTCATTATATTTTGTTCTGTTAGTTATCCTATATATCTGCAATAGTTTTATCGATATTAACAGTAATTAATTAAAGTATTTACATAAAATAAAGAATACATTCCAAACACCTTACTTGAAATAATCATTATCAAGGGAGATACTTTAAATGTAACTAATACGACTTATCTAGCTGGGATGATATACCGATGAAGCACAAGAAGGAGGGGGGGGGGTGACCGCTCTTTCTGAATCTAAGAGTGGCTGTTTTAAAATAATAAAAGAAAGCAATTTAGCGTTCCTACTGTTTCTTTTTCCTTTTCTTCCTCTTCTCTCTCACCCCTTTCCTTCCTCCGATTTCTCTAGGGACGCCAATGTTTTTTATTGTTTTAATCACATGGTAACGAAATAAAAGAGAAACCAATTATAAATTTACATCGTCTGAAATAAAACCGGCTTATACTTAAAATACATTGTATTTTTTGTTTAAATTGTAAGTTTGTTATTATTCGAAGATCATCTATTTAATATATTCTGTTATCAACATTGTTAATTAAACTATGTTTTAGTAAAACAGAATAACAATAAAAAAAACATTAACAACCATGAGTCATGTTGGGTAATTGGTGTACTGTGATATCTTTTCCGTTGCCATGATGCCATACTGCCAGGCATTACCTTCTCTATTTATGGGAGTGTCATCCCAAGTATTACCTCCTCTATTTTAGCAAGGGTATTGTAATATCTGCTCTATTATCATGATACAATCCGAACATGAATTACTACCTCCTTTTATTTAAGTGGGGGTCATCCAAATCTTTACCTCCTCCTTTTAATGATAGTATGGTATATTTTAATTCGTCATCATACTTTCTCCTAAGAATTACCTCCTGTTTTGAGGGTGAGTGTATGTAGTTCATTTATCATGATATCATTCTCACAGACTAACAAATGTATGCGACCGGAGTATATTAAATCGTGACCCCCTACTATATATATATATATATATATATATATATATATATATATATATATATATATATATATAATAATCCAGGTAAAACATCCACAGGGGAGTAATCCAAAGAATTTAAACTGGGTTTATAAAAAGTGCTCAACATCAAATAGAGCGTTTATATATGATTATTTTTATTTACACAGACATGTACAAAATCTGCGACACTGGCATGTCGACGTTATCGATCGACAGTTATTATAAACTGAGATCTCATCAGGTAGAGTTAGCGTCTGATCTTAACCTTAGATCATATTTGAAAAGAATGAAATGGAGAAAAAAGAAAATAAATTTAAAATTTCAAAATGTTGGAAGTAACATGGGTGGGACCGTTAAGTATCAAAATGTTAAAATCAGAATCAAAATCCAAATATAAAATAAAATAAAATAAAGTAAAATAAAGTGAAAAGAGAGAGATATATAATAAAAAGTGTGGAATAAAAAGATAGATAGATAGATAAATAGAAATATAGATAGGTAGATAGATAGAAGAAATGAAATTGTCTGTTGATTCAGACAGAAGTAGTGGAAAGGGAATGTACATGCAACGGAATGTGTCAAAAAAACCGTCGAAAGTTTTTTTATCCAACTAAGGGTCAACCGCATATTCTCAAATCAGTTGTAATCGGTAGCAGCATATATATGTGTGAGCGTGCAGACGTGGGTGTGTGTTGGAGGGGCAGGTGTTGTCAACACATTGTGTCACTAATTCTGTATTTACACTGTTGTGGTTTCCTTTAAACTTATCAAATTATCATTAATTAATTAATAAATCGGACAAATTCATTAGCAGATTCATTACGTTCATATAATTAGTGGTAATAAAAATGATAAAAATAATTAAAAATATATTAAATAATAATAATAACAATAATAATGATTATAATAATAATAATAATCATAATGATGATAATAATACTAATAATAATAATAATAATAATAGGAGACTTGTTGTCACTCAGACCCCAGCGAATACCACATAATAATAATAATAATAATAATAATAGTATCGGTAATAATTTAAAAGTGTTTAATGTTGCTATTGGTAAGGATTAAAAATAATAATAGTAATAATAATAATAGTAAATATACTACTGCTACTACTACTACATATAATAATAATAATAATAATAATAATAATAATAATAATAATAATAATAATAATAATAATAATAATAATAATAATAATAATAATAATAACAATAGCAATCGATTATAATAATAATTAATAAAAAGTAATAGTCAGGCAAAAAATAAAATAATCAGGAAACATTAGAAGATAATAATAATAATAATTAATAATAAATAACAATAATAATAAAATTAATAATAATATAGAAAAAGGTAGTAATAATATTAATCATAATGGTTGTAAATATGGTAATAGGAATAATTTTATTAATTCTGCTGCATGTACATGCCTTTTCCACTACTTCTGTCTGAATCAACAGACGATTTCATGTTTTCTATCTATCTACATATCTATCTTTCTATCTATCTATCTATCTTTTTATTCTACCCTTTTTATTATATCTCTGTCTGTTGACTTTATTTTGTTTTATTTTATTTTATTTCATATTTTTATTTTTATTTTTATTTTAACATTTTGATTCTTAACGTTCCAACCACATGACTTTCCAAACTTTTTCCCCATTTCATTCTTTCCAAATAGAATCTGAGTAGATCTCAGTTTATAATAACTGTAGATCGATAACATCGACATGCCAGTGTCGGAGATTTTGTACATGTCTGTGTAAATAAAAATAATGATATATATATATGGCTGGGATTTTTCCTACCATTTTACAAAGAAGTTGGAAACGCTGATGAAGAATTATTAATAACAACATATTTTGTGCTGCACAAGGAAACACATGTAAAAATAAAAAAAAAGTACGCTAGAACGATATGGAAAACGCCAAGAACAACATTTTCTGTTGTAGTTTTAGTGATTGAAATTTGAGAAAAACTATCGTTGGAAATACTTATGGGGAGTGATGAATATCAGTAATATATATATATATATATATATATATATATATAAGAAGAATGTTGTAGTTTCCTTGGAGCATTGTGTATAGTGTAAGAATAATTGTTTGGGGGCGATAACAATGCGTTGTTAAAGTGACACATATACGACATGTGGAATCGTAAAAACAAAGTTACAATATTGAAAAGTCAATAATTTTCAAAAAAAAAATTTATTTACCAGTGTATCGTTGACCGTCGTGTTAGGTTAGAGTGTGTCCTTTTTATTATTATTTTTTAATTTTCGAGGGAAGCCCTCATCTTCAGAAATAAAATAAATACAGCCACTCGTTGGAGTTTGGATGCTGGTTTGTTTTTCGTAGCAGGTCCGCAGAGGTTTATTTATTTATTTATTTTTTTTTATAATTTATTATTTACTATTTTTTTATTATTTTAAACGTTGCTGTTTGTTTTGGTTAGTAAATATACTGAGTAATTTATTTATTTTTTTTTTTAAACGTTGTTGTTTGTTTTGGTTAATAATGATACTGAATACTTTACATAATAGTCGACAACACTTACTTCACATACAATGGGCATACCTACAAACAAATAACAGGCCTACATATGGGATCCAGCCTATCAGGACTAATGGTCATCACATACATGAATAGGTTAGAACAACGTGCATTAGACACCTGCCACTCTAGCATCTTCTTCACGAGATATGTGGACGATATTTTCATCCTCACATCATCTCGCGAAGAAGCCAACAAAATCTTCATTAGCTTTAAGAATACAGACCATAAAATACAATTCACAATCGAACACCCTAAGACATCCGGATCACTCTCACTGCTAGACTTCACGCTCTGCATCACCGATGAAGGGCTCATTTACACCAAATTCTACAAGAAAGCTGCCTGCAGAGATATCTTCGTAAAGTATAAATCGGCCCTCCCTACCAAAGCCAAAATAGGATATGCTGTGAACGAAGTAAACCGCATCCGTTGCAAATGTACTACGGAAACCGACAAGACATCCTCTGTTAGACACTTTCAACAGATACTCAAGCGTAATGGATACCTTACAAACATCAGACCCTACAATAGGACATCTAGAAAACACCCAAAACAAACTCCCTCTTACACATGCTTCCTTAAAATACCACACTTTAGCGATAGAATAACCTCGGCTATCCGCAAAGCCATCCGCAAAGAACACTTAGACATTCAACTCACACACTCCGGACCTACACTAAGACAACACCTATCTAAACATAGAACACCTTTCAACACGAATCCTTGCACCCTAGCAAACTGCCCCATCAACAACACAGGTTTATGCAACCGCACATATGCTATATACCAGATACAATGTGCGGTTTGCAATGAATTCGACATCGGCAGTACAGTGAGACCTTTGCATATACGAATAAAGGAACACGTAACCACCAAGGCATCATCCTTCGAAAAACATATAACACATGGCCACAACGCCACCAAAGACATACGAATCAAGATACTAGCTAGCGAAAGAGACATGGGCAATCTCAGACTTAAAAGAATCAATATTAATTAGAAAGCTATCCCCTAAATTAAACAACAGAGCCGAGCTCAACTCCAACTTCTTAATATAACCACACACGACAAGCACCATCATACACATTATACTAACAAACATCTATGATACTATGCGGACATACTATTAACGAAAGTAAACACTTAATAAAGTTAGTTAGGCCTATATTATTAGTCCAATTATTGACACTGGTACACACACAGCCACTTGCACCTGCTGCTAATTCGGACACGTGGTTGCATATGTTGCCCGCCTTACAAAGACAAATATAAGCTAGAAATCCCGACCATTAGATATCACGACTGCACATAACAAAATCTAATAATATAGATAAATAATAATGTATAGAATCGAACCGAAGAAAAAAAAAGTAATATAAAATTAAACAAAAAAATATAAATGAATAAATAAATAAAATAAAAATGTATGCATGTACATATTTTACATATACGTATATATATATACATATATACATACACCAACACTCACACGCACACACCCACACATATATATACCAAAGGCTCTATTAACGACACTCTACTCCCATGCCCAGGATTCCTCACCCACCCAATCACATCTGGTACTACTCCCACACGGTAAACAAATTTATGGAACGAGCCGAAATTAGTTAAAACTCTAAAGGGACATAAATCCCACAAACAAAGCTTGACTCACACGAGTTACCCGGCTTTACCACCGGCTGCCACAGAGTTAATAATTATTCAGTATAATTATTAACTAAAACAAACAACAACGTTTAAAAAAAAAATAAATAAATTACTCAGTATATTTACTAACCAAAACAAACAGCAACGTTTAAAAAAAAAATTAAATAATAAATAAATTACTCAGTATATTTACTAACCAAAACAAACAGCAACGTTTAAAAAAATAAAAAAATAGTAAATAATAAATTATAAAAATAAATAAATAAATAAATAAACCTCTGTGGACCTGCTATTAAAAACAAACCAGCATTTCCGGCCCCGGCTTTTGGCAAAAACACACCTCAACGAGTTGCTGTATTTATTTTGTTTCTGAAGATGAGGGCTTCCCTCGAAAATTAAAAAATAATAATAAAAAGGACACACTCTAACCTAACACCACGGTCAACGATACACTGGTAAATAAATTTTTTTTTTGAAAATTATTGACTTTTCAATATTGTAACTTTGTTTTTACGATTCCACATGTCGTATATGTGTCACTTTAACAACGCATTGTTATCGCCCCCAAACAATTATTCTTACACTATACACAATGCTCCAAGGAAACTACAACATTCTTCTTATAAATATATATATATATATATATATATATATATATATATATATTACTGATATTCATCACTCCCCATAAGTATTTCCAACGATAGTTTTTCTCAAATTTCAATCACTAAAACTACAACAGAAAATGTTGTTCTTGGCGTTTTCCATATCGTTCTAGCGTACTTTTTTTTATTTTTACATGTGTTCCCTTGTGCAGCACAAACTATGTTGTTATTAATAATTCTTCATCAGCGTTTCCAACGATTTTTAAATTTTAAAATTTCGATCGCTGAAATAACATTAGAAAGGTACATGTTTTACTTCGACACCTCGTTCGAACGGTTTATCCTCGTCATCATGTATTCACGTGTGCAACACCACAAAGTATTGATATTAATAACTCGTCATCAGCGTTTCCAACAGATTTTTATTTTAAACTTCCGAACACAAAAAACATCAGAAAAGAACCAATGCTTGACATTCGTCGTTGCGCTTGTAATGGCTCGTAATGGTCGTAGTGCCGCACGAGTGTTGGTCACTATACTCATGTAGATATGCTGATACTTTTTGATTACGTGATATTTATGTATCCTCTCGCTCTATCATAACCCTCTTGAGACCTAGTGGTAGTAAATACGGCAAATATGCTAAGCTTACAATTTATTTACCATGTTACATAACGGGATTGATAATCGCCAACCAGTGCATGGGCATCAAAATCAAACACAGAGAAAATATGGCTGTTCACTCGTGTTTGTGTATGAATACTTCCAGCGAATCAATGAAGTACTAGAGTAAAACCTCACGGTGAGATGTGTGAATATAACATTTTCCGACTTGCTAGATCTTTACAGAAAATACCAATGATTGTGCAGGTGTTGTGATTATTATAAAAGATGACTATACCTTAAATTGTCATCGTTATCAATTTGTCTATAACTGAACGATTGCTTTTAATCTTTCTTTTTCTACTACCTGGCACCATTTTCTGCGAGCGTGTTTCTACTTTCTGCGAATGTCATGTTTTGAATAGCGACGTCCATCTTGTTTTTTTCACCTGACCCGACAGGTCAAATTTGATGTTTGCTCTAAATTAAATATTTAGCAGTAAGTCCCATGTATTACAATTTACTCTCTTTGTTTATTTATTGTTTTAAATATAAATGAATTGTTCCAAGATGTATACACCTATACCGTTTCTTGTCATTTATTTTTTTACATCCCATATTCAACCTTCCGGTTTTCAAAATTGCATTGCTCCTGCCTAGGAATTTTCACTTTCATACTTACTTGTTTGCCAGCAATTATTCAAGCAAACTACCGTTTTGTTAATATATATACATATATATATATATATATATATATATATATATATATATATATATATATATATTATATATATATATATGTATATCCATATATATATATATATATATATATGTATATGCATATATATATATGTATATATATATATATTTTATATATATATATTATATATATATATGTATATGCATATATATATATATGTGTATGCATATATATATGTATATATATATATATATATATATATATATATATATATATATATATATATATATATATATTCATACATATATATATATATATTCAGTTCGAGTCACGTTTGGGTCAATACGTTTGCTTACCTTTTAATGAACATTCATCGCTTCTGGTAATTGTAAACCAGTGGATTAACTGCGTAGATAAAAGAGATTGTCGGCTGCCGTTGGAAATACTCCATAACTCTTTGGGAAAATGGAGCCCTCTTTGAAGTTACTAAGGTTCCAGAAAGAGAAATAGATACTACTACTAATAATAATAATATCAATGGTAAAACGCTGTTGCGATACTGCAAGGGTATTTGCGGTGCCTATCAAAAAGAGGTAAAGAATACTTGAAATTTTGGAAGACTTGTTGTCACTCAGACTCCAGGGAATACCACCGGTTGTCGGTGAACAATCACTGATGACCTGTGTGAGAACTGTTAGTGTATACAAATAATAACAATGATAGTAATAATGATTATAATGATAATAATAATTATCATAATTGTTGTCGTTGTCATAGTCATGGTCACCATTGTCTTCGTCATCATCATCATCATCATCATCATCATCATCATCATCATCATCATCATCATCATCATCATAATTATTACTAATTTTATTATAATTTACTCACTAGGAGTTCTCACACAGGTCATCAGTGATTGCTCACCGACAACCGGTGGTATTCCCTGGAGTCTGAGTGACCACACGTCTCCCCAGATTTCCAGTAGTCTCCACCTCTTTTCGATAGCCACCGCAAATAAATGTGCAGTATCACAACAGCCGTTTACCAGTGATTTCTAGCCGGCAATGATCATTGGTGTTTTCTAGATTTTGGGTGGCAGTAAGCCTCCCCGAGGTCCCAGCAGTTTCTGCACTTCCAGTAGAGGTCTGGTTTGTGCTGCCCCTCATCGGTCTTCGCATCCTCCTTGACCTTATGCAAATATTTTGTGTGGTGTTAGTTTAGACTGGTACCATTTTTTAAATTTTTTTTTATATTATTTGTTATTTCTTTTTTTGATTTTATTTATTTATTTATTTTTCTTTTTTAAATATGTTTTTAAAATTTATTTTATTTGGGGTGGAGCTGATTATTTTTTTTTCATTTTTATTTTAGGGGAGTTGATTATTTTTTATTTATTTATTTTGTGGGGTGGGGGTGGTCAGCTTATGGTGTTTCTTGCTATTTTTGTTCATTGGTCCATTTTTGTGGTGTGTCAGTTGAGGCCGCTGTAATTTATTGGGGGAGGGGGGCTTATTTAGTCATGTTTCTCGCATTTTCTGTTTCTTTGTTTCTGGTGTGTTCTTCCGTTAGTTTTGTTTTCTTCCTGTGTTAGATTCCGTATGATACTTCGTAGATTATGCGGGTTAGTTTCCGCATTCAATAATTTTATCTTAAGATTGTAGCTGTTTTGATCATTGCTGTCCTTTGTATAGTTCCAATGATTCCTTTGATCCCAATTTCTCCCAGTCGTGTTTCCAAGTTTTTGGGGATTGTTCCTAGTGCTCCTACGATTATTGGTATTATACTGACTTTCTTCATGTTCCATATTCCTTTCAGTTCTCGGGCTAGTTCTGTGTATTTTCTTTGTTTTTCTGTTTCATTGCTTTTCACTCTGTGGGTCTGCTGGAACGGCGAAGTCTACGATTTTGCAAGATTTTTCCTTCTTGTTGATTATTATAACATCCGGTCTCCTTGCTTGTATGAGTTTGTCTGTTTGTATGTCCATATCTCAGATGATTTTGTGTTTTTCGTTTTCTAGTACTGTTTCTGGCTTATGTTTGTACCATTTGTATGCGTATTCGAAATGTAATTGTTTGCACAGTTCCCGATGTACTGCTTTCCCCACACAGTAATGTCTGTTCTTATACTCGTTTTGGGCTAGTTTGCTATATTCACTTATTATATGATTTATTGTTTCGTCACTTTGTCTACAGAGTCTGCATTTACTGTTTTCCTGAGTTTTATCTATTTAAGCTTTAATGTAGTTTGTCCTAATTGCATTGTTATGTGCAGCCATCAGTAGAGATTCCGTTTCTTTGTTCAAGTGTCCTTTTCTTAGCCATGTCCAGCTGTTTTCGTTGGTTTCTTCTCTTGTCAGTCTTCTGAAGTGTCCGTGTAGTATTTTTTCTTCCCACTTCTTTTCTTGCCGTTGTGGTTCGGTGCTTCCCGAGTTGTTCGTTGATTGGTGTATCTTGCTGCATTGATAAGGATATTCCTCTGTTGAGTTATGTATTTTTCCAGCTCTTTTTTTAGTCTTCCACACACTCTTCTATATTTACCAGTCCTCTTTCCCCTTCGTTTATTTTCATGTAGAGGCTGTCCGTATCGTCTTTTGGGTGTAGTGCATTGTGCATGGTCATTAATTTTCTGGTCCTCTGGTCCAGGTGCCTGAGTTCCTCTTTGGTCCAGCCTATGAATGGTCCAGAGTATCTTATTAGTGCTACTGCCCAGGTGTTTATTCCTTTTACTGATTCCTGCTATATAATTTCGTTTCTAGGAGTGTTCTTATTCTTCGTAACTATTCTTTTCCAATCTTCTCTTTCATTTCCGTACATTTGAGTGTGTCTACCTCCAGAACTCCAAGATAAGTGTAACTATCCTGTTCGTCTAGCGCCCTCATTTCCTCTTGGGTGGGGAGCTCTATGTTCTCTGTTGTCTCCAGTTTTCCTTTTTTTATTTCTAGTAGTGCACACTTTTCCATTCCGAATTCCATTTGGATGTTCTGGCTGAAGATTCTGGTCATATTTATCAGTTTTTCCAGTTCCTTTTTGCTTTTTCCAAATAGTTTTAGGTCATCCATGTACATCAGGTGGTTTACTCTTAGTTCTTAGTTCACTCTTAGTTTATTATTATTATTATTATTATTATTATTATTATTATTATTATTATTATTATTATTATTATTATTATTATTGTTATTGTTATTGTTATTATTATTGTTATTATTATTGTTATTGTTATTGTTATTATTATTGTTGTAATTATTGTTATTATTATTGTTATTATTATTGTTATTTTATTGTTATTGTTATTGTTGTTGTTGTTGTTTTTGTTGAAGGAGGAGGAGGAGGAGGAGGAGGAGGAGAAGAAGCAAATTGCCACTAAATTTCCAGAGACGACCAAAGCTCATTACTAGCAACAAATCAATGTAAACGGATGTTCGGATAACACAGAATTACTTGCAACGTTTATTAAAAGAGTCGGATAACGCTGGAAATCAGTCCCTCAGACTCAATGTACGACTGTATCATTATTCTCTTCAAGTTTATCGTCTTGCTGTATTTCATTTTTTTATTACAATTTTATAATAGCATATATTATTTTTTCATTAGAATACAATCTTTCATTACGCACGGTGTCATCGAATTTATGAATGAGTTACCAATTTTCCTATTTTTTCGTATTCATAAGTTTTTTTCCAATAAACACTTGGACATGTATGTCGTGATGTTTTTAATCTCAGACTATTGTTCTCTCTGCTTCCATTGTTTAAATTGTTATGTAACTAGTTATCATGCGAGATAGCAATTCATTATGAGACACAATACATTCTCGGCTGATGCCGAAAATCTTATTATATAGAATTTCGCCGAAGTACGATATAATACGTATGGCTTAATATTTCACAAAATGACTATATTATCATGTGCAGCTCAGTTATGCTCTTCGACGTTGCACATAAACATAAATGATGGAAGATATTTCATTGCCCGAGTCTCATGCTACATAATGGGGTATGTATTGTCCGATAGGCCAGCTTCTTTCATTAATAATCTATTTTCGTCTCCAATCGATGCTTGAAATGATTCGTTATATTAAACTAACGAACTTTCGTATTCGTGGCTAATCTATTAGCTATGTTAACACCTGTTTGAAAGAAGCTGACACACCCTGATTTAAAATATAATTAACACATTTCTTTTAAAGGTTTTACTTGGACTGATTTTAATGAAAATAAAAAAAAAATCAGTCTGCAATAAACAAGAAGAAATTTAATTTCATCGAAACTCAGATAGTAAAGAAATCAATGTTTACTGAAAAAAAATCGATTCTGGCGTCTACTTCGATTGGAAACAGAAATATTTAAATAACTGTTATTTGAAATGATCTATAAGTTATATCATACTCTGTAAATTAATAAAATCTATATTTGCGAATATTTACATATAACATAATAGTAAGGATGTTTTATAGTTTGGAACTTGAAAAAAATTATTTAAATGTTTAATATCGAAAGAAGAGTACCTTTATGAATGTATGACAAACTTATGTCACTTATTATAGCAAGGTCTTTTTTTGTAAAATCGTACAGTCAAATCTATCCGATTTCAACCACAAATAGTTTCGCTTCTTCTATTAAGAAGATTTGTTGAATCTTTATAAGCTTAGAAATAGTCTACACGAATCGTTCAAACATCTACATATCCTAGCTCATATACTTACGATTTTTCGGTCAACACAATAAGTTTCCCGATTCATAAGATCGTAATTTACTGTGTCTCTCTGTTTTTTAATTAAAATACTTGTTTTGATTACATAGAGGCTACTAAAACCCGGATATTAAAAAGTAACCAAAGAAGATTCATAAAATAATCGCGCATAAATAATGATCACCAAGTTCCGCAACAATATAAAGCTTGATGTATGAAAGGTTCTAGCAAGTGGTTTTACACAATTATGTGATGTGTGGTTACGTACTGCGTAAAAATGACAAATTCTGCTAATTGGTTTCATTCAAAAACATCGCTGTTTTAAATAATCCAACTGAAACATCATTGTGAGTTTTGAAATTTAAAACTTTCATTTGGTTAAATACACTACTTTACAAACATACTTTTTTAAAGATTTTAAAATCACTATCATGTGTTATGTTTAAATCGTAAATAATTTTTAAAAATTATTTCTTGGTTAAGCTTTCCAGAATTTTGCAGCTGGAACCTTTGGCCCACTTGCGCTAGCGGAATGCCCTTTTAATAACGTTGTACCACTTAACTAGAAAGTAAAAAAAATAACTGAAAACCTAAAACATAATATTGTTCGAAACTACTTGTGTATAGAGTGTAACACCTTCTTACTTATAATATGTTATTTAATCATGAATTTACGTAATTTACCAATTTATATTGATAGAAAACAGTTGGAACCAATCATCAAGCTCGGTAAAAAGTATTTTACCACAAGTAAAATATCTCAACGTACCACATTGTATATATATATATATATATATATATATATATATATATATATATATATATAAATGGTTATTAATACAGACATTTAATGTAAAATATGAACCAATGGTTTCGAGCACAGACGGTAAAACCTCTGGCTCTCATCAGTTCAGTAATAAAACACATGCTAAAATGTTTCAACATTTTTAGTTGGGGATAGAGAAATTGTATTATTTCGATTATTAAAACCATTTTGGTTGATGTAATTTGTATTATTTCGATTATTAAAACTATTTTGGTTGATGTAACGTGCATGCGTGATTTCATACGAGAGAAAAAACAACATCTCATTCGCCGGCTAACACCAACAGAAGCCGGCTTTCCAATTACATCGGATTGTCAAACAGACTGATGAGGCTAATTTTATTGGCGAAATATCTGTATAACTATAAACTACAAAAAAAACAATGATAGTTTATAAAAAAAAGAAAAAAATAGGTTTCGATATCGTCTTTTCTTTTAAATAAAATAAATATTGCATCTATAACATGCTTTGATGGTAGTTTATTTACCACACTATTTTTTATTATATATATATATATATATATATATATATATATATATATATATATATATATAATGAAAAGTCACACATGGAAGCGTTGGAGAAATGGCTATAATAAGGAGAATATTTTGAAAAAATATTGTGAAATCCTAGACAACGCATTTATTTATGATATAAATTTTTTATTTACTTTAAAAACTTGAGTACTTTCGGTGGTATACACCCTTTTCAAAAGTACAAGCATAGTTTGTCCTCATCTTTTTTTGTTTCATCTTTTTGATTGAGACATATTGTGTGTAGTACGCGGTTACATGAATAAGATAGAAATAAATGTCACACATGGAAGCGTTGGTAAAATGGCAATAATAAAGAGGATATTTTGAAAATATATTTTGAAAACCTAGACAATGCATTTATTTATGTTTTTTTAAAATTAATTATTTATTTACTTTGAAAACTTGAGAACATTTGGTGATATACACCCTTTTGAAATGTATAAAACATTATTTTCCTTTTCTCTTTTTTCGTTTAATACATATATACTTAGAGAGTGTCAATCCTAAGACAGGTAATATAAATTCCCCGAACAGGCATCACTTTGATGATTCTTACGAAAAATTAAATCCAAGATAATGACACTAAAACTCATGTCGAGAATTATTATTCTATCTTTGTCAGCTTGTGTTGTTTAAGTTAGCAAACATCGACAAGTGTGTATTTCCATCTTTATATATATATATATATATATATATATATATATATATATATATATATATATATATATATATATATATATACTTAGAGTATGCCGATCCCAAGACGCGTAAAAATACCCCCCGAACAGGTTGTTTTGCATTCATTTTATAGATTCTTACGAGGCATATAATCCAATATGAATCCAATATAATTACACTAGGATTTATGTCTGGAATTCTTATTCTATATACGTGTGCTTGTGTTGTTTGTGTTAGCACACATCGACAAATCTATATTTCGGTCTTTATTATCTACTTAGAGCCGATAGGTTAATTAACTAAGTAAGGATCGGCATTAAATACTTCAAACAGTCTGAACGCGCTACTTTTACTGTAAGCCGATAGAAATATCATAAATGTGCAAGCTCTACTTACAAAGATCGAGCATTTTCGCAACTTATATATACTGACTCATGACACTGCAAAAAGACTAAAGTAATCGTATGCATGTATGTATATATATATATATATATATATATATATATATATATATATATATATATATATATGCACATTGAAAAAAAGGACAACCAAACAATATTATTTATGTATTCATCAACGTTTCGACTTTATTACTAGACATCTTAAGGATGATTGTCTGACGAAAAACAAAATACAAGTACAAAATGTTTGAAACAAATATGTGGTTGCGGTTTTTTTTGTTTAGTTTTCCACAGATTATCTGCGATTTTACGTGTGTGTTTGGTGTATTTATATGTGCACATATATTTATATGTCTAAATGGGTATATATTCGTATGCATATATGTGTATATCTAGCTGTAATATGTGGACACCTTCCCTACGCCTGATTTGTTTTTTCGCCATACCCATCACCCCATCATATCTTATATCATTCTATTACACGGGCCTGCTATTTTAACCATCCCGTTTTTCTCACCTCACTGCTAATTTAAAAAAGATTCAACAAACGTATCTAATGTCTTTTTTGTCCCGAATTTTAATTAAGTCTAGCTGCTATCTACGTTTCTCAACCCCTCCGACAATTATGAAAATATCTCTCCTACTACCTCATTATCTTATAACTCCAACCCCCATTATCCACTGCCACTATCTATTTGTATCTCATTTTTTTTCATAAGCAACCGCAAATTTTAACCCTACATATATGTATATATATATATATATATATATATATAAATATATGTATATATGTATATATATATATATATGTATATATATAAATATATGTATATATATATATATATATATATATATATATATATATATATATATATATATATATATCATTTTAAGTAGTGTGCCACACATAAAAATGATTCTCATCTAGTAAACATTTTCCACCGACAATTATATGTTAAAAAATCTCAATGGAAAAGCAATTATAAGTGACTTCTCGAATTCGATATAAGTTTATGAGAGTATCGAGACCATTCCGTACATTACAATATAGGTGAGAGCAGAAGCTAATATAAATTCCCGGTGTAAAATGTAATTGCAAAACATTTTATTTCATGGTTTCAGTTGGTAGAAAACCTGGAGTTTAAAACCTCGCTGATATATTTTCATATATAAAGAGTGTTTTACTGTAAAAATGAATTTAAATGTTTCATTGTATTTTACTAAATTATTCGATAAAAAATAAGCATATTATCTCCGCTTATTTTTTACTAGCGATAAGTTGTTTATTCTTTCCTTTTCAACTGTTTAATCAAAATAACACGTTTAGCTTTAAATGAAATATAATTAACAAGTATATGTATTTATAATTCTCCACTCCAATATATTATTTATGTATTCTATAACACCGTAGATTCACTGAAAGATATTACAAACGTAAGTGTTTGCACCAGATGTCTATCTATCTTTCTATTTATCTATCTATATATCTATCTATATAAATATATAATATGTGATATATATATAATATATATAATATGTGTATATAATTTATGTAATATATATATATAATATAATATAATATATATATATAATATATATATAATATATACATATAATATATATATAATATGTAATATATATATATATATATATAAATATATATATATATATATATATATATATATATTAATAAAAAACAGTGGTTAGACGTAAATATATTAGTATATTACGCCACCTACTTTATTAGAAAAAGACTCGACACAAACTACCATATGTATTGTTCACAAAATATATTTATTTTAACAGCAGTTTTTACATGTGTTAATCATTTTTTTATAGAAATTAACTAGACACTCAATGGTATATATAATGACTCAGAAAGAACTCTTTAAAAAAATGTTTAAATGAACGATTCTTACATTTGAAATCATTCTTTTCAATAGATTATGTTGGTCAATGTCACGTGTATTAACCTTAAAATGCACAACATATTTTATGTGAAATTTATGATATATACACACATATATATATTTGTGTGGGAGAGAGATTAGAGAGATTGGAAATTTAATCATGCAGGTTTTGTATTTATTGCGAATATTCTCGATGCTATGTAAAATGCTAGTAGAGCTTGTTTATATATTTAGTTCGTTCGAAGTATTAGTTGGTATATCATCAACCGAGCTACTATCTTATTCAACTAGAGAGAATATATATTTTTGAAGAGGTATGCATAAGAGGATGTTTGTTTTCAAGTTGTATGCTATTCTAATAAGTTGAAAAAAAGATATAGATAAAATCAAAATACTATTATTTACACCATCATGTATTACGTAAAGTGTACTTCGTACTCCATATGTTGAAAACTCGAATAGCATGTAAGGAAAATATGTTTGTAAATGACTCATGCGATTATTTTAGTAGCACTTCGTCGTAAAATATACTGACCGCTCCTATTTAATACCATGCTGTTTTAAGAATAATATATCGGGTTTTGTTAAACAATATACGCATAACAAATCGTAATCACAGTACGAATATGACAACAGAGCCAATACTACATGAACCCCTGATTTAAGGATTGAAACATTGTTTGGTTGGTTTGAGATAGTACTGTTTTTTGTACTCTATATATCGTCTAATAGTACAATAATCACATGCGGTTTAAGCATAATCTGCGTTCAAAATACCCATAAAGCGCTGATTAATTTATCTACATCTCACAGCGGTCAGATGTGGCACAAGGTCGGAATGTAGGATTTGAAAAGCCAGCGCCGGAGAAAATGTCTGGGCAGCCGCGTCGGCATTTCCCGACAAAGCCTGGGAGGTTGGACCTGCTACAACTGTACAGACCGGTGGAAATCAAGCCCCGAAGGCCAAGACGATACCGGTCTATTGGGCGCAGTATCCATCGGAACAGATACTACACTTTGCTCTTAGCCAAAAGGCCGAGAAAGCTCTGAAGCGCTGATGTTTTGGCATATGTTTGAATTCATTGTTCCTAGATTTATGTAAATTACTTAAACACAATTATATATCTGCGGTAAGATATCTCATGGTGTCACATTTATTTACAAAAATAAAGATTTGTCATCGATATTGAGCAGTATTTCCCCGTGAATATATATATATATATATATATATATATATATATATATATATATATATATATATATATATATATATATATATATATATATTTAGGCAGCAAGTTATTATTTAAGCAGGGTTTGTTTAACAATACGGAATTTTCGGGTCTTTTTGTGAGGTTTTCGAATCGTCGAGCAATCGTTCGGGTTTCGGGTGGTAGTTTATATAGTATTTCGTCGGTTGTTCGTAATTCAGCCATTTCCCTAGCGCTTCCGACCTTCTAGGTCATCCTTAGGAGTAGGTTTGCTTTATTATATATATATGTCTTACACATTTTTAATTTCAACAGCTATGTTTTGTTCGAATAAAAGAGCAAAGACATTCTACTTCCGTCACAAACACACTAAATATTTAAAAATATTGTACTTGAAATTAATTATCTCCATGAAGTCTCTCTCCCCATGTATCTCTTTCTTTCTCTCTCTCTCTCTCTCTCTCTCTCTCTCTCTCTATATATATATATATATATATATATATATATATATATATATATATGCGCGTCTGTTCGGAAATTAAATAAAGATTCGTCGAATGTGTGCATTGTTTACACAAATAGAGGCCGACTACCACTTTCTTGCATGACGGTCATCGAACCGATCATTAATTTCTTATTACTTGAGAAAGAAGTTGAACGTTCAAATATATGCCCATCGATAGATATGTAGGCACTTAAATTATAACAGTGATATATGTATACAATCTTAACAATTCTTGTGATTTTAGTTATCTCGTGCCACAAGAAATAGTGCATTAACTATAACTTCCATACACTATTATCAATTTTCGAGCAATAACACACACACACACACACACACACACACACACACACACACACATATATATATATATATATATATATATATATATATGTATATATATATGACACACGTATTGTATTAGTTTCTGTAGATGTATATCCGTTGAAAGTCCAGTGTTTATAAAAAGTGCTCAATAACAAGTAGAATATGGTTAAATATGTGTTTACATGTTTCGGTTGTACCCTTCGCAGAAAGTCAACTCCTTTCAGACCAAACAAGACATTCTTCTTTGGTCTGAAGAAGTTGGCATAGCATCGAGAGTCTATTAACTCACCATAAACATAATATAGGTTACAGTTACTTTACATGACAAAAATAAAAGGTAGTGTTTCTACAAATTCAGAAAGAAACTTTTCCGTTTTTTTCCGACGGGAAGGTGTGATATATCTTGTTTTCTTTTTTAGTATCATGGCTACAGGTTTTTTGTTCCACAAATCAGCTTTACCTGTGTGCTCAGTTTCATGGAGTAATGTTTAAACCCTAAGGATCGTAAACGTGTCTCAAATGTAAGTTCTTGTTTTATTTAACGTAGAAACAGAAAATGAGTTCCTCAAAAGAAAAAAAAACTGCGAAATAGAAGATTTACTGCGAAGAAAAATAGCTGTTATTTTCTTCTGATAATATAAGCTCGTAGTGTTTTCTCGGCTATGAAAAATACTTATATAAAATAAAGTGAATGGCATTTCGTCTGTGTCCGTACTATGTTTGTTTTTTTAATCTCAAAGTTTTTTCGGCACTAACCAAATAACAAGTGATGACATATTACCTTTTAAATAAAATATAGTATTATTTTACATATAAATGCCTTACTCATGCTAGGGTGCTAGAACGAGACAGAAAAGAAAAGAAAATAATTTGCTGGCGGTTAAAGTGTCAACGTAGATTTACCGCTGTTTATTTCCATATAATATCATAAGCTGTTAGTTTAACCTCCGTAATAAAACATTGTTATATAATGCAAGTATATTAGATGTCTCCTCTGTGTATGTCCTATTTGTGTTTCGCGCTTAGACATTTAGAGGTGTTTACCAAAAACACAAGTGAAGAGATACTCATTTAAAATAAAGTAGTGTTTTATTTGACATTTAGTTACGTATACCTCATTCATGTTAAAATGGGAGAATGATAGAAAAGAGAGCAGCGCCTCTCATCACATATCCTCAACGTATCATATATGCCTCGATGTTCACACTTGATCGCTATACACATTTTAAATGTCAAACACATGAATCGTGTATGTCCGAAAATATACAGAAAGTCAATAATCATAGCACATGACTTCCTCAAATAATACAAGGTTTTTCGGATTTTTTAAAATCTCAGAATTACTTAATATTCTTCATATTATATAAGATTGTTATAAGCTTTATCATGTACATGCTTATACACTATTTTATACATAACTTGTGCAATTCTTAGAAAATGTATCTGGCAAATTTTCCATAGACGAACCTACTATAAAATAATTCATAAGCGTGTAATTTCTACTGGATAGCGATATGAATATGTTTATTTTCACCAGCAAGCTTTGTTTAATTACGATATGGAATAAAACTAGTGAAGTAGTTGTTTCTTGTTTTTGCGGTAGAAACGAAATAATTTTGTCACCTCACAAAAGTCACCGGATACGTCACGCCACAATTACTTAGACTATTTCCAAACATTTTTAACGAATTATCTCAGTATTCAATCAATATTCATTTCAGATCTGTTTTGTTTCCTGTTCGAAGTGTTAATTACCTAATTCATTATGCAATATTTTCTTCATAACCAGAAAACGGCATTATCGTATAATCACGACCTTTTCCGATTTGATATTGCAGCAAACAAATATTAACATTTTCAAATATCAAGTTCTAAACTAAATGATAAAATGTCAAAGTTTAGACTAACAAAGCTAGAAGATGTTATCAGTAAAACGGAAGAAAAAAGAATTAGTTCAAACAAAATAAATCGTACACTAATGTTTAAAGGTCAGTAACATGTGCGGCTTATGTATGCCATAAGTACGTGATATATTCGTTCAAACGAAATCATGTGCATCCCCATCTTGTTAATAATTTTTTTTATTGTAATATAGTTCCGTAGTATATATATATATATATATATATATATATATATATATATATATACACACAATTTCCAGAAGTAATGGTTTACTGGTATATTCAAATATTCGAACGTAAACGCAGTCTCTGTTAACAATAACACAACTCCAAAGTTGTAAGTACTCTTCAAGAGCTTTGGATTAAATGAGACCCATTTGTTTTCAATTGATATTTTGCAATAGAAAATGTGCGGTCGATATGTCATGATCGAAAGTGTGGAATTAAATTAGACAAATAAGACTAGAGACTAAACGAAAATATATTACTGAAGTTTTACAGTCAGACAAACACAACTAACTTTTATCTTCTTATTTTATTCATTGCTTTTACTAATCGCAGAAAACAACGACAACGTTGGCGGCGACGAGAACGACGACACGGGTTATAAACGGTGTATACATTAATCAATAAGCTATAATACACCGTCATTACAGATATATAATCTTAACATGTTATGTACTATAATAGTATAATAGAACTCGCTATGTCCCCTATACCTCACACAGCATACAGTTAAATCTGACCGTGATAGTTAGGCTCACTTTGTATGATTCACTTGTCCTTGACATACTGCATCTTCAATACATCATTCCTTTCCGACAATTTTTTCAAAATGAATAAATGTGATATAAGGACGTGTAACTAATTCTTTGGAACTTCTATTAAAAAGTGTTTATATCATCATTCGTAATATGTCATAAAACTGAAAGATCATCTGCTGGGCTCCTGAAACTGACAAATTGTAATTATACTGAGGTTGGCCGATATTCTGTCATGAGAAAATTTGATTAATCTTCTGAAATGTGACTGCGTTACATAAATAGGTATTGATAATTTTACGATGTAATAATTTTTAGCAATATTTCTTTAATATTATGAAGCCATGGACAAGACTGCACTTGCTTATTACACATACACACACACACCACCCACCACACACACACACACACACACACGTATATATATATATATATATATATATATATATATATATATATATATATATAAAGATAATCTATTTTAATCTAACACTGAATATCATGTCTTACTTTTGTATGTGTTTCTCTTTCTTTTTATGACATATTTTGAAATTCTCAAATGTACACATGCCAATAGTTACAAAGACGAAATGTAGTAAAATTGGTATAAAGTTATGCTAATATCCAGCTTTATTAGTGTTTCCCAAAAAATGTTAACAATTAGTTGAAAAGCGCACTAATTTATGGTTGCAATTTAAGTTAGAGTTTTTACATATATATATATATATATATATATATATATATATATATATATATTCAGCTCATGTTGTATCAAATAGAGTGAGTTTCCAAAGCTAGTTAAATTAAATTAATGAAAAGGTAAAATATCAAATTAGTCTTCCTGTTAGCTTCATCTTTATCACCGTCTTTCCCTTCCTATCTGTATTTTTCTCTATAACTATGTCTTTTATAATAGTATTATTTGTAGTTATATTTCATATGGTTTATAATAGTATATTTGGAAATTTCTGTACTAGTGTTATTTATTTGTAAATGAACAGAGAGAGAGAGAGAGAGAGAGAGAGAGAGAGAGAGAGAGAGAGAGAGAGAGAGAGAGAGAGATAAATGCGAGAGATGGAAGAAAGTCTGATAGAAACTGTATTAGGGCGGGAGAAATATAACATATCATGCCAGTAACATTGGGGGAACATTTTCAAAAGATAGATTACTTGATGAGTAAATTGCAAATTAAGACTAATTAGAACAATTTAACTGTATTTTGATAAACAAAACTAACCCCCTAAAACAAGTATGTTTTATATGTATGTTGTTCGATTAAAATATATAAGAAAAGGCATTAGGAGAAAAACCTTAACTGAGCTTCAAACACCTTTTCAATAAGGTACCCTGATGAGATCGTTCAAACAAAACAATAGTAAGAACTGCCTATTTAGAAGGGAGATATTTATGTTAGAGATTAGTTCAATTCATTTGCTACCAAAACTGTAGATGTAAGCTCGGCGATTGCTGTGGAGTGACCTCGGCTAATCTAAAATTCGTTCATTACATAGTAATAAAAATAGTTGTATATGTTCGCCACCACTCCTCATAATTGCAAGCGTTAACGGTAACATCAGACTCGTATTCTGCTTGTGCCGCGTAATAAAATGAGTGTTAATTATTATCTTTTTAAAAATAAACATAAAATTAAATTTATTAACATGTTTTATCTCTCGGACGATATTTTATTTAATTATTCCTATTTAATATTCATCGTTAAGACATGTAACTAGCCGGCGTAATGCTGCAACATTAACTTATATAGATTTTAATATTTTTTGTAAAAACATATTGGCGCATATGTATGTCTTCAAAGTTGTATTAAAAAATAGGTTGTAGTTTACCTATTAACATATTACATAGTTTAACAAAAGATAATAAAACATTAATGATTCTGCTAAAAATACTATAGTTGTAATACAGGGTGGGCCAAATTAGGGTCCTATTTTTAAATTTGAATAACTTGAATTTGAATAACTTCCACAAAATAAAAGTTAAACTCACCAAACTTTATGTGTGTGTAGAATGACCCTTCCGAGATTTTTTGAAATAAACAAAACAAATTTTAGCCGAAAAACACTTCTTAAAACTTACAAAAACTAAAGTATTGTTTTTTTACACTGTTTTGAGTTTTTTAAGCAAAAATAATGTTTTCTAAATGAGGGTACGTTCCTTAGGGCTAATACGGCTCATGCTTGCTTCGGAAGGGGTCCTTTACTTATTCTAAAAAAAAATTTTTAAAAAATCAATAAATAAAAAGTTATGAATTTTAAAAAATAGGACCCTTATTTTTGCCCACCCTGTATATGTATACAGAAGTCATCGATTTTAATTCTCAAATCGATAGGCATCACATAATAATTTCATTGGTTAACAAATACATTACTATTTTAAAAGTATAATATTCCGGAGGTTTTGTTTTTGAGCTATTGCAATATGATGTGGATGACGGTAAACTGATATCGAAAAGAATGTTCGAATCTTAAAAATGACCTGATAACATATTTCACGATTCGATTTTTGATATAAGTAGACACGGATATTTAAAATATATTCTTTTATTTTCAACGAGAACATGTGTGCCTGCGTACCTAATATATATATATATATATTGAAGGCAAAACAATCACCAGAACTGATATGCGTTTATTTTTATTATTTGAAATAAAGAGTAGAAGAAGAATTGTTAAAAAGTAAGCAACTATATAGTTATTCTACGAATTTCAGTCGTAATGTAAATACGGTACACGCTATGGAGAAGTGCATACCACTTGATTATATACGTATTGTTAAATTTTCTATTGTTGGTTTTAAGGTCATAATTATTTCTGTTGAATACTAAATGAAAATAAATACTGACTCCCGTGTGTCATTTGCAACTAACAGACTTATTTATTCAGGTAAACATTTTGATAAATAGAATCGGTAGAAACAGCTTATAAGATATATAAAGAATATGGACAGTGAATTAATGTAATTTGTTGTCTAGGTATGATGCGTATCATATTTGTCATGATATATATATTCAACTTAGAGTGCTTAAAACATATATTATTTTATATCCGACAAGAAAATGGGCACACACGACAAAATATATTTTTTTTCCTTTCGTGAATGCTTATCTATGACAAGTTCCGATGTAATGGATCTTTTTCCCCATTAAAATTGATAATGAGCTTTGTTCAGATGAAGACTGTTTTTGCAAATGTTCTTTCTGAAATCTATCGATCTCATCATGACTTCTTTTTGGTCGCTTCCCAACGACGTCAAATTTAAACGGTGATGTCGGCAACCATAATATATGTCCGAACCATATGAGCTAACATTCTCACATCTTGCCCGCGATCGTCGAAATGCCTTAACACCTGTGGATAGCATCATTGAAGATTTGGTTACAGAGTGCTATCCTGAAAGTCCTCCGGAGAATGTTTATCTCCATGAAAGTGAGTATTCGCGTTACCTCCCGCTGTTGTGTCAAACGCTCTAATCTGTACAAAAAGCCCAACTTCACATCGTCTGGTATGTTTTCGAATTTACGTAATCCCTGATTCTGTGGTCACATATAACTTCGGTAGTAGAGATCCATTTGGTCTACGTTACATAGATGGGTGCAATAATTCCATCCATGCATCATACACAAATATATATATATATATATATATATATATATATATATATATATATATATATATATATATATATATATATATAAAGAAATTAATAAAAGTGTCGGGGTTTTCCACTCAATCAAGTTATATGTACATTAAAACAGCTCAGTCTGATGCCACTTAATCAAATAACAGCATATTGTAGAATATCGTATATATAATTATTGGCCAACCAACAAAGCACGAATATAACTATGCTCAATTTGCATACTTATTTATGAAGACATTTTAAATACAAAAATAGTTTGTATTATTAATATGTAATTTTGTTTCTCTTATCTTTTCGATTGTTGAGTTGATATTAATATTATGTATATTAGTAATGATATTAATTAAAGCGACTTAATGGTGCAAGACAGTTTCAGCACGTACATTCACAGCGTGATTGTGTTGTTGCCTAAACTAACCCGTGATCTTCACTGAAATTAATTATGTAATTTGTAAAGAACAGCGAACCAGATTATCTGAAATTGAAAATGAAATTAGAAAATATGTTGATAAATTTGATCAGTTACAGTAACAAAAATGCAGTGGCCGGAAATTCATCATTAATATGAAAGTAATAAAATGTTTGTTGCAACATTTCATAAGTTACCTTGTATCATCAAGAATCCACGCCAAAGTGTGTTCTTTCTTTTTTTGATTTTGAGGAATAGGTATCCAAAACTTTGCAACCATGACGTAGTTGTGATAATCAGTTCTGACTATGAAGAGATAAAGCTGATTCAATTTCCGATGCTTATACACAGTACCAATCGAAATAACTTAATTTGCCAAATAAAACTAACATTTAGTGTAGGGTTAGGTTAGGTTAGGGTAAAAAGCAAAATAAAAAGTTTGGTTAATACCATGTAGATTGTTCGGTGAATTTTTTTACTGTTGTCCTGTAGCGGCGGTGTTCGGTGAACATTTAAATTAAGGACATAAGTACTGACATTTTCTTGGATACCTATTTCTAAAAAGTACCCTTTCTTGTGAAAAAGCACTCCCCCTATTGTATTATTTCAGAAACTTTGAACACAATGTTATTCCAGAAAGTTACTCGATCGTTTGTGATGATCAGTGATGTTTTTTTTACTGATCAGCACTTCAACTAAAAAGTAATATATTGGACTATTCTTGTACTTGATTCGAATGTCATTACAGTGTTGGTTTGTTAAGCAATTAAAAACTGAAAAATACAACAAAACAACAGATATTGTTTAGTAGTAAAGTAGATAAGAAAGTTTCCATAAACAACTACGTCTACTTGAAATGGTTATGTATAAATAGATAGTGTATTAAAAAATGAAAACACATGCATACTATGAAACCATGTGTTGTAGTGATGAACATAAACTACCATTAACACTATTTTGTAAATTGTTGATTGTATCAGAAAGTGATGAGAGATTTTGCTGAGATTGAAATTCGTGTTGAGGTCTCAATGTGAACTGACAAAAACGTATAAAAACTGAGTTATGCATGAAACAGATAGTTTATTTTATATTTTAAATACACTAATTCAGATGACTAAATCGTTTATTCTAGTGACAATAATCACATACAATGGGAAAAACTGATATACGGTTATTTGCCATACTAGATGAAGCAAGATACTTTTAGAATCTTGAACGGTGTTTGTATAAAAAGAGAAACACAATGTTATATGTTGAAATAGGTAATAGAAGTTAGCTCGAAAAAATCCTATAATTGTTTCTTAACGTTGCTCTGTGTGGATGTTTGTCAAATCAGTTTGAAGTTCTTGAAAGGGTGGGTTGACTAATATAAATAAGTAGTGGGCTTACTTCGTGTGTATTCAATGGAAAATGAAACAGGAGGACAATCAGTTATGGGTAACACAGATGGTGTATTTAAACATTAAATAATAATTAATATGCTGAAATCATATATCTACTTTTAATCGTTGGATCATATAGGAAACTGATGAGATTAGCTACTTAGTACCTTTTCTTATTTTTGAAATCACTCCCCAAACCCCTCTGTGCCACCCTAAAATGAGAAACTAAAAAATAATTGTATTCCCCAGTTAATTGCTACACCCTGTCATTGCATACACTGAGTCATTCGGTCTTAATTATCAGTTATTTTTCTTATAGATCAGAACTAAAAATATAAAAAACATGTATAAAAAATAATGTGTTGCTACTTATTGCACAAAAATAATATAGCTGTAAAATATATATTATCACACTATAACTGAAGCAGTTAGTCATTTGTTTGTAAGAATCAATGGGTTATGTTAATTTCACTTAATCCCTTCAAAATTTGGTCGAGTCTGTCTAATAATCTGATGAAATCTGAGAAAGAAAACAAAAATTGAAGTTTTCAGAGAAACATATAAAATATCAACAAAGTATAAAAAGCAATAATATGGCAAATGCGTATTTACTATAGAACATAAAGGAATGTAATGTTAAATTTATCCTCAAGTGGGAATAGAACTTTATAAAATACACTTAGTTTAATAATAGATACTGTTTTGTAGTAAAATAGATAAACTTACAACGAATAAATGTTGTACACTATTCAATAGGCTGTTTGAATTGGCATATTCTTGTATTTGGTTTAAAGGTTCTGGTGGTGTTGGCCTGTTAAGCAATTCTAAATTCTAAAAGGTAACATATATTGTTAGTAGTAAAATCCATAAAGGAGGTTATCATTAAAAATGCAACGAAAAATGCTTGAAATTGTTGAATCATATTGCAAAGTGATGAGATCAGTTACTCGGATAGAAATACGTTTATGGTATTTCAGTGCGAACTCGAAAAAGAAGAAAAACTGAGTCATGTATAAAACAGATTGCTTGTGTCATTTTAAACACACTAATTTATATGAAATAATCGTACTTTGTAGTAGAAAACATTACATATCATGAATATAAAGTGAAATCTTTAATTGATATAGACAAGTGATGAGATTGGCTTCCTAGGAGGGCATTCGTGTTGAGGTCTCATTTGTGTTAACTTAATGTGAACTGAAAAAGAGAGGAAACTGAGTTACTTATAACACATATAATTGTTTTATTTTTAAATACAGTAATTCATCTGATTAAATTGTGTTTTATAGTAACACACATATCATGGCATGAAAAAATTATCTGCTTTCTTTTAATCGTTGAATCATATGGAAAAGTGATGAGGTTGGTGTTCAGATCTTATTTGGTGTTAAATAAATGTGAACTGAATAAATAGAAATCAACTAAGTTATACATAACACATATGTTTTTTTGATTTTTAAATACACTAATTCTCATGAAGAAATCGTGTTTTGTAGTGATAAACATAACATAACATGACAAAACCTATATCTGCTGTAAATGGGTGTATTATATGAGAAAGTGATGAGATCTTATTTTGTGTTAAAGTAATGCAAACTCAATGAAGAGAAACAACATTTACTTATAATTTATGTTTATTTCATTTTAAATACAATAATTCATATG
>OY744517.1:57816037-57828537 GCA_963556195.1 Sepiola atlantica | reverse complement strand
TGACCAAATGCACATAAATACTAGTAAACATAACACATTATATCAAAAGTTGTCAAACCGATTATTGTTTCGACTTAGTAAGGTATACACTCACCTGGTGCATGGACTTATGTGGGAGTTGTTAAGTGAGTGGGTTTTGTTGTATTTATAATTATTTAAGTTGTTGGATATTTATTTCTATTGATCAAAACAATTTATTCAAATTTGTCACTTAGAAAAATATAACAAAATGGTTTAAATACCTGCATTTGCCGAATCTCCTAATTAATTTTAACTTAACTATCGGCGTGTCATTATTATCGATATGCCGCAGGTTATATCGGTCTAAATGTTCAGAAAATGACATCTAATATAAGAATAGTATTAAGAAATGATTCAAATAATGCAATACCATTTGGAATTGATATTCATAGAATTGATATTCATTAAATTATTTTGATAAACCTGGAATATTGAATTTGATTGACGATAGATCTAAATAAACACGTTCCTGATCTAATGTAAAAACGATAATAAAGCAACTTATTAAGTTATATATATATATATATATATATATACTTTGCGAGAATTAGTATTAAATAACTTACAATTAAAAGAAAACACTAGTGAAGAAAGGATGCCCATGTATATGTTATTATCGGAGTGTTCGAATGTTTTTAATCCTTTTATTTTTTATTTAATACTTGTTATATGGATTACATCTTTTCAGCGTTTCAGGGTTATGTTTTAGTTAAGTTATGTTTCGAATAACTTATTTTCTGTGAGAAAACAATATACATTGAAAACAAAATGTTTAGACACACATATATATGATACATTTATATATATATATATATTTATATATATATATATATATTTATATATATATATATATATATATATATATATATATATATATATATATATATATATATGAAAATTTATAAGTCAAAGGTAAACTTTTAGAGAGTTGAACCTATTGTGAGGTAAGGAAAGCTCATTATATTGGATAGAGCAAAAGTATGATAAGTCAATGAAAATAATTAGACCTGCAAATTGAAGCAAATTATAATCTTCGGTTGTTCAGAACAAGAACATTGATGATAAGATGTAAATCTTTGTAAAGCCTGGCTTAAGGAATGAAAGAGAAGACAAATCAATGTTGTTATTCACTAAATGTCTGTGTTCTGAACAACCGAAAATTATGATTTGCTTCCATCTGCAGGTCTAATTATTTTCATTAACTTATCATATATATATATATATATATATATATATATATATATATATACATTAAAATACTGATCGAATTACAATTGTTATCGATGTTTGAGATAGTGTTTTTTTGTTTCATTTTAATTCATATTATAAGCGAGAACTGCAAGAAAGAGTATCAATTTGTTTGCTCACACAGATGCATTAAAAAACAATTGAGAGAAAAATGAGGCAAAAATATCTCCAGCAGGACATCTTTCAGACAACCCTTTACAATAAGAAGACTGTCAAATAGAAAGGTTGCAACAACATCATAAATAATTATCGAATTTAAAAATAAGAGAAAAAAGAGGAAATACATTGTTAACGTACATTCATAAGCTCCAAATTGTTTGTGTAATCTTTTTGTTTTCACAGAGATGGTGGTCGTAAGTTGATTACAACTGCTTCGAGTATTTTTCGATGATGGTTCGAACGAGCTCTCTGCTGGAGGTGAATGCCTCGTCCGTGTATCTTCAAGTGCAAACTGGGCACTACAATAAATGGTCAACAATGGCTGACTAACGGGATTGTGCACGCCCGAAATCGACCACTGTCTGTGTCTACGTATCATATATTTAAGAGCTGGATAATACGCCGACGAAGTCTACCTCGTACCAACCAATAAAACGATAAACGATAATTTTATATTTATTTGAGGGGATACGATCTTTGAAAAAAAAGGGGGAAACGCTTTTAGTCTGTTCGAACTTTAGTTGTAAAAACACAATTTGAAACAACTGAATAAATTATGTGTGACAACTCCTGACTTTTAGTACCGATCTATGTGAGTTTCACATGAACAGAACATTTTGGTGGGGGCGACACATGTTTCACCTTTTAAGGCAGCGATCTTGTCTTTTATGAATTCGTCAATGCTGTGTAAAGGATAACAACAATTGGATGAGAGGTATTAAGTTATACTTTGAAGCTCTGCATCTTCTTTGGTACGAGAGCAAATCAGTAAAGCACGATGTACTAAAGTTTTAATCGGATTTATTTTTCTGATTGTAAGGGAGAACGAATCCCAGCTAGTAAAGTAAGGTGTCTGTAGATACTGTTAAAACACCGTCATCAGATCTACCAACAAGAACGTCTCAGAAATGTAATGAATTATTTAATTGACCCGCAATAGTGAACATCAATGCAGGGTGACGTAAATTTAAATGCCGTAAAAAACCCTCGGGGTCTGTACAGGATGTGAAAATCGCAAAAATATCGTCCACATAACTGAAATAGCACACCAGTTTCGGAAACCGGTCGAACAACATTTGCTCTTGAAAGTATTGGACAAAACTGGGCCCATATGACTTTCCATTGCTACCCCATCAATTTTATAATGCATGCCCCCCCCCCTTCACAGCTGAATTCAACAGACTTAGTAATCAAGTCCATTAATTTCAGAAATATATTTCCAGGGAATAGAAGGTTAGTGAGGGACAAATCTTGACAGTCTCATCAAGAGGCACATTGGTGAACAATCTCGATAGATCATAGGAAGATAAGTAACAAGTATTTGAAGAGCACTTAACTTCACGAATTCCGCTAACAGGAACGGGTCAGGAAGGATAGATCGAGAGTATATCCTCAGAACAGGTCTAACTATACTTTTTAAACACAGAACTGTTTTTCTAAATAATTTTCTTCAATAAACAACAACGTACCAAACATAATGGCGATAAAAGGTCGTACATATTTCTGCATGGAGTTGGTAGTCTAGAAGTAAAACGCAAGACTAGAGACAGAAATATCGGAGGTTCAATTCTTGCCCAGCTTGGCCATGCTGATATCGGCTGATAGTCAGAAACACGTGTCCATGAATTATGTGTATGTACACGAAAAATGATATAATCAAATATGTGTGTGTTACTATGGATGTCTCTTCCCACACACATACAAATTCATGTAATGAAATGATTGGCGCCATGCTGTTAACTTTTGGGTGGCTAGAGGCCGATGGATGGAACGGGCGGATATAGTAGGTTCCACTGATCACCTGGGGTTTCCTATTGACAGAGATGACATTTAAAATTTCCGGTCGAAAGTTAGTATATTTATGATAAATTTATTTAACTTAAATTAGATCGTGTAGACATGTGCAGTCAGTGAAATACAACGCATGTCGGGTCAAGCGGATAATTAAATGAGCTGACGACGTTGACCGAATGACAATGGTGGCATCGATAAACCAATTATATCAGTGAGATCTTATCAAATGTGCACTCTTATAGTAGGGGTCCCAAACTCACTGATACCCAGACACACGTATGCCATTTTACAAGGAGTCAATTTTTAAATTGTATTTTTCTTGTGTCTGCCTGCTGATACTTTTGTTTTGTACGCAAATTGTTAACCAGTGTACGCACATTCGTCGATTTCCAATAAGAGTGACGACACAGCGATAACAAGAAAAAGATGAAGATGAAGAGAAAAGTATGAGGATGATGGTCGTTGAAGGATTGGCATGGTTCGACATGAGTAGAAGCATTTGATTAGAACATTTAATACCGATTCATATTAAATGCAGTTCATGTTTTTCATAGAATATTAATTATGTGTCATGAGTATACGCATTAAGTGTATTCTAAACATTTCTTTGTTGTAAACCCGTCTAGATTCATCGACGTCGATGTGACGATGGTGATGTTCAGATGAATCATTTTGTTTCCGTGACTCTAAACCATGTTGGTTATTCAGATCCAATATCAGACATAGACAGAGACAGAACACATACATGAAATGATATACTGGCTACTTTCAGAGTAACCTGCTACGATGTGTTCTTTTCTGCATCGAAATGTATCCGTATATCAAGCGCTTCAGTAATGTAATGCTAATTGCGTGTCGACTTCCATCCAGGTTTTTCTAGACATCAAATATATATATATATATATATATATATATATATATATATATAAATATATAATAAGGAGAAGTAGTTTGATTGAAGCATTGTGTGTAATACGTATATAGACGAGTATTAGAAGGCTATCACAATGCAAGACATGGAAATATGTCGACGTTTAGAAGTAAGACAAACACAAGTGATTGTTTTTATATATTTATAAAAAAATATAATTTTCTTCTATATAGAAAATATTACTTGAGTAAGCAAGACTTCAACACTGTGGTGTAATGTGTTTCACCGTGTTCCATAATATATTTCGAAAAATACCTCTTTGTAAAATAGTGGGTGTTTGAAACCTAAAAAAATCATGTGCGGTATGGCAATATGGCTTATAACGCTGTTAATATTAATATCCGCAGCAGATAGAATAAAACTAAAACTATAAATGATTGTTTTTTGTTTTTTTTAGTTTAATTTATTTTTTTCCCTGAATATTTTATATTTGACTCAACTGATGATGTGTTATATTTGTATAAATAAAATTATCTATTTAAATGTATATTTTGGGGGATGGGGGATGTAGGGATAGGAGTAACAGACAAGAGCAGTGTTCAATTAATTTGTTTTCCTAATATTATCTATTTACTTTTTATATACTATTGTTATTTTATTTTATTTTATTTTAACAATATTTAATTATTTGCTTTTCTGATTTTTTTTTCAAATGTATTTTTTATGATTACCGGGTAAGTATGTTTCGATTAATACCCTGGCAAGATTGTGTGTAACACTCAGTAAATAATTTGTGTGTTATTTATCTGTAAATACTATCCTTATCACTTACTCTTTAACATATGCTGTAATGATTTTAGTAAAATGTTATTAAAATTCAGAGTTAAATTCACTAACGATCTTGTTTAAATGTAAATTTAATTTTTGCTTTTTTCCGAAATAGTAATCGATTATCTCACTTAAAACAATGTTTACCAATCTATACAGCCATACATGCACACTCCCCCACACACACACACACACACACATATATATATATATATATATATATATATATATATATACATATAGACACATACACTTACATACATATATAACAATAATTTCTAAATCTCTAATATATAATTGGTGTTAAATTCTGAGAAGGATTTTCTACACTTATTTTAAACTTTTAAATATTTTACCTTACTTTTGGATATATATCATTCAATTGTAGGAAGGTAAACGTTAATCTATATAGTAAGTTTGGTATTCTATTCTATTTTTTTATTATTACATTTTTTAAACTTATATATTTATTCATATATTTGTTTAACCATTTATTTATATTGTCATTATTTTTTATATATAAATATATTTTAAAAGTTGTTTTTTCTCTTTTTTATTTATAGAATTTATTTGGGGTACTTTTGATATTTTGCAGAGGAAGAAGGTTAAATGTGTATATATATATACTAAGTGTGTTATTCTATTAATATAAGAATATCAATGTTTATTTATTTTATTGTATTTATATACTTATAACATAATTTATTTATTTTAACAGCAGTGCTGTAATATTGCATACAACAGTCAATGTGAATGGGGCATGCAGTTTGCATATTAAATGCATTGTTATTTTTTTAACTATTATTATTATTAAAAGTTTTATGTTATATATTCTTTAAATAATTTATTTTTACCCCAATTTTTTTAATTCAGGGATGGGGTAATTGTAAATCAATAGACCAAGTGTGGTGTTTTATTTATGAAGCTTTAATCTATATATGTGTAACTGATTCAATTTTGCTTAGAATTGTGGTAATGCAATGTGTGTGGGCTGAGGTTAAATACTATATATATATATATATATATATATATATATATATATATATATACTATACTATATATTATATTATAAGTGAAGAATTCAGGTATGCCTGCTAAGTTCAGGTCGTAACCTAGAGATGGATAGAGCTTCCTCTCTTTGTAATTAAATACCACGGAGTTCTCTCTCTGCACACTATTTTTGTCAATTTCTCGACGCGGCGAGTGTTCCCTCGGTGTTCGGGTGTTACCGGTGGAGTATGACATTTAGCGTTGTGTCGTAAGCCATTCTTCTAGCGCTGTTGGTCTCTCGACTGTCTTCAGAACGCTGTGTCTTATTGTTACTAAGAGCAGTATTTATAGTGTTATCATCAGTTATATGTTTATAAATTTACATATGTATACAATAAGACACAGCCTCCTGAAGACGGTCGAAAGACCGAAAGCGCTAGAGGAATATCACAGGACACAACGCTAGGTGCCATACTCCACCGGTTAACACCCGACAACTGAAGAATCGCTCGCCGCGTCGAAAAATTGACAAGAAAGTTCATGAAGATGTATATATATATATATATATATATATATATATATATATATATATATATATATATATATATATATATATATATATGTGTGTGTCTAGACATTCGTTAGCGGTGCAGTATATCATAGTAGTATATTATTCAGCTTGGAAGACTTAAGTGTCTATCGAAACTGAAAAACAGGAATAACAACATATGCCCCTTGCAGATTGTAGGCGATAATTAGTAGAGGTAGACGGGTTATCGTGAATTGCTTTAAAGATATTTGTGTACGCTATGTATTGTGTAGGTTTTTTCTAATGCTTTTTTCCGTGCGGTATTTTAATATCAAAACAGTTCCTGTCTAATTACACTGGTTATATTGTTTTAAATATCCGTACGTAGAGTATGTAATATTTTGTTAACTATATATTTTCTTCCATTTCCGCATACTCGTAATTCTCGATTTCTTTTTATCTTGTCCTTGAGATCTCACATCTCATGATTAATGTCATTTACAAAAAGGTAACTAATACCGCCTTTAGAGAGTCGTTTTCATTTACAGTATGGGAAGATATTTAATTATCCCACAGTAGTTATTACTATTGAACTGTCTAACGGAGTAACCGTTAATCTACAGTGGTTGTTTATTCTTGATAAGTTGTGATGCATTATTTCTATGAATTCAAAAATGTATGAATCTAAAATATGAGTAGGTACCTATTTATTTAGCACTTAGAAACGAATACATTTATGAAATTATGAGTCATAGAAACATTACAAGTATCCGTCTAGAAACAGTTATTTTTCTGTTATCTTAAAAAAGAAATACACATTCCGAATGTTAAATTAAAGTTCACATGCAACTATTAATATCTCGTCTAAAAGACTGATTAGTCGAAATCGAGGAAACTGAGATGACTTTTCAATTAAATTCAACTGGATTACAAACGTATTTTATGTAGAAGTGAATCAGCATGATATGAATTCAAGTCAATGCTAAAACGTTAGTATTGAAAACTCTGCAGCGTTAATTTTGCTTACATATAACAAGTAGCAATTACAGTCTTTTGTAATTACTTTGCAGGTTGGATTTAAGTTAAATCTTTCTGATCTGATTATTATGACGTACCTTGATGGTGGATGATTTCCTTATGATAGTCAACCTTTGTACATCTGTATAGCAGACTGAAAGTTATTTGATCGTACAAGTAACAATTTTTTCTTAGTGTAGGCAATGATAATTATATCTTGTTTCGAAATTCGTTATATTCTCGACCCATACATTAACATTATCAACTTCAAGTATATTAACTTGAAAGTTATATCAGCTGAAACCTTTTAGTAATAACAATCAAGATTAATATAAAATGTCACTATACATATATATACAGGGTGGGCCAAAATAAGGGTCCTATCTTTAAATTTGAATAACTTTAATTTGAATAACTTCCACAAAATAAAAGTTAAACTCACCAAACTTTATGTGTGTGTAGACTGACCCTTCCGAGATTTTTTGAAATAAACAAAACAAATTTTAGCCGAAAAACACTTCTTAAAACTTACAAAAACTAAAGTATGGTTTTTTACACTGTTTTGAGTTTTTTAAGCAAAAATAATGTTTTCTAAATGAGGGTACGTTCCTTAGGGCTAATACGGCTCATGCTTTCTTCGGAAGGGGTCCTTTACTTATTCTAAAAAAATTTTTTAAAAATCAATAAATAAAAAAGTTATGAATTTTTAAAAATAGGACCCTTTTTTTTGCCCACCCTGTATATATATATACATATGTATATATATATATATATATATATATATATATATATATATATATATATATATATATATATATATATATATATATACATATATATAATAGTGTTGTCAATATAAAAATGAATTAATAAAATGATTTAATTAGAATAAACTATAACAGACCATAGCATTTCTTACAATATCATGTTCATTGATTTTCGAAAAAGGTAATTGAAATAGAAACTAATACTTTTTTACAAGTACAATATATTCATAGTAGAGAGTTGTCATGTAGTTATGCATTTAGATGTTCAATGGACACTAATAGCGAGTATGTCTTGCTCTTAATTAAGTAAATGTCTTCTCTTCAAAATAGTAGTAAAACCGATATTGAAGCAAACCATCATCTATCTATAATGATAGCAAAAGTATTTCCATGTAACAATACCAGCTAGTTACTCTGTAACAACAACACAATTTCGCATGGATGATCGTCTATAAAAGGCGGTATTTGGAATCGACCTCGCGCAATTAAAATGTATTACAAAAGAAAACAGAGACAACGTTCGTAATTAGTTATTTTATTAACACTTAGTATCGTCAAAACTGGTGTAAGTTTTGTAGTTAGATTTACAGCGTAATTCGAACCTAATATTAGAATATAAATGTGAGAGTAAAAGAAAAACATTATGTAACTAAGTCCCAAGAAACAGGGCAGATATTCCTATTTTTCAAATGACATCTAATTTTGCTTTGATGTCGACAGTTTAGTTTTCTTATCAACATTCTAAAGAAAATAACGTATGACAAATTATGCAATGCTTACAAAATATCAGAAAACGAGGGCTACAGTACATTAAAGACGGAGATATCGTTTTACTCACATAGCAAAATATGATGTCAAATTATAAATCTATAATTCGAATTTTGATAAAATATCTGACCGAATCTGTTACAAATTTAAAGAGAAATCGTCTGAGCTGAAACTAATATACCCATAATATTATATGGAAAAGACAAATTGGATTCCCTGACGTTTTGATTTCTTTTTTGTGAACGGTTGATTATTTTCTACTACATTCAATTTACTGAATAACATAGACAGAATATGTATTGGAATAGGATTATCGGATTTTAAAATCACATCACACAATGAAGACATGACACAATGCTGCTCTTAATGCTAATGGCGCCATGTCATTTCGAGGCGTAGATTATGAAAAAAACACAACATATCTTCAGAAACACCACGAATGTGTACATAAAAAAGGAACAACACTACTATTGTTGGTGTATATTAATGCATATCTCTTCATATATATATATATATATATATATATATATATATATATATATAAATGCATAAATGCGAAAGTTTGGCTCATTTCTCGCACGAACGGTAAAGTAAAAACGGTCTATTTCCAATGAATTCAACTTACTTAATATACACACCATCTTTTTAGGTATACTTTATATAGATGTTTTATTAGATTTGCGAGGTAAACTAATTGTCATATGGGTTTTGTTAAAGTACATTTTATTAATTAACTATTATTCGGTATTGTTTTTTTAAGCCAATGATTTTTAAAATTTAAATATAACAAATGTTCTGTTTCGAAATATATATTTTTAGTTTCTGGGCAAATATTAAGTATTTTTGTTCAAATGTTTTCTAATGTCGTTTAAATGTTTCAATCATCGGTCACTCTCCAAAAAAAACGTAATTTGTGTAAATTGCTAGTTAAAAGACAAATTTGTTTATTCTCTCTGTTGTTTTGGTTACACTTAAAAGGTAAATAAATGTTTTGAAATTACCAAAATATTAACGTTTCGTGTTTGAAAAGTTTATTATTTTAAACTAGCAGAGCTAGCCGGTATTGCCCGGAGGAATAGTAATTTATTTTTATCAATAACAATTGATTTCCTTCTGTTGTCACACACGAAGTAAATCTGATGTACAAATCGAAAACATATAATCGAAGTAAATCGCCATGAGAAAAGCCCAAACCCAAACAACAACAACAATAAAACAACAAAAATAAACAAATAAGCGAATTACATGTGACTAAAAAAGAAATACCCGAGTAAAGTTAAATTAAAAAAACGCGAGATAAGCTTTACTAAAGTGAACACACGTTCTCTCTCTCTCTCTCTCTCTGTCTCGCTCTCTCTCGTTCTCTCTCTCTCTCTCTCTCTCTCTCTCTCTCTCTCTCTCTCTCTCCCTCCCTGGTTAACAACACCGCATTATTATGTTATTGTTTTTTTTAATTATTTTTTAATACATAAATTTCGGCGATAGTAAAATAGTAAAAGAGATGCTGAGAACAGATACTTCACTTTGAATTATTAATTCTGATCAAATATATAAAATTAAATTACGAACAAATTACGCACAATGCGGTGAAATGTGTGGGGTAAACGGGTGTCATAAGTCATTCTTTAGTTAACAGCTAGAAATATATGTATATATTAATATATATACATATATATAAAGATATATATATTCCTCTTTCCTTCCCACCTCCTAATTTGACTTTGATTTTAACTTAGGGCTTTTTTTCAGAACTACTTCATTTTTCCATTGCAAATATCATTTCACTTACGACTCATTTCTTGGCCATTTTAATTCCGTTTAAGTGCGATCAATCTACGACTTGAACAAAATGTTCAACATTGGATTTACTTCATTGTGAACCCTTCCTGTTGTGCCCCCACGCAACTTTTTTTCTCCATCGAAACTTCCTTCCATCCGACACCTTATCGGCGGACATTTACCACCTGGACTAACCTAATATCTTTTTCACGAACTTTTTTTCACCCATCCTTTTCTTAATATTTTTTCAAATGTTGAATTTTGGCTTTTCTATTGCCTACTTATCTATCTGTATAATTCCTCTGATGATAAGATCTCGATCTTTGAAAAGCCTGCGTAAGGAAAGATTAATAAACATAATTGTATTACAGAATAAACCTTGCATTGAACAACCGAAGTTTGAAATAAATTTGGACATTCATGCTTATTTATCACTCTTCGTCTATCTATTTTATATATATATATATGTATATATATATATATATATATATATATATATGTATATATATATATATATATATATATCTTACATTTTCTAGAATCATCTCAGTGAACACAATACCACATTTACTATTGGAATGGGCATTCTACTAAAAAATGTCTTCAAATTGTTGAAAAATCTTCTCTTTTTTTCATAAATCGGTTCTTTAACAGAAATTCATGGAATTAAAATAGAGAGTGGTATATTAAGGTAAGGACCAATAAACTATAGAAAAAGTATGTGTTAATTCCTTGGCATGTATAAATGAATGAGCCCAACCCTCGAAAATAATGTAATCTATTGTTGTATTATCTTTTAATAGAGGGTTGGTTAGTGTAGTTTCGGTTATGTTGTCATAAGTCCGTCCTCCCAGGAATTACTTCCTCTTTTGTAATCCTCCAAGGGCTTACACTATCTTGTGAGGGAGAGTTAATGTAGTATTTGTTCTTTTGTCATGAGACCATTTCCCCAGAGACTATATTATAGCTGGAGTAGCTGGTAGTATAGTACATTGTCTGTTGAAATGATACTATATTCACATGCCTTAACTTCTGCTTTTATAGGGAGATCCTCTTAGGTATTACCACCTTTATTTTGTAAGAGGTATTGTAGTACATGTACTGTTGTAATGATACCATCCTACCAGGAATGTCCATCCTTCTTTAAAGATTAGTTTAGTATATGTTCGTTAATACCTCCTCCTTTGTGGTATAGTGTATGAACTTCGTTCATCATAATTTCATCATCCCAACCTAATATACCTATGCGACTGGAGGGAGCACATATTTGCAAGTATATATACATATATATATATATATATATATATATATATATATATATATATATATATATATATATATATATATATGGTTTTCAGCATTTTAATTACTTAGGAAGTGAGACAATCGAAATGATAGTAAGCAAAAAAAAACAATGAACGTTGCAATCATCAATGAAAATAATTACATGAAAATACATTAAAATATTAAGGTGATAAAAATCGCACATATTTCAAGACGATCCTTGTCTAAGTTAGCCATGCTGATGACGATTGTGAGCCAGAAACACGTGCCCATAGATTACTTGTATGTATGTATCACATTGATAAATAAATATTTATATATATATATATATATATACATATATGTATATATATATATATATATATATATATATATATATATATATATATATATTGACGATAATGCGTCCTATAAAGTTTAGGATGACTATTGATGCACATCTTAA
>OY744517.1:57683537-57811037 GCA_963556195.1 Sepiola atlantica | reverse complement strand
CGATCAACAGCTATTATAAACTGATATCTCATCAGGGAGAGTTAAAATCCGATCTGTACCGTAGATCCTATTTGGAAAGAATCTAAGGTTAAGATCGGATTCTAACTCTGCCTGATGAGATCTCAGTTTATAAAAGCTGTTGATCGATAACATCGACATGCCAGTGTCGAAGATTTTGTACATATTTGTGTAAATAAAAATAATCATATATATATATATATATATATATATATATTTATATATATATATATACATTCCAACACCCATAGATGGATCTACTATAGTGCAATAATAAAAAGCGGCATATATGCATATAGATACACATCGTTATAGATTAAAGGTGTTTTAAAGTAAATATATGCACATTAACACATACGCGAATAAAATTAAAATCTTTCCAAATAAATGCACTAGTATTTAAACAAAAATTTAAAACAATTCACATAGACGTTAAAATCTCTCTATATATTTCAATACATGTATAGATGTATATATCCATATCAATATATGGAAAATGTAAAAGGAGAATCCAAAATTATTTATATATTCATCAACGTTTTATTTGTAATTATAGACTTCCTCAACATCATTGACTTTTATTCTTCAAATCAATGATCTTGAGAGAAATATTGGAATACAGACAACACGTTGATTAATATATATACACTCTTGGTTTCTCCTTTTTTATTTTCGATCACGTCGGGATATTATGTCCGTAATTTCATTTCATATATCTTAATAATAACATAATGTGGATTTTTCTAGTGTAACTTTGGTCATGATAGGAAAAATCCCGACAACTCCATATGATAAACTGTTCACTTACAGCCAATAATTCGTATTTCTAGAAAATATACGTACGTTTCGTAATCTTAACATCCCGATGTGGCTGTTTTCCCAAATACGTATTCTACAAAAAAGGTAACTAACTTGTTTACAAGCTCTTATTTATTTGCTTTCACGATACTCAAAGACACAATGTGTCTTTTTTTAATAAGCTACACACAATTAACGCACCGTTATTGTTTCACCTTATTTCATCAAAAACATGCCTACACATAACACTACATATTCAATATAAGCAGCAAACGCTCTTTCATTTTCATTTCCTTCTTATCGTTTGTCTTGACTGTATTCGCGGAATATAGTAATATCAGAATGCATTTCGACTACACAGACCGCCGCTGATGCTGAGTATTTAGATTAGTTCTATCCTTATTCCGGAATTATTGTTTGGATTTACAAACACACCGCATATTACATATTTTCTAGTATCAATGGCGTCTTCTATAATTAGTGATTTCTAATTATCTTTCTCCCGATTTTTATCCAATTTTCATTAATGAACTAAACTGAGCCATCCATGCAAATACCTTGTAAGATTAACCATAGAGATTAGTTGTCTCATTTACAGTATGTGGATGTCTTTAGCATACCGTAAACTGTTTGTGTACATTGATACATGTAAATGCAACACCGTATTTTTTTCTTACTTGAAAATGTATTGTGTAGTCATATCTGTTTTATTTTACTGCAGACAATTAGGCACACTTAAAATGTTTTGCAAACAAATTCGTTTTCTTCCATAATTTAGAAAAAAAGAACTGTCTGTTTCGTTTTTTAATATATGTTTCTTTATTCGTTTTGATTATTCGTCGATTTTCCTCGAACAAGTAAAATAATGTCAAATGTACTTTCAAACAAACTCATTTTTCCGACTTTAAAAGGAAACACTCATCCAAAAAAACAAAATTAAAAAATCGCCTGAGTCTAGAAGGATTTTATACAGGATCAATTCGTCTCCGACTTTCGCCTTCCGTGCTTTCGGTAACGCTAAAATATCGCAGTTGTTTTTGTCTAACAAAAATACTTACATATTTCTTTTTTGGCGACTGTTACACTATACAGTTTTATTAGATTTCATATCCCCACCTCCCTATGTCTTCTTACTTCGTCAATTTACTCCAGACAAGGGTAACTATTTCAAATGTAGTTTCAAACGAACTCATTTTCTTTACGACTTTAAAAGATAAAGTAATCCAAACACAACCGATACACATTGTCTCAGTCTAGAAAGATTTCATCTCAGGATAAATTCTTCTCTGGATTTCGCCTTCAATTTCTTTAGTTAGGCAAATAAATCACAATTGTTTTACACAGACTTTAAACACTTATTTACGCCTTAAATTAATAAAAATGTATTTAATCACATTAAACTTAGCATGGCCAAGTTGCAATACGATATCGCCTAAAAAGTGATCCCCCCAAATAAACGCAGTAGATTTACCTTCAATAGAAAAAGATAGACTGGCCAATAAATAGGGGGATTATTTTACATTTTATTTTAATACGAAACTCACATCTCGTTAAATTTTAAATTAATCCTGTTATTTTATTATTTTTATTATGATTTTCATGGTGTTCACACGTAATCGCTTAAAAATGATGAACTGTGTTTTTTTGTGAGAAGGGAGGCGAAAGATGTAAACCGAGCATGTAAATCTGCAAGTATACAAAAGTATGAATAATTTTTCGTAAGTTGGACAAATCTGTTTTACTAAACTTTTTGTAATAGTGAACACAGTTTTATAAACACTATTCTAGTATCACACTCATCGTAGTATGGGAACATTTTCCCTTGTTTTCTGAAAAATAATTCTGCATGTCTGCTTCTTGAATTATTTTGTTCCTGTTTCTTTCTTACGCGGTGGAAAACTTACATGTTTCATACTTGATTTAGATGTTTTTATATTCTTCTATTGAATTTCTTTTAATTAAACTAAGATTATATATATATATATATATATATATATATATATATATATATATATATATATATATATATATATATATATATATTTGTGTTATAATAGGATAATTCCAGGAGGAAATCTGGGTATGAGAGCTCAATGTAGTAAACAGAGTAAGAATAACATAAAATATAATAACACGAAATCACATAATTGTCGATGCAATAATTTATTTCAACCGTGCGGTTTTTTCAAGCATCACTCAGACAATTACATTTTTGAGACTCAAAAATGTAATTGTCTGAGTGATGCTTGAAAAAACCGCACGGTTGAAATAAATTATTGCATCGACAATTATGTGATTTCGTGTTATTATATTTTATGTTATTATATATATATATATATATATATATATATATATATATATATATATATATATATATATATATATGACGAGGAATATTTTATATTCGAAAGCTCAGTTTAAGATAAATAAATGCTATTTATTTATTTTCTACAAATTACATTGTTATGGTTTTTCAAAAAAAATGTTTATACCTTTACGAAACAATGGTTTATAATAATGTGTCTACTCCTATCTACGTATTCAAAAATGGCTTAACCGCGCCCAAGACACGGATTTTCTTCCTCAAAGTCAATAAACACCAGACTATGAAACGAAAGAAAAAAAAAGAAAAAAACTCTCTGACGAGGAATATTTTATATTCGAAAGCTCAGTTTAAGATAAATAAATGTTATTTATTTATTTTCTACAAATTACATTGTTATGGTTTTTCAAAAAAAATGTTTATACCTTTACGAAACAATGGTTTATAATAATGTGTCTACTCCTATCTACGTATTCAAAAATGGCTTAACCGCGCCCAAGACACGGATTTTCTTCCTCAAAGTCAATAAACACCAGACTATGAAACGAAAGAAAAAAAAAAGAAAAAAACTCTCTGACGAGGAATATTTTATATTCGAAAGCTCAGTTTAAGATAAATAAATGTTATTTATTTATTTTCTACAAATTACATTGTTATGGTTTTTCAAAAAAAATGTTTATACCTTTACGAAGCAATGGTTTATAATAATGTGTCTACTCCTATCTACGTATTCAAAAATGGCTTAACCGCGCCCAAGACACGGATTTTCTTCCTCAAAGTCAATAAACACCAGACTATGAAACGAAAGAAAAAAAAAAGAAAAAAACTCTCTGACGAGGAATATTTTATATTCGAAAGCTCAGTTTAAGATAAATAAATGTTATTTATTTATTTTCTACAAATTACATTGTTATGGTTTTTCAAAAAAAATGTTTATACCTTTACGAAGCAATGGTTTATAATAATGTGTCTACTCCTATCTACGTATTCAAAAATGGCTTAACCGCGCCCAAGACACGGATTTTCTTCCTCAAAGTCAATAAACACCAGACTATGAAACGAAAGAAAAAAAAAAGAAAAAAACTCTCTGACGAGGAATATTTTATATTCGAAAGCTCAGTTTAAGATAAATAAATGTTATTTATTTATTTTCTACAAATTACATTGTTATGGTTTTTCAAAAAAAATGTTTATACCTTTACGAAACAATGGTTTATAATAATGTGTCTACTCCTATCTACGTATTCAAAAATGGCTTAACCGCGCCCAAGACACGGATTTTCTTCCTCAAAGTCAATAAACACCAGACTATGAAACGAAAGAAAAAAAAAAGAAAAAAACTCTCTGACGAGGAATATTTTATATTCGAAAGCTCAGTTATAGATAAATAAATGTTATTTATTTATTTTCTACAAATTACATTGTTATGGTTTTTCAAAAAAAATGTTTATACCTTTACGAAACAATGGTTTATAATAATGTGTCTACTCCTATCTACGTATTCAAAAATGGCTTAACCGCGCCCAAGACACGGATTTTCTTCCTCAAAGTCAATAAACACCAGACTATGAAACGAAAGAAAAAAAAAAGAAAAAAACTCTCTGACGAGGAATATTTTATATTCGAAAGCTCAGTTTAAGATAAATAAATGTTATTTATTTATTTTCTACAAATTACATTGTTATGGTTTTTCAAAAAAAATGTTTATACCTTTACGAAACAATGGTTTATAATAATGTGTCTACTCCTATCTACGTATTCAAAAATGGCTTAACCGCGCCCAAGACACGGATTTTCTTCCTCAAAGTCAATAAACACCAGACTATGAAACGAAAGAAAAAAAAAAGAAAAAAACTCTCTGACGAGGAATATTTTATATTCGAAAGCTCAGTTTAAGATAAATAAATGTTATTTATTTATTTTCTACAAATTACATTGTTATGGTTTTTCAAAAAAAATGTTTATACCTTTACGAAACAATGGTTTATAATAATGTGTCTACTCCTATCTACTTATTCAAAAATGGCTTAACCGCGCCCAAGACACGGATTTTCTTCCTCAAAGTCAATAAACACCAGACTATGAAACGAAAGAAAAAAAAAAGAAAAAAACTCTCTGACGAGGAATATTTTATATTCGAAAGCTCAGTTTAAGATAAATAAATGTTATTTATTTATTTTCTACAAATTACATTGTTATGGTTTTTCAAAAAAAAATGTTTATACCTTTACGAAACAATGGTTTATAATAATGTGTCTACTCCTATCTACGTATTCAAAAATGGCTTAACCGCGCCCAAGACACGGATTTTCTTCCTCAAAGTCAATAAACACCAGACTATGAAACGAAAGAAAAAAAAAAGAAAAAAACTCTCTGACGAGGAATATTTTATATTCGAAAGCTCAGTTTAAGATAAATAAATGTTATTTATTTATTTTCTACAAATTACATTGTTATGGTTTTTCAAAAAAAATGTTTATACCTTTACGAAACAATGGTTTATAATAATGTGTCTACTCCTATCTACGTATTCAAAAATGGCTTAACCGCGCCCAAGACACGGATTTTCTTCCTCAAAGTCAATAAACACCAGACTATGAAACGAAAGAAAAAAAAAAGAAAAAAACTCTCTGACGAGGAATATTTTATATTCGAAAGCTCAGTTTAAGATAAATAAATGTTATTTATTTATTTTCTACAAATTACATTGTTATGGTTTTTCAAAAAAAATGTTTATACCTTTACGAAACAATGGTTTATAATAATGTGTCTACTCCTATCTACGTATATATATATATATATATATATATATTCAAATAAACATTTTTTTTTGTTTTTTTTTCATTTGTTATGTTATTTTTTCATATTTCCGAAAGAAAAACATATCCTTTATGTGAGATGCATTTTTACAGTCGGTTTCTTTTGCCGTGAGCCAAATTACATGGGTATGTCAATATCGTCTCTGCAACAATACAAAATCGTCAGAGAAAATCACAAATAATGAAATGCTTTTTGAATTGAAATGTTTTGAAAAGACCTACACTATACATTGGGTCATTTTTTTTAGAAAACAAATAAAAACAAAGAAAGAGGAAACGTACATGTAAGGAAAGCACACTAGTACGCGATTTTGAATGTATTAGTTCAGAGCAAGAATATCTTAAAAGTTGTGCAGAGATTTATAAATTTTAATTCAATGATATTCTTTGAAATAGTGAATACATTCTATCATATATATATATATATATATATATATATATATATATATATATATATATATATATATATATATGTATGAAACTCGCACCCGTTTTCAAAAACTTTTTAAATAAGTTTTATAGAGAGAAGAATTGCTCAAGATGATGTTAAGTTTTATTAAGTAATACATTTCAAAAGGTTGAGTGAGCGATCAAGGGCGTATATAAAATTGATTCGCATTGTAAAATCCTTGAATATTTAACATCTCATTATGCCTCATGGATTATCAATTGTATTATCAAATGAAAATTTACAATTGCAGAGGCATCGCAACATGCTCATTAAAAAGGGGGGTGCAAATGTGAAAACATCAACACATAGACATTAAGTCGAAATTTCCAATCCTAGAAACATCAAAGCATACGCATTAAAAAGAAAATTTACCGTAGTAGAAACATCACGACATAATTATTAAATAGAAAATACAACGGTAGAAACATCGCAGCATATATATCAAATGAAATTTACAATTGAAGAAACATCACGACATAACAAATAAATAGACATTACAATTGTAGAAACATCACAGTACAGAATTAAATTGAAAAGTTCAATTGGAGAAAAATCATAGCATACCCGTTAAATAGATATTTTCTATTATAGAAAAATCTAAACATACATATAAAATAGGAAGTACAATTGTTGAAACATTAAAACGTACTCATTAAATTGGAATCTGACATTGCTGAAATATAACAATGTACACATTACACGGAAATGTCGAACTCGTAGAAAAAGTATACCACACTTATTAAATGTAAGTCACAAATGTAAGAAAAATCACAACATAAAACAAGACTTTGCAATTGTAAAAAGATCACAACATACCCGTAAAATTGAACTTTAAAATTGTTGTAAAATAAAAACATACACATGTACTAGTTATTTGCAGTTGTAAGAAAGCAATGCGTACACATTAAATAGAAATTACAATCGTAGAAACATCATAACATACGATCACATTGAGATGTGTTAGTTGTTAAACGTTACAACATAGCATTTCATGGGCATTTGAAATGATGGAAATAGCACACCAACCCAATCATTAGACATTTGTAATGGAAGAAACATATAAATATGTATTAGAGTAACATACCAACATACAATTAAATTGAAATTTGAAATTGTTAAAACATTACAACAAAGCCATTAAATGGAAATTACAACTGTAGAATCACCATAACATACCCATTAAATAGAACTGTTAAATTGTAGAAAAATCACAATATACCATATGGATGGAAATTGAAATTGCAAACCATCACAACATACCCATTAAATAGAAATTATCAATGGTAAAAACATAACAACATACCAGTATATAACAATTTGCAATCGTAGAAACATAACAGCATACGTATTAAATTGAAAGTGCAATTGCAGAATCCTTACACGATACCCATTACATTGTAATTTTCAATGTGAGAAACATCACTAAATTCTAATCAATCGAAATTGGCAATTGTAGAAATGTCACAACATACCAATTAAAACAAAGTAGTATCGTAAAAATATTAAAACATACCCATCGAATTGAAAATTTGCAAATGTAAAACATTAGCATATAAACATTACATAAATATTTACAAATAATAATTATTTGCAAAATAATTATGGCAATAAAAAGATCAAATGGTCACCATACTTAATTTTGTATCATACGTTAAAACTCATTATTTACTCAAGCGCATATACAACTATTGTACTTATTTAATCAATTATATGTATTATATGTATTATTGTCACTTTATTTTATTATTTAGTTAAAGGAAACTAGTCATAGTAAAATCTAAATGATCACTGCTCATATTCTTTAAACTTAGTTCACCCCAAACAAGGCAATTTGCTACTGAGAATTAAAGTGAAAGTTCAAGAAAATTGGAATCGGTGCTATGAGATTCTTGTTCATATTTTTCTTACATGTCTGCTTGTTGGTACAGTTGGGAAACAAGGATTAGGGAGGGAGGGAGTTCAAAATGCCGACAGCTCGAGGAATGAAGCTATTGGAGCAGAAGGCTCTCTGGCATCTGGGGACCTCCACAGTGTATGGATGGGGCTTAGCTGATTATCAAGTTGGTCGAGTGTATTTACGTCAAGTAGAACCAAAGAATCAAGTTCAACGGAGTGCATTCTATTGAAGTACTTGTAAAACAAGCGTAAGATGAAACATTGTGGCGATAGAATAGGGGCTAGAGTTTGGTGGACAGTGGGAGACCTATTAGATTAGCGACTCTTTGCTTGACCTTTTCTAAGAGGCCAGATGTGAAAACAATACTCCATGCATAGGCGGATCCTGGCTTTGTAGATATATAGGATACTGTCAGCTGTGAGAAGGTTGCTAGCTCATTGACGGGGCCACATTTCTTTGCAGCAGCCTTGACCATGCATTCTATGTATTTGTTCCAAATAAGGCTGTCTGTGAATATAAGGGTTATGAAGTTTAATGATGAATTCCTAAATACGGTTCTATTAGCCATGACACTTGGTGGTTGAATATTATCTGATAATTTTTGAAGGAAGACTTTTTTTCAAAAAAAAAGACATGTTAACCTTCCTTTTCGATTCCATTCCACTACAGACGAGATGTCCTTTTCTAAGGATTCGGACATTGCTTCATATATGTGTGCGTTTCTTTTGCCCACGTGTCTACAATACGGTGTGGTGGAATCCACAAATATACCCAAGTATCTTGTCCTTTGTTGAAAATTCATTTTCCCTGTGAAGAGGAGAACTAAACAATGTTTCTGAGAGAGAGAGACACACACATACAACTTGGAAATTGATTCCGGTGAAAACTTATGAAACATAACTTACACAAGCAATTCAAAATGAAAAACGAAGCTATATACAATTTAATTGACAAACGATAATTAAATACATGATTAAATAATACTCATACACATTTACAAGATAACCGTTTATGTTCTATAGGATAACTTTAAATAACAACGCATGAATTACAACTAAATACAAAGGAAAGCAGAAATAATAAGCAAGAGAATAATGATGATAAATAAATCAGAAAAATAGAATAAATTCGCCTTTTTCAAAATTAAATTTTAGGCATAGAAATCATATTTTGTAATTATAAAGGGAAATAAGAACATAATAGGAGATCAATATTTACTATAGACACTAAAATAAAGTTTACAATAATAAAGCACTTTCAGGTGAAATACCATTTACATTTTAGTTGAATTAATTTGACTTCAGATACAGTTTTAATGTGTAACGCTTGTTTGATTGTTATATGTGTTGCAAGATAAAATTATAAAACATTAATCTTTTAGATATATTTGAATATCATTACGATTTGGTAGATAATTTGCAAAATATTTTTTTTTTATTTGTATTATTTAATAATTAAATGGTGGAATTATAGTTTACTAAATATTAGCAATTTTTTAATATCTTGAATATGTTTGTCAAGCGCTGTTTTCTTTTTTAATTTATACTAAACAAGGTACATTGACACTGAGACATGAGGGGGAGTTCGAATTAGGGGTCATATCTATATAAGCATAGTATGTGGGAAGTTGTGCGGCGAGATGAGTTTTCATTATAACGCAGCATGAATATAAATAATTGATTAGAATCATGAATTAGAGATGAAAAAAATGCCAGCTAAGTAAAGTTCTAGCGCACAGAAGGTCGGGATGGAAGGAGCCAAACGTTCAGCTTATAACGGAATTTTGGGACGAGGATTGATATCACTAAATATTTATGTCGGTTTAAATAATAGTTGCACGCTATCCAGCGCTCTACGAATATTTTACAATCTATAGATTCGATATACTGGGGATCGTAAAAATGTAAGTTACAGAATATAGTGAAATATTTTCTCTATGAGTTGTCTTTAGGGAAGTCGTATATCTTACACACCTCGAAAGCTCGCTCATGCAACATTTGTTCGATATATCCAGGTGGAACGTTTCCCAAGCTTGATTTAATAGTAATAACCTCTAAGGTTCTGAGCTCAACGCATACGTTATAAAGAGGATATAAACGTCCTCACTTGTCGGATAGGGGCGCCATACAATGTTCCAAAGTGTAGAATATTGCTATGTTGTTGGTAACAGGTAAAAGACGTTAAGAGTCAATATATGTTTTTTGTAATGGAATGAAGTTCGTAATAAATAAATTGGTGATTTATTAAGATATGCGAGAAATTCTGACTCGACTAGGGAGGTGTAAATAAATTATTTTGATTTAAAATGGCAATGATTTCAACATGATTAATAATATTAACCTGCGTTATTTGATAATTATGTTTCAACCCGCGTAACGTAAGTGACTTTAGTGGAAATTGAATGACACATATGACAGAGAAATGTGTATTTTTAACCTCATTATTATTATTATATCCGTGAAAATGACAAGTAGATTTCGACATTTTCTGAAATATTTTTTAAAGTTATATTTTGTTGAAATACAAATAATCTAATCAAATTGTAATGTTAATTTGAAAACATGAATTGTATCGTGATAAGAAGATAATACATGAGTTGAAATGTTTTTTATAGATCATAATGAATAGTAGCGAAAGACGGATTGCAATAGTACCAATTAGGAAAACATATGTGATAAGTGAAAAGTTGTATGCTAGTCAGTAAGTAAATATAGAAAAACAAAACAACATAAGTATTGACATTGTTATATCTTGAAACTGTTAATATAAGTGCGGTGGAGATGTGACAAAGGTGAGTATTTGTGTGGAAATCATTCACTTTCAGTGTTTATATGTAAGCAAAAGAACACCCGTCTTAGGACTGGTAAAATGTAATCCGCTAACACAATCGTTTCGCAACAATATTTCGTAACAGTGAAATCAACATACAATTATACTTAATCTTTCAGCGATGATATCGATTTTAATTTTGATCAACATCAATTACATGCTTTTGATTCTGAAAAATATCTGAACTTTATATTCTAGCTTAGGGTATCTGAAGACGAAAATGAAATGAAAATAAAATAAGTATCGTTTTTCTGAAGTATTAATTTTGAAATAAGTAATATACAAATATTTAACATAGAGTTGCACCAGTACGCATTTTACATTTGTATTATTGTCGATCGACTTTTTTAATAGGTATCGAACGTGATATGTTCAAACATAGTTACATAGTTTAGACATATTCATTGAATAACTATAATATTCGCTTGAACAGCCGTGTTGTTTCAGAAGGAAATGTGATTTTTGAAAAGAAAATTGAGTTCGGGAAACTTGAAACCACACTTGTTTTAATATGTGTTTATTGACCAGATCGTAAGGTTAAGAAAACCAGCCCCAACGTGAACGTTTACTCTGGCAAGGTGTACATAGTAAAGAACATACTCGGTAGAATTTCCTGGTGGAGGCACCTCGGAAGATTGGAAATAAACCACCTCTTGCAGAAGTAGGAGCTACTGCCTAGGGCGATAAGCGAACTATATCTTATTTCTTAAAATGAAGTGGTAAATGTATAACTTAACCTGTATATTGCCAAAAAGATAAAAAGTCAAAACAAAGTCTGGTATAAAAACTGGCGAATATGCTATTAACGTAGTTTAATAGACTCTACGTGCATACTCATTTTTTTATTATTATTACGTCAATTAATTTTGTTTGAAGAGAATATATTCACAAGACGGCCTCTGCCCCTAAGCGCGGGTAAATAAACCCAATAAAGATGATTATATAAAATTAATTGGACAATTAGAACAATTGTCAGATCACTTCATTCACTCATTCGAATGCCTCACATACTTTTATATCAGCTTGTAAATGAGCGCGGTTCTTGTCTCGATAATTGTCCGAGAAATAAGTCGTCATGTGTATACTGTAAAAAAATTCATGAAGAACCCTTTCCCATAGAAGAATACCGAAGGCTGTCACAAACAGTGGTTTAAGGAATATTTGTCGTTAACTCCTTCGAAAACATGGGCAATCTAGCAAAAAAATATTCACAGAAACTGTATATCGTGACGTACTAAAATCAACAAGGAAAGCAATTTCTCGAACAATGGCTTTGTGAAAGTTTCACTTACAAAGCCTTTTCTTACACAAGACACAAACATGTGATAATGGAACGGTTGAAGAAATATATGTAGGTAAATATGAATGATGCTGTTTTCACTGACGAGACCCGAGCAACCCTTGATGAACCTTATCGCATTGAAGCCATTCACACTACAGCCAGAGCACTGTCACAAGCTACTAGTATCCTTGCCTCAGTTAGAAACATCGGTAATCTAAGGATATCGGAAGTTATTCTTATCTCTAAACATAGACCCTCTTTAAATAGCAGATCTAGGCTTTGTTCCCCTTTCATTCTTTAACCCCACTCCTCTTCCTAGATCATTCAAATCCTACTAACCTTGGTCCATGCTTTAAACTCCTTGCCCATCTGTTTCTACCCAATGATCACAACCACCTATCAATCTAACCTATCTAGATCTCCACACTCTCACTTTTTTGTTTTCCTTATACCTTTTCATTCAGGCACCCTTTCCATATATCCGTCACCTTAACCGACACCCATCTTACCCTACGTTTATTTCCTCATATACCTCTCCTGTCGATAATCTTCCCAACAAATCCTGCAACTTATTATTCATAGAATAAGCTACCAACACCATTTAGACTCAATACCCATATATTGTACTCAGACTTAATTAGTTTTGTTCACTCTGCAATAATTTGTTCACCATGCAATAATAAATGTTAATTTTAATTACATGTTAACGTTTTTCACTCACCTTTCTATTCAAACAACCTCTTATCCCCACACTATACGTTGAGTATAATGGAACAGATGAAGGCTTAAGATAGAATAATTATATCTATCTATCTTGCAATGCACTATTTCACACTACATAATTATCCTCCTTTTCCCATTGTATGCTGATCCCTAATTATTTCCTTTAATCTTTACCTGACTATTCGAACCTATATTTACAATTGCAACACTAAACATTAATATGAAATATTTAATATAAAAAATAAAAATAATAAAGAAAAGGTTAATAATGAATTAAAAAAACAAATAATTATAATAATAATAATCATAATAATAATGATCATAATAATAATAATAAAAGAACCACAAAAACAAAGTAATTAAAATCCAAATATTATTATTCAAGATTATCTAACTTAATTAATCTTAGTAATCTATTACATATCTTAACTATTGCATTTTCCGCAGGACTTTTGCTTTCTGCGAATGTCATGTTTCTATTTTTTGAATAGCAGCGTTTACTTGGCTCTCTTTAACTGACACAGCAAGTCCAACTTTTATTTTCTTTTTGAAAAAAGAGGTTGTTACTCTCGCAATGAGTAAACTCTCTACCATTCCGGACCTTTAAATATTTAACAGTAAACCCACCAATTTTACAATCTACTGTCTTTATATTTAAATTTCGAAATATAAATGAATTGCTATGAGATTTACCGTCTCTTGTGATTTATTATTGTTCATACTTATTCCACCTTCTCTGTTTTCAACATTGCATTGCTGCTGCCTTGGAATTCTCACCCTTATATTTACTTGTTTACTAGCAATGCTTCAAGCAAACTATCATTTCCTTATACATATATATATATATATATATATATATATATATATATATATATATATATATATATATATATATATATATATCAATCCAGGTAGGAAAAAAATCCACAGGGTAGAAATCCAAAGGGAATCAAACCGGGTTTATAAAAGAGTGCTCAATAAAAATATAGAGCTGTATTGTGAATGCTTTTATTCAAACATGTACAAGGTCTGCTACACTGGCATGTCGATGTTATCGATCTACAGCTCTCAAGAGCTGAGGTCTCATCAGGCAGAAAATTGTTTTTTGATTCAAACTGGTTGCTGAATTCCAGGGAGAATGAAGTCAAGCAAAAAAGAAGAGGAGAAAGAAATAAAAGTCATGTGACCGATTTTAAAATATGATTGCCGTTAGAAATTACTATTTTCTTATTTTTATCTTTTATATATTTTATATATATATATCCAATGCTGAGGTGGGGTATAAAGGGGGGGGGGCGAGGAAAAGAAAAAGAAAAGAGAAGGGGAAAGAGATACAATTGCTGTTAGAAAAGTTTAATTTACAGCTATTTATATTTTTATTTTGTATTTTTATCCAACGCTTAGTTAGGGTGGGGGGGTGGAAGAAAAAGAAAGAGAATAATTCCCAATATATTTTAACTCATTAGTACCTAGAACTAACCTACTAATATTACTGCTACTAATCCATATATGAATCTTACTAAAAATAAAGACAATTACCATTATGTTTTATTAATTAACTGATAAATACTATTTAAAATACATTTAACTATCCATCAAAATAATCAAAATTAAATGCCAATTGATCAAAATATAACAACATAATTTAAGCTGGGTGTCATGTAATTGTTATATGTCTGCATTGACAGGAAGCAGACACAACAAATTTGAAACCTCCCTTCCCCTCTTTCTTCATCTTTTCTTTCGCTCTTGTTTAATCTCCCCCCGACCAGCCCAGCGCTGAATAAAAATAAATATGAATTTAACTCAAAACCATTCCCGCAACAAATCCTAAATGGCTATAGACATCAACCCCTAACACCCCTCCACCCCTTTCTCTTTCTTATTCTTCCACCCCCCCCCCACCCTCACTAAGCGTTGGATAAAAATACAAAATAAAAATATAAATAGCTGTAAATTAAACTTTTCTAACAGCAATTGTATCTCTTTCCCCTTCTCTTTTCTTTTTCTTTTCCTCCCCCCCCCTTTCGACCCCAGCTCAGCATTGGATATATATATAAAATATATAAAAGATAAAAATAAGAAAATAGTAATTTCTAACGGCAATCATATTTTTAAATCGGTCACATGACTTTTATTTCTTTCTCCTCTTCTTTTTTGCTTGACTTCATTCTCCCTGGAATTCAGCAACCAGTTTGAATCAAAAAACAATTTTCTGCCTGATGAGACCTCAGCTCTTGAGAGCTGTAGATCGATAACATCGACATGCCAGTGTAGCAGACCTTGTACATGTTTGAATAAAAGCATTCACTATATATATATATATACATACTACAATATAAAAATAAAAATTAATAAAATATAAGTTATATCATTTATAATTTAATTTATATAGGTTACAATTATTATTTTAAAAAAGACAATAACATGTTTAGATATAAAGCCAACCATATATATGAATATAAGACAATATGTATAAGGTAAATTTATAAAAAATAAAATAAATTATTAGAACATTATGATAAATATTAATACAAATATTTTAATTTAAACGTATAATACATTGTTAATCTACATCATAGTTGAATTAACTAGAATTAGTCGAAATGTATAGTAATATGTATTTTAAGAAAAGTATATCAACAATTGAAAACATACACATATTTAAGATAGGTAAATGAGTAAAACTATGTCTACCATCCACGGTTATCCATATGTCTGGTGGACAATCGTGATTTAAGTTACATCGCTGCATTATTCAGGAGAAAGTTGCTGAAATTTAGTATGCGCACAGATTTAAGGATAAATGTATTCTGATACTGGCAGAGGATACATAAAAATATATTATTTTCAGTTCCGCTCCATTCGGATGTGCGTGAGTAATCGACATGTCCTGCTGCAAAAGAAACTTCCGGTAAATAATATGTTTCAGAAATAAATCATGGATTTAGAAGACCACCGACAGAGTTTATTACTTTTCTGATAACAGTAGTTTAGTTGATTAATAGATACACGCCCCAAACAAACACACCCACAGACACACACACACACACACACACACACACACACACACACACACACACATATATATATATATATATATATATATATATATATATATATATTTAAATATATATATATTTACATAATCACCCGGAACTATAGAAACATATATAGTTATTTAAAGACAGACGTTGCGCTGCATTAGATTACTTCAGGATGATTAGATGTGGCTGAGATTCGACACTCGACAGCGTGGTTAGCAATGTTCTTACACCTAAACTAAAGGACATTAGTGTGCATTTATATGTTATTACATTTACATCTAAAACACTTAATTTATTTACAAAGACACATGCCTTACGAAGGGGCGACAGAAGGGAGAGAGAGGATAAGCGAGAGATGAAGCCAGAAATCAGTCATCTCCTTCCTTTACTCTATGATAACTTCTTGCTAATGATACATCGGTATATCTTTTTTATTGCTAGCGTTATTTCATTTAAATTACTGTTATTGAAAATTAATGAGCATCTGTTTTGAAAAAGGTTTAAGTAAATTAAGTGTTTACTGAATCACTTTACTTACTGTTGATATCAACAAAAAGTACTGCATATATATATATATATATATATATATATATATATATATATATATATATATATATATATATAAAACAATTAAAAATAAAGTACAAATGAATCACATCAAACATTACGTTGGGTATACAAAAGTTGTTTGGGGGCTGTCGTATCTACTATATATGTGACTAGCGAATGTATGCTCTTACCGTTAGCCGAGCATATATTAAACAGACACCAAAAGAGATGGGTCTCATAACAACATACCCGATAATACATTTCCTACCTCCATTAAAACATAATACAATAATAGTAAGAATCATTGTTTTATTCATTGAAAAATGCTTAGCCATAGAACATGTCTTTTATGATTCCTAGGCTTTTTTGCTAAGCTCAAAGTATAGTACATGTTTCCCGCATCATTGCGACATCAGAGGTGGTGTTTGCAGAATATCGTATGTATAAATATAATGCCGTAGGATAAAGATAAAAAATAATACGACGTTTTTATGTAAATATAATTAGGATAGGTTGAAGATTATTTCGAATTTATTCATCTAGATATGTAAAAATTCTATGTTGTATTATTGTAATCTATTTCCTATGTTTTATCTACGTTTAAAAATAGAAACAAACGTTTACATTTATTCATTCATATATAGCTATATAAATTAGAGATTGTCTTCCACAGACAGCTAATCGTATTGGTGTTATTATAACTCATCCGTGAATATTAAACTCAGCAGCACTTTGATAATCGAAACCATTAACTTTGATCCATCTCGCAGGTAACATTAATACAGCTTTTTAAGCAATTCTTATTTGCTGACCTATGAATTACCGGTAGAGTAATTGTAACACAGGCATTGAAAAGGCACGGTTTATAGGTAAAGGTCATATAACATTACAGTCAGTAATATACACACAACTCGCCGGTTCCTTGTTATTATATGGGCAGATGTATTTGTTGACCCCGTGAATTTTTATATTCCCATCCCAGTAGATAAATTAACTCTATCTAATGATGGTATTGCCTGCACAAACACGTGCCCACAAACTACACAGTCAAACATGAGAGATTTCTGGAAACATTAACTTTTTCTACTTTATTATACGTTTACAATATCATCACTTGATCCATAAAGCATGAGATTGAAATAATAACGAAGGTCGCAAGTCACTGTTAACCTCCAAAGCAGCTCTTACTGCTCGACACGTGCACTCGCTTCGCACACTCCGTTTCTCTGAGACGGTACGAGACTCGCTTTTTATAATATCCAGTCACACCTAATTTCCATACGTGCAGCGAGACTTTGCGAGATTTTGCGTGAACTGTATGTAATAAACATTCAGGGACGCCATGTTGGATTTCTTTCCTTCTTTCTTTCTTTCACTCGCAGCGCACAGGACAAGCAAACCCGAGGACGTTTCGCAAGTAAGCCCTCTTCATGTTCATGTTCCCTACACTCCCCCCTGATCTCATGATCACAGAGATGGCAGGGAGGCCTAGATCGCCTTCGCCGGTTGCTTCTTCGGAGGGGGACAACGCAAGCCTCATCTTCGCTTGTGCTCTCGTCCGCGGTCTGAGGGTCGAGAAACATCGCGTCCGCTGGGATACTGCTGATATCCGAGTCACTGTCCGATGGGGCTGCTGCAAGCCAGAGCGATGCCTTGCTGCTCTCTGACTCCGACTCGCTCTTGTCGTTCAGTGATGATTGCGTTGCTAACCTAATGTGACGGGGCATACCGTCGACTCGCACCGCCTGTGGGCTGATTACCTCGGTGACGCGTCCAACTCCGTATTTCGTCGTACACTTGCCGCGCGGGTTCTTAATCCAGACGACATCCCCTTTTTTCAGTTTCTCTTTGGTTACTTCCAGTTCGGGCAGCGGGTTAGTCTCTATGCCTTTCACCCTGACGTGATACTTGTGCAAGGTGTCAGCCGGCGCTGTAGAGGGTGAAACATTATCCTTTGGGGTTACGTTATACAGGTAGACTGCCTCAAATACCGTGCAGCCCGTCCTGGCCGCAATGGTTTTGACGGTTCTGTGATTCCGCTCGATTACCCCATTTCCACTCGGTACGTGGGCGCATCGAAACCTCAGGTGTACTCCCCAGCCATCAGCAAACTTTCTGAACTGCTCACTAGTGAATGCAGCGCCATTGTCGGTTAATATCTCCGTTGGGGGGGCCACGTTCAAGAAAAATATTGTTTAACTGACGGATGATGCTGGCTGCATCCTGCCGGCGCAGCATGCGCCATATCGCAAACCTGGATGGACCGCAATCAATGAGAGTCAAGAAATCCTCACCGTTGTGGTGAGTAATATCCATCGCCAGCCGGTTCCAATGGCTTTCCACTACCAGCTTTCCTTTCTCCCAGCGAACGGGTGCTGGATCAATGGATTGGCATGCTATACAATCTTTGACCACTTTCCTGACGTCTGCCTTTTGTACTCCTGGTTCAACCAACTTAGCGAAATATAGGGTCCGCTTGACCCCAGGGTGCCCGGTTTGTTGGTGGACTTCTTTGATGGTATTAGATCGAACGGGGCTCATGGAAGCGGCGCAGGCGGGCTGCATGGGTTCAATAGTCTTTCTTATGGCATCAAGCCATCTTTGAGGTACTCTCGTCAAACAATCTGCTTTGTTCAGGCTGGATTTGACCAGGGACACCTCTATTGACAGCGCATATTCGTTCACCAGCTTCATGATCGTGTCGAGCCGCCGTCGGATGAGAATCTCGCTCGTGGCTTTGGTTCGTATTCTGGCCCTCCCGGTGAGAGTATCTGAAATCCACTTATGGACGCAAGCAGAATCCGTGAATAGTCGCAGGGTGGTCGTCTTCCAAAGGATTGCCAAGTTTATCCCCTTGATAACCGCATCAAGTTCTGCCAGGTTTATGTGCTGGGAGTCCTTTTCTGGGCGTAACCAGCAAGCGTCTTCCACCACCATTCCATCATGGACCACCGATACACCAATGGCGAGAGAGCTTGCATCAACCCACACACTAAGGTTCTGGCTGTCGACGCACCATCTGCCTCGCGTTGGGTCTTCCTTGTGCACCCTGGTGAGGACTTCTTTGAGCATTGTATTGAGAGGGACGTCATGAGTTTCGTCATCCCATCCAGTGGTGACGTCGGAGGCTCTTCGCTTAATAAATGCCACCGCAACACGAAGCCAGCCGCCGACAGGAAGGTGTCCAACTAACTTTCCGCACAAGGAAAATACGTTTCGTCGTGTAACAATACAAGGCATGTCCGGGGTTTCATTTCCTCGTTTCCAATACAGAACGTCATCTTCCTCCCAGACCTGCAAACCAAGTACCCGTGCGCCATCTCGTAGCCTTTCCGGTTCCTTGCTGAGAAGACCAAAGTTGTAGAGATGCTCCCTCACGCGCGCCGCAGATACAATTTCCTCGTCCACGTACACGTCATCAATATATGCAGACGTTGCCCGCTGAATGCGCTCATCTTTAGTCAGAATGGTGTCAACAATCATTTGCATAATTGATGGCGCAACATTAAGTCCAAATCCCATGCGGGTTAGGCAATACCTTTTCCCCTTGATGAGCACCGTTTGATAGGGCCATAGTGATTTGTGTACACGCACTTGAAGGTATGCTTTGTGAAGATCCAGTACAGATACATTAGATCCCACTTGCCGCCATTCCCTCAACTTTTCAGTGCATACGTCCGCGCGAGCTGTAAAAGGGTCCACATGCTCATTCAATTCTCGATAGTCGAGCACCGGCCTCACCTTCTGCTTATTCTGTTGGATAACCGCCATTAACGGGATCAGGCACTTTGGAGGACCCAATTCCTTCTCTGAATACGGAACTAGCCATCCATTACTAATCCAAGTTTGTAGTTCCTTGTCGTATTCTGCACGAGCTCCGGGGGGAATTTTGTATTCTGGCACTTTATTGCATAATTTCTCGGGTGGCTGCTCCTCCGACCACTTCCAGGAGGCTGTCCAGGATTTTGTGCGCTGGTCGAATTCCGCACAAAAATCAGGCTGTTCCAGCTTCATAGCTGCACTCAGAGCAAGGCCCGCTTTTGCAAAATGTGCCCTACCCTCACCATCAATGCGTACACCTCCCAATTCCTTGATGACGTCCATTCCCAGGAGTAGGTCGTAACCGAGCAGGTCACCGTTTATAACCAAGGCTCGTGCGGTTACTGTAGGCCCATCGCCGACACCTGCGCGAATGATGCTAACGCCACAAGAGGCAATCGAGCCACCGCCAACCGTCAATACCGGGATCCTTTCCTTATCCCATGCGTCACAGCATGCTTTGCGCACGAGGGTCTGCGTGCACCCGGTGTCTACGAGCGCGAAGCGCTCACGCCCGTTTACGCGCACGCTCACTGTGGGTAGCGCCTTATTTGGCGACGATCTGGGGAGAAGACTGGCGCTATAGCTTACTCCCCTTGCCCGTTTCCCGGACAACCTCTTGCCACGTGACCCAGCTTGTTGCACCGGTAACAACGCACGCGTTTTTACGTTCCTCGATCGGGCGCGTCCTTTGCACCGCTTCGGCTACGGCAGTCTTTTGAAAAATGATTCGGCCCGCCACATTTGTAGCATCTCACGTCTTCTGTTGGTGGTGAAGACGCTTCCGCAGCTGCCGAAACCGGCTCTGTGTCCTCTTTCAAAATGTTTCGGGCTCTGGCCAACAACTCGTAAAGCCCAATCTCACTGAGTCTGGACGATGCTCGCAGCAGTCTGCTGGCGCCGTCTGGGAGTCCAGTCAGAAAAGCGCATCCCAGTATTCGCTCGCTTGTTCCACCAAACGGCGCGGCTAGCCTCCTCAAATCGGCCAGGTAGACGTCCACAGTCTCATCTAGCCCAAGCCGCCGTTCGGTGAACTGCCTCCAGGCGACGAAAGGGTCCACAGCAAAGGCTGCGTATAGCGCCTGCCTAATTTCCTCCAGGCCTGGTTCGTCTCCGAGCTGCTGATACACCGAATATGCTCCTTTGGTCAGCCTCAGCGGGATGACCAGTGCAGGATCCTTTATATTGCAAAGTCTGCAGACGCGCTCGGCTTTCTCCCACCACTCGACTACAGAGGGTCCGGAGGGGGAGCCGTCGAACTCGGGTATTAACCTCAAGTCGAACTTGTCCATCGCCGAAATAGCTTGAAATAATAACGAAGGTCGCAAGTCACTGTTAACCTCCAAAGCAGCTCTTACTGCTCGACACGTGCACTCGCTTCGCACACTCCGTTTCTCTGAGACGGTACGAGACTCGCTTTTTATAATATCCAGTCACACCTAATTTCCATACGTGCAGCGAGACTTTGCGAGATTTTGCGTGAACTGTATGTAATAAACATTCAGGGACGCCATGTTGGATTTCTTTCCTTCTTTCTTTCTTTCACTCGCAGCGCACAGGACAAGCAAACCCGAGGACGTTTCGCAAGTAAGCCCTCTTCATGTTCATGTTCCCTACAGAGATAATGAGGAAAATAAACGAATCTATGCTTGACCACGCATTAAGTATTTATCTGTGTAAAATGTGTCCAGTTTCGATGTGTGTGGATTGTGAAGTAGTCTAAGCGCTGTCGATAATTGCATGAACGAATTATTTCATTGCATATCTCTGTTGTCTACGCAAACACGTGTATCTACGAGAGACTGTTATAAAATATCTCTCTTTCCCTCTATCTCTCTCACACACTCTTTTTGTATCTCTCTCTCTCTATGTCGGTGTTTGGAAGTAAGACAAAACAAGTGATGTTTTTTAAATATACAAACAAGTATATGGCAAATCTTTCTTATTAGGCAACACTTCAACACTGTGAGTTAATGTATGTAACCGTGTTCGATAATATATTTCCGGGAATACCTCTTTATCAAATAGTATGTGTTTCAAATCTCTCAAACACGTGCGGAATGGTAATATTAGTATATGCTAATAACACGGTAAATGTTAATATCCGCAGCAAATCGAATAACACTATAAGTAAATGCTTTTTTTCTCAAAATTTCATATTTGACTACACTGATAAAGTGGTATATTTGTTTGAATTGAATTAACAATTTAAATATATATATATATATATATATATATATATATATATATATATATATATATATATATATATATATATATATATATATATTTGTAGAGAGGAGGTAGGAGTAAAAATAATAGCTTAGGGCGGTGTTCAATTAGTTGTTTTTAATATAATCTATTTAATATATATTTTCAAATTATGTAATATTATTATTTAATTTTATTGTAACAGTGTTTATTTATTTATTTATTTATATTAGAAAAACGGGTAATATGTTTTGAGTTATACTATGACCAGAGAGTGTGTAGCCCGCAGTAAATGTAACAAACAAAACACATTATTTTAAAGTAATTCCTGTTTTATTTATTTGTAAATGCTATAATTATCTTCTTACTCTTACATTATTTAATGTTATGGGTTAAATAAATATTATGATTAAAATTCAGAATTGCATTTATTTACGATTTTATTTTCAAGTTTGAATTTAATTGTTATTTTTTTCAAAACATTTATAGCTACTCTCATGAAATCGTTGTGAATTATCTCCCTTATTACAATGTGTACCAATAGATGCACACATATACACCCCCCCACACACACATATATATATATATATATATATATATATATATATATATATATATATATATTCATAGAAATAACACACTAAAGTTTAATTTTCAATATATAATTCTACACTTATTCGAAACTCTTAAATGTGTTTTATTACTTTTGGATATTTATTTTCTGGTGTCTTAATTGAGGTCCAGTCACTTATAATGAGAATCCAACATCTATCGTGTTAGTTTATTTTTGTTTCTTTTGTTGCTGTGTTTTCCCTTACTCAATTAAACATTCAGTTTTAAGTAGGGGATAAAATTACCTGACATTTCTTATGTTTGATTGCCAACACTATACATATAAACAGACATACACGAAACTATACATACACACCCATATACATGGTTATTCAAATATCTTTTCAATTATTGGAAGATAATAGTGACTCCATATGGTAATTTTGTTATTATATTCTATTGTTCTTTTATTAAATATTTTTTCCGCACTAATTTTATTTTGTAATTTACTTTTTTATTAATTTATTTTATTATTTCATTACTTTTTATAATATTTTATTTAAGTTTTTTTTTATTTCTTAAAGTTTTTCATAGAATTTATTTAGGGGGGTGAAATTAAATATTATTTCATAGATGGAGAAGGTGAACTGCGTATCTATATACTAAGTGCGTTATTCTATTAATATAATAATATTCACTTTTATTTATTTGGTAGTATTTTATATATTGTTTACGTGATTTATCTATTTGAATACTATTGCTGTAATATTGCATACAACAGTGAGTTGTAGTGTGTATATTAAATTCATGGTTATTATTTTGATCATTGTCATTATACTTTTTGTTGATGTTGATTCTAGCTTCGATGATAAATTACAGCATGTCATGCCATTTCAATGGAACCACGAATAATGTGTGGATTTTACGGTTGAATACTAAAGTTTTTTTTCATAATACGTTTTACTCCTTACATATTATTACAAAGTAAAATCGATTAGTAACAGAAATGCTTACGATTTCAAAATCAGTTCATTCAATTATCTAAGCTTGAATTTGATGGGACACGTTATATAAACCCTTCAATGAGGTGTGCATATCTTAACATGGTTCCAAGTTTAGACAGTGTCAAACTAAAACTAATACTTGTATTTCTTTTAACGTATCCCTTTGCAATAATTTATAGAGGCACGTGCATCGGCAATTGGTCATTTCTTCCATTTTCATTTACTTAGGCGGTCACTTTGCTCCTTGTCGTGAAAATAAAATACGCGGACAGAATGTAAACAGCTGTTTAGTTTAACAATTCAACGCTAATAGAAAAAAATCATCACATCGTTCAATGCATCGACTCACAATTTAAGCAATTTTATCAAATAATGAAAGGTGTGCTTCCCATTTTCTTTGAACTGCACCTGTTACAAATTGATTGCTAAATTGACTGTGAAATTAACGATGTCAGAATATCATGTTTTACATTCACTGCTGAAAACCAAAAGAAGTATCATGTTTTCTGTGATACAATTATAAAGTAATAACATTTAATTTGGCGCTAAAATATTATTTTCTTCATAATTTCACAACATATATGTTAATTCCATGAAAATGCCAGTATACTGAAATCGTATGCCCTTAATAGGGTTAAGATGAACATTCATATACACTAAACACTAAATTTACAAAAGCAAAGAAATTCTCAAATGTTTACACTTTTATTGTCATTAAGGGTATATACATATATATATATATATATATATATATATATATATATATATATATATATATATAGGTGTACATATATGGTTTTATATATGAAGTTAGGTATGTTAATTAATATAAATGTATAATGTACACGGTAAACTCTCTAAGTAATGCACGGATTTTTATTAATATTGAAATATATATTGCATATATATACAAACATTAATTAATATTTTTATTATCCGATTATTATAAAGTTTTTAATATATATATTCTCGGTGAACCTATGCATAACAATAGTACATTATTTTATTGTAAACTTAAAAATTAAGGGGATGCGCCCCCAACCTACCCCTCCTCTAAATAAGTTTAATATCTTACACTAAGGTAATGGGGCATTATAAATTTTGGAATATATATTCTAGAAAATACAGTATGTAAAATTGGTACATTTTTGGGGGTAAATGTTAACATTTAGAGAGTGCGGATATACAGTTTGTTAACCGTGGTTTTAATAAACCGATCTTTATAACTTTTTGAAAAATATATTCTCAAGAACACGATGAGAAACATAGTCACAGTTTTCTTTTGTTTGTAATCTTAGCCAATCTGTTTCTGTAGCCTTTCGTCAGCTTATTTTTTGTGTTCTCGTTAATTTCCATCGACTTTTTTCGTTTGAGTTGAAGATTTTGATATATTTCTTCAGTTTTATGTTGCTGTTCTTGCTGTTTTTCTTCAGCTTTCAGTTATTGTTCTCGCTGTCTTTCTTCGGCTTTTTGTGGCCTTTTATCGGCTTCTTTTGGGTTTTGTTGTTTCGTTTTGGTATTTCACGAGTTCAGTCATAATTGCTTTAACATTCTATATGTGTCTTTATAAAGTACGACTGTTCAGAAGTTATTTCCTTTATATTACGTAGCTATTACGGCAGGACTTTTCTCTTTGGTTAAAAATTAACACAGTGCCGGAATAGCAATAAAAACATCACCGACCATTCTTTTTTGAGAGATAATATGTTAGTATTTTAATTGTTTTTGTTTCTTATAATTTAATCTAAATTTCATTAATAATTCTAACATTTATACAGTGCAAAACACTTTATTAAAACAATTATGTGCAGAGAAACGTAGGTGGTCAAGGATGAGGCGGATTATGTCTAAAGTAAAAAGGAACGGGTGAAAAGGAAATGATTTGAGATAAATAAATTGTTTAAGAAATATATGTGGGAAGAGTAACGCACAAGATGTTATGTATTAAGTATTTTGTCTGCATTAATATATTCACGTAGTGCACTTATAAATATAAAAAATGTACATTAATCTATACAGATGTGTCGCAGAAATAGGATATGGTTTCATTACATTGCTTTCGTATATATAAGAAAGACAGGTATGATAAACAAGTATACGCAGCTGGCAAAATAATTAAGATATTATTGTAGGGAAGATAAGAGACGTTTTTCTTAAACCATGATCATATCTATTTCCACTGAGACAACAGCTATATTCATCTTGCTATTATATTAGGTTCCACGCTCGATGACATGCTTAAAAGAATTGGAGTGTGTGTATACTACGTACTCCAATTATCCAACCAGCATAAAGTCAGGAGTGTATTATGACTATTTATTATGACGCCTTAACGAACTAATTAAATGTTGTATATTCAGATTACTTTAGTATTCAAATAATTTTATTTTCCGAGAGTTACATCATAACAGATTCGTTTGAGATTGAAGTATGCATGTAATTGGTAGAGTGACATGTACACTACAACTATGTTCTAGTGACGCTACGTACTTTAGAAGACTTCACCTGCGTATAATAAACGTCGTATATATTAACAAATACTTAATTTTAATTGTTTCTCGTTATAATTATTTATCATTATTATTATTAGTAGTAGTAGTAGTAGTAGTAGTAGTAGTATTTGTTTGTTTGTTATGCCTCGTTATGCATCTTCCATTTAACTATCTTCTCAATTCAACTGTTACAAAATGTAATCTCTTAGAACCTTATTGATATCCAGATCAAATTCTGTCAAATATTTCATTTGACAACTCCCCTAAAATGCCCCCTCAATTCCTTCTTCCTACTATTTATCCTGAATGTATTCAATCTCATATTTAACTGATCTACAGTATTGCTATTCTTAATCCGATCTGGTAACTTATTCCAAAAACATAGTACTCTGTGAGCAAAGAACTTTAACTTGTTAACAGATCTAGTTTTTGAAAACTGCCTTGACAATGACCTTCCAGATATAGGAGAAATACTACAAAATGCCCACCATAATTAGATATGCTATTAATTATCTTGAAAACCTCAATCAAATCAACTCTCATTTTTCTCTACAGCAAAGTAGTTAATCCCAATTTGTCCAATCTCTCCCTGTAACTGCACCTCCTTACCTGACTTATTATGCCTAGATGAAGTATTCAATATGAGATCTTATAAGAGATGTATATACCCTAGACACAACATTTTATACTCGAAATAATATTCCTAACAAGCCACCCGATCATTCTATTTGCCCTCGATACAATTGTCAAACCATGATTATTTGTCCTAAATGTATTAGCAAACCAAACCCGCAAATCGCACTCTCCATCTACTTCTTTGATTTCTCTGTTTTTTAGTAGACATTAAACTCCCACATTCATAATCCTACACGTAGTACTTTACATTTGTCTAGGTTAGATCTCAATTTCCAAATGCTCTCCCAATATAATAATTTATTTAGGTCCATATGTGCTATTCCCTTTGATAAAGGTCTCACACGTAGTTTAATATCATCAGCAAACAGTTTTATTTCTTAATTTATATTATTAAGTAAGTAATTTATGAATATAAAAAACAACAAAGGACCCAATTATTAACATTGCGAAACACCGGAGGGTATTACTGTTATTCAGAATAATTGTTTCAAGCCTTTATCTCCATATCCTTCAAAAAACTCATCACAATATCTACCATTTTGTCAGTAATACCTGCATTTCCATTTTCACTAGTAAACGATAATGAGATACTTTATGAAATGCATTGCTAAAATCAAAATATATGATATCGGCACTATCCTTCTCCATCAAATATTCATTTATAATTTTTGTTGTACCCTCTCCTACAACAACTTTCCGGTAATGGACTAAATTCTTATAAAGAATGAACAGATTGAATAGAACTTGCAAGTACACGATGTGTTTCTACTGGCGTGTCTGTTAAATTCCCTGTCTCATCATTTATTATTGTACTCACGCTTTTTAGAATATTAGTTTTTGCTTTAACATATTTAAGCAATGGTTTACAGTTGCATTTTACATTTCTAACAATCTTATTTTCGTGTTTCAATATTTCTTGTATTTTTAGTCTTTAATATTCATTTTGTTTACTTACAGCATTTTGACAATATCCTACACTTAATATAATTCCACATTTCCTCCAAGCGTTATCTTTTTATTTCCTTTTACGAGATAGACGATTACCATCCCAAGGTAAATGTTCTAATGAATCCCCTTGTTTGGAGAATTTTATAATAACTTCTGGAATATTTTCTATCATACAGTGCATGGTTCCATTTAATTCCTCCCACATTTCATTAACATCAGATGTTTTCAAACTATAATTCCAATCGTTATTCTCTTTTCTCCAACACACACTCGTATGTAATCTTAGACCAGCCACTTGCTTTCTGTTTATAAAATCAAACTCTGCCTTTATTTTGACTTCGATTTCAATATACGCATGATCAGATTTACCTACCGGTGCTGTCAAACATATACTTCTTTTTATGCATTAATTATTTGAAAAAATCGCATTCAATTTACATTTTTCTTATCTATTTCCCACTAGTGTATATCTAGCATCTTTTTCGATATACCAATGCAAACCATTTGTTGTAAATAGTTATTTACAACAAATATTCGTTCCAAATTCTATAGTATTGAATAATTGAATTCATAGGAGATAAAATTAAACCCTTTCCCAATTTACATTTGGCAAATTGAAATCCCCAACCATTATAATATCTTCAGATTCATTTGACGTAAACGGTATCGCACTTTTGTTCTTCTAATCTATAATCTTCCTCTACGAGCAAATTTAGAGATGTGTATATGCATACTAAAATGAAAACTCTGTTATAAGCATCGATTATTCTTAAAGCCAAAGATTCAGTTTTATCAAATCAATCCGATCTAGAAGTCTTTAACGCATTATTTATATAAATACTAGACTCCGCCAAACTTTGTATTATTTTTCCTATCTTCCCGTATTAATCTAAAATGTGATTTTGCCAATTCTGTCTCTTCTACACTCCCCGTGAACAAATTTATTTCTGTGATACAAATTATTTCATACTTGTAAGCAATCAATTTTATTTCCGTTTTTTTGTTTATCAATAAGTTTGCGTTAGTATACAGTATTTTAACATGTTTCCTTGGACGCTTTTTCGTTGTTTTACATACAATGTAATGCAACCACTAAACAAACACACCAGGAGATAGGGAGAGTTTTCTCTATTAGCTGTATCTGTCCAATGGAGCTTACGCTAAACTTTTTAGTGTGATTTTCCTAGAATTTATGAATGTGCGTTTCCCCTCCCATAACATTACACTTGTATGCTCACGGTACGTACGAATCGAAAATAATTAACATATTCAATCTTATAATATACTTTATGAATATGGGTTCATAATGACAGTACAACAACGAATTAATACGTTAAGATTATAAAACTTGATACATTTTGGGAAAAACAATAGCATTTAAAATACACATTGGTTTGTGTGTGTGTTTATTAGAATATATTACCATTTTGGTTTGTGATAATGAAATCACAAAGCCAGATCTATTGGACGAAAGTATAACTAAAAAAACTTCCTCAGTATTTAAAATATGTTATTTGATGGTTCGTGCACAATAATTATTACAGTCAAGGACTAGACAATAGAATAAAATATTGATGATGAAAATAAATGAATATAAAACATTAAGTTGTTCTTAAGTTGTTGTTGATGTATGATCTGGAAATGTTCACACCATATATTATTTTGAGTTTTTTTAACATCATGTACATATAATTCAGATGTCGTATTTCGCTCAGCGTAATTATATGTACTACGTGAGAAGTGGGTCCTTGGAAAAAAATGTAAACAACTTACTTTTTAATATTAAGTATATATATATATATATATATATATATATATATATATATATATATATATTATATATATATATATATAAATATTCTCGAGTACTCTCACAAAAATCATCTCGACTAAGTACAATCGTTTGACAACACAATATATAGTTAAACTAAATATATAATTAATGTAAGAATAATAGATCTAATAGAATAGATTAAACACATTTTTAAATCACAAACCTATCAACAAATAAATAAATAATAAAATAAAACTCAATAAATCCCAACCAATATATAACTCTCATCACTGTACTTTCTTCAAAAAGGGCACTTGAGTCATGCACTGTGTTTTTTTTATCATGAACAAAACGCACTTTCTCCATGTTTTTTACTATTTCATTTCAGTATGCTGCCGACTTCCCTTAGGCTATAAACTTTTTTAAAAAATTAAAAGTCAGCCCATCTGAATGGAAGCACGTTACGATTCTGAAATATGTAACGTATAATATTTGAATAATATATATATATATATATATATATATATATATATATATATATATATATATTTATATATGTGTGTGGGGGTCTTTTTATGCGTATACAGTGAATATTATTCCGTCATTTAAAAGTTTGGATATTAATAACAAATATAAACAGATAAACTATTTTTTTTTAATTTTTACCGTATTTTCATATTTGTAAACTTATCAAATGTCGCCGGCAATATGTGACGTGCCATTGGATACATGCGTGCATTTATATCACAATATGATAACAATAAATACTCTAGACAATTTAGTTTACATTTTACTCGCAGACTATGTGTGCTAACACGATGAATTATATTCGTAGTACCATATTAGAAGATTTATTGAGATGAATTAATTATGAGATAATATAATAAAGTAAGACAATACACTATTTATTGAAAATCGTAGTAAAATATTACTGTTAGCTTCTTTATGTAAACATTAAACAGAATACAGCTGCACAGTACAGTCATATAACTTATCAGATGAATTATCAATAAAATACTTTAAAAACATAATTTTGATTTAGAATTTAAAATATCAGACTATACACATCGTTTTTTTTTAATATACAATAAATAACTGATTGCACCTCCCCCATGTTACATATAAACAATGAAAACACCCACTGTTAGCCTAATAGCCTAGTTTCCTATATTAAGCCTTGACTGAACCATTTTCATACATACGTTTAACGAGTGTGGAATTAACAAATATTAAACACGATGAATATAATAAACATTTGGTAAGTCCATTAAACCAGCTGCTTGAACTGAAATCTTTCTATGAACGAACAAAAATATCAGGTGCTATTCACAGAATGATATAGACAGGAGGCAGAAGGCTATCAGAAACTTCTATGAAAATACGACTGCGAAAAAAGTATTTAAAATGTGAATACAAAACAGCGAAATGAACATCTAACTTACTCGACTAAGACTGAGCACCAGTTTAATAATATATATATATATATATATATATATATATATATATATATATAGTAAGAGCGAGAGGGGGAGAGAGAGAGAAAGAGAGAGTGAGAGGGAGATAAAAATATTCAAATATAAATATCCACTGAGTAGTGTTTCGTTGTTATGCAGCTCATCAGGAAGCTTGGCTAAGTCTATCGATATATATATATATATATATATATATATATATATATATATATATATATATATATATATATATATATATATATGTATATATATATATATGAAATATGAAACTATAAGTATAATTTTAGAAAAGAGAACCTATATTGAAATGGTTTAAACTCAATATACGAGAACAATTATAATGATAGATGAAAGAAGAGGGATAGACATGTTCGAATGAAAAATATATTTCAACTTCGATTGTTCAATGCATGGTATACTCGGTAGAAAATATGTTTATTATTCTTTCTTTAAGCCAAGGCTTTTCGAAAATTAAAATCTTATCATCAGCGGAATTACCTAGATAGATAAATGCAGTGGAAAAGCCAAAATTCAGTATTTTAAAAAAATATTAAGTAATGGAGAGTGAGAAAGTGTCTGTAAAAAGATATGGGGGTTGACCAGTTGGTAAATGTCCGTTAATGAGGTGTCCAATGAAAGGAGAATACAAAACATATTTTTTACGAGTATACCTTGCATTGAACAATCGAAGTTGAAATAATTTTTTCATTCGTACATGTGTATCCCTCTTCTTTCATCTATCTTTATATATATATATATATATATATATATATATATATATATATATATATATATATATAAATATATATAATATATATATACATATATATGTATATATATATATATCCATTGAAATTTGTCATTTGTACATGTGTATCCCTCTTCTTTCATCTATCTTTATATATACATATGTGTGTGTGTGTATATATATATATATATATATATATATATATATATATATATATATATGTGTGTGTGTGTGTATATATATATATATTTATTGTTTACGCTGCATTTTTTAAATACATATTTAAGAAATTGTAACTAATTAACATTTACTTGTTTTAATTATTGAATAAATAATTATAATTACATTTTCCTATATTCAATTCATGTGTGGCTATAGGCAGTAAGTCTATATTTTAAATTCTGTGAAATTATATCTTTAAACATACATATATATTATTTATTTTTCATTGTTTATTTATTTTTTTTTAATTCTTTTTGATCTGTTTATTTATTTTCATTTTTGTTATATGTTTTTAATTTTATTTCATTTCTTAAATTCAATTTTATTTTTTAAATTTAATTTAATTTAATTTTTTTATTTCTTCATATTCAATTCTCAAATCTCTTTTAAAAAGGAATGATGTTTTGGAAAATGTTGTCTTTTATTTTTAATATTTACCGCTGATTTATTCATTTATATCATTGTCTGTTTCCTCTCCTATGCTACCAACATATTTATCTGTGATTCTTTCTGTCAGCGGATGTTTTATTAGAACTATGTTGTTTTTTTCCGTAAGACGTGTTGCTATAGGCGTTGATGAAGTTTTGGACTAACTTTATAAAATAATAAAATAAAATAAAGTATTCTAAAACTGTTTTGGAAACGATCGTACGCAATACGTAAATGATGTTGTAATTCTTGGAGCAGTAATAGTAATGATTTGATTCATTAAATGTTTTATATATATATATATATATATATATATATATATATATATATATATATATATATATATATATACGTGATTAAATATTAAACATTAGATAAAAAAACATACATACTACTTACTTAATACTACTTAATGAAAGCGATACTCTCAGAAATGTGCAACATTTGGATATCTATATCATCAGTTTCATAATATTCAGAGAAAACTATTTTACCATAAGAATATATTTTGTTTTGGAAGAATAATCCGTAGAATCTCAGAGGTTACATCGACGGAGACGCCGTGAAAATAAAACCACGACAGTATAGAAGTCAGATTAATCCCAAACAAAAAGAATGGCTTTTGGCTTTACGTTCGTATTCTGCACATATTACTTGGTTCGACATAATTATAGTCGAGTTTGTGAAGACGAACCCGGGGGAGGTAAGAGGTTACATATGTGGAAACGTTATGAGAATAACATTTAAGATGATAACAGTAGTTGTGAATAATCTAACTGATACAAATGGTTCTACATTTTCGATGTTCATGCATGTGTTTCTATTTTAGGATCAAAAGTATGTAAAATTCTCGCTGACCAGTTTTAATGGGTCCATGATTTCAAAAACTTCTGTAACTTTAATGAATAGTAGAGGCTACTGTTTAAAACCCCAGACTGTTGATGAAATACGGCAAAAGACCCCTTCAAATTACCAGGAACCTAACGGGTTAATAATTGCATGTAGAGCACTCACGTTGAGAATAAGTAGAATAAAAAAGAATATATAGAGAGATGTTTTGATTTGTTAATTAATTTATAAGCCAATTTATTGTATACATATTTTAATCGTTAATTTACAAATTGTGTTTTGTGTGCACAAAAGGTAGACATAGACGCACGTTTCCGGCTATAAGTCGACATCAGCATGACTTACCGGGTACCGATCGAACCTTCAATGATAATATTTGTAGATGGCGCTTATACCACTAGAACAAAATGAGCTGCCACATTTGTGCTCGAATTCTTATCGCCCATAATGTTACGCTTATTTCTTGTTATTGTTTTGTTTTGGGCGATACCTATCGGTGTTTTATACCACTATGTTTTAATTTTTCGCTACCCTGAGGTGTATGTTTATTTTTTTTAAATACGTAGTGAAGCTTATTTTTCGCTCATCTGAAAATCTTTTTAAACATAATAAACAAACCGCTCAGGGTGAGAAAAATAAAAACCCACAGGTAAAAACTATGGCCGATATCACCAAAACAAAACAATAACAAATAATCAGCATAACATTAAAAGCGATAAAAATTCGAGCACAAATGTGACAGGTCATTCTGGTCTAGTGGTTAGGGCACTAATCTACGAATATTAACATCCCTGCCCGGTAAGTCATGCTGATGACGGCTTATATCAAGAAACGCGTGTCCATGTCAAACTTTTGTGCACGCAAAAACTAATTTGTAAATTAATTTTTAAAAATGTATATATACAAAAATGAACGACTCGACCGATTAAGGGCGAATTAAAAGAAAATGTGTTCCTCTGCATATTCTTAAAGCATAACGAACAAACCGCTGATAGAAGTGAAAAATAAAAACGCACCGGTAAAAGAACACCGGTTGACATCGCAAAAAGCCAAAAAATTAAAAAATAATCAGCATATATATATATATATATATATATATATATATATATATATATATATATATATATATATATATATATATATATATATATTATTTGTATTTTAACGTATTTCAGCTGAGAGACTAGATATTTTATTTTTGAAGAGTTTGCAAAATCCTAAGCGATGTGCTAACCGTTGTGGAATTTAACTTATTTATATATGCAATAATTCCTCTTCAATCATCACAAACGATTGCTTCTCTTTTGTTGGGTCGTTTGATTTCTGACTGTTAGTCGCAAATATCGTATTCATGGATTTTTTTACACATCCATGGTATATTGAAAAATGATAATATAGTACAGGCGACAGATATATGTGATTTAGTGTGCAACGACTTTTACCATCAATCATTTCATAGACTTGCTCTGTTTTTGTTTTACTTTTAAAGACGAACAGTAGGATTATTCGTTTATCCTTTTTCATATGCTGATCTGATTTAACGCCATAAATCCTATCGGAGCTTGCATTTATAGCTTAACTTTCCTGCTTTAATCCTCCTCCGCTCTAACTAGAGAATATTTCTGTCTATATGTTGCTAGTTAATATATCCGTCTACGCCAGATACAATACAGGTTGACACAGAAATGTCATCATGATGAACGTTACAAAGATCTACAATCCTCTTTGTAATTCAAATTTATTTGGTAAAAATAAACTTCAATAGATGCCTTGCTTGCCCACCAATCTTCAGTCATTAATATTCAACAGTATTTGTTATATCGCTGGTCAATGATAAGCGTCCAAGCTTCTTACATATTATGACACATTTCTATCTTGGAAATGCCCCGATTGTGGGTGTCCTGAACCTCTTTAGTTCATGAATAGTGTTGCGATTGGTTAATAACAATTAACCTTGAGATAACGCCTCAGATAAAATATGGGAAGTTCGTGTGAAGCTTAATGAGACGATCACCAGTGTGCCCTTCTATGTCATTGAACGGCTATAAAAATGGACTATTAGATATGCATGACTGTAAATTGGTGGAAAAGTCCTCCATCGAGTGACTTTTTTTTTCGTACCAAATATGATTTGATTGCAGAATTAACTGTAAGTTTTATAAACGATTCAATGTGAGGCACTTTTACCCATGTTTTCTTAGAATATTATTATAATAAACCACGTGTGTCAGTTTACTAAATATAGTGTTTATCTCTATCGCTCGAAAAATACACCCTTGAAGTGAAATGCATAAATAGTTCCCAGGTGTATTTGTTTATAATTTATAACTGTCATAACTTCCTATGGAATTAGTTGTACCCAGTTCACATTGTTCCGTGTCTATACTCGTCATTTACGCACTAATACGTATGATAAGAGTATGGATCTGCGATTTCCTTCACGTATGTATGAAATAGCCAAATTCGTTCGATAATCTTCAACAGATTATCGATTGCAGAAGATGTTGTTTCGTGTAGAAATCACCGGGCATTAGTCAAAAACAGAAAAAATCAAATATGAATAATTGGATGAATAGTGATTATAGAATCAACCAGAATCACATAAAAATGTACGCATTTGTAACAGTTTTTGTTACTCGTGATGTAAAGCTTTAAGCAATTTCAAGATTGAAATGAAATGTAGAGTTTTCACTAACTGTCAAGCCATGTGAGTATTTGAGAAATAGGGTTTGCTAAGAAGCTTCTTTCTGTCTATGAAGGCAGTCGAGAAGCAACCATTAGTTAATGGACTGAATATTTATTTATTCAATGTACTTGGAAGTTTAAATAATGGAATCCCTATTTTTTTAATAACCGTATCATGGTTCAAGATCATGCCCACTCTTGACGATACGGTATTAACACGTATGTATGCTATTATCGACGCGTTTCTGATATGGCAATAGGTTGAGAAGCAATCGCACGGTCTTCTGTGACATCATGAACTAGCAATAATGCTAACTGACGCACGTATCATGAAGAATGCAAGAAATACCTCAAATCATTCAAATTAATTCGATTTTAGAGTTAAGGTGACTGAAGGCATGTACCGAGGCAATGTTTGATTTTTGTGACGCTAAGTAGTTAATTCGACGGATTTCCGTATACAAATTCACTAAACCTATCAGTACCTTTTTGAAATATAATGCAAGAGTAAACATAGTATGAAGTAATGATATCCTACTCTGAAAAATATGTTCTGTTATTTGTAAACTATTAAAAAGTAGGTTGAAAATGATTTGGCTAAGATCAAAGTGTAGTATCTGTTCCGATGGATACTGTACCCCATAGACTGGTATTGTCTTGGCCTTCGGGGCTTAATTTACGCCTGTCTATGGGCCTGTCCTGTGCCGTTCTAGGAGGTCCACCCTCCCAGGCTTCGCCTCCCCTCTTTGGGGAGAAGTGAGTTTATTGCTTACTACCTGAAGCCCTCCTACCGGGGAATGCCGACGGGGCTGCCCAGGCAATTTTTAAACCCCACCTTCCCGACCCGACCTTGGGTCACATCCTACTTGTGGGAGTAAGATAAAAACTGGCCTTGTGCCTAACTCCTGGACGGGAGTAAATCAATACTCATACTTTAGGTTACCGTACAATTATGTAATTATAATATAAATTATGTTGAAATGATGGATTAGCTATTGCCGAGAAACTAATGTATCATATATATGTGTAAACTTAAAAAAAGATGAAATGGAACTGAAGTTAACCGGCACCGCTAAGCATTGTATTTAGTTAATTTTATTGCTAGGTAATGATGTAATCATAAACAATAAAACACGTTTGGTGTATTGATAAGTACAAATAAACAAAAGTGTTAACGTCAATCATGTATGTTTAAACTGATTTTGAAAATGCCGGTATGAAATGCTAGAGAACTTCGTTGGTCGAACTGGATTATTCAGAACGAACTCATGGAATGTCTTCTTTACTACAGTGAGAAACATAAGGGTATAGTTAATTTATTAACAGTAGTTTTAAGAACTACAATTTTATTAAGCTGTAATTTATTATATTCAGGGTAACCTTTTTAAGTGTGGCGAATGTTAGGATGGATTCACATTTGTCACACATATGTATATCAATTTTTGAATCTTACATTACTGAACGTTGTTATGTGCCTTTCATGTCAGTATACAATATCTAAAATTATATAACGTAACCGGGGTTATATGCTAACGTTTTAATATGTAGAAAATTTAACTGTAAAAAATAGCAGCGCTCCTTAAGTATTTTTACCAATTACAGTCCCCGTGTTTTATCGGATATTCCGCTTCTTTTAACACTGCTAGATATGGTATGTTTTGTTTTTCTAATGTAATCCTGCATGGATTCTGATGAAGAAAGTTAATTTCAATTAGTTAGTATATTGGTGAGTTTTTGAAAATTAATAAACTCTTCAATACTACTCGATGTTTATTTGTATTCATTTTTTATGTTAATATTTATTTACTGATCTGTATATACGAGCCACTTTGTATAGTTATTTCCTTCATTTAGTTTTGTATTCTATTTTTGTATACCCGATATCGTTCTTAAATTATATATATATATATATATATATATATATATATATATATATATATATATATATATATATATATATATATATATTAAGAGAGCCCGAAAAATAGAGAGACAAATTGACATCGTCCTAAAATATTCAAAATCCAATGATTAAATATTCTTCCTTTTTTTCTGTTATTCTGCTTATTACAGTCGTCTATAGATTATCTGCTTCATATATACTACACATATTTCCTTGACTAACAGTTTCTGATTTTTTCTTGTACGGACATATATACACCTCTTATTTTTTTACTGAGATGCTTCGTTTTTTTTATTATGTCTTGTTCTGCAAGACATTTGTTTTTGTACTATCTATGTTCACCAAAATTACTTATTTACTATTTTCTCCACTATTGTCCCCTGTCAATTATTGAAAGCTCGTCTCAAAATGGATTTCGCTTCTCTGACATTTTCGCATATTCTGCGTATGCACACTTTCTTGCGTCATCTTTGGCTGATCTAAAAGTTTTTTCTAAACACGTTTTGCGTTATTGTGAGAGCAATTCACTGGCTAGGTAATCAGTTATTAAGCAAAGTGTGCTATATTATTTCCTGTGTAACTAATGTAATAATGGAGTTAATATCTGTCAGCTGAACTAAACTCTTGAAATAAGTTAGAGGATGACTATAAAATCAGTTATTAACAGGTATAATTGATTTTTTAATGTGCACATTCACAAAACTGAAAATGTTTAATGTGCACATTCACAAAACTTCATATCCTCCATTTTTTACATAGTTGTACAAAACTAAATATTAACATTTTTAAAATTCATGGTGCTTTACTAAAATACATGACGTATAACAATAAACCAGGATGTATATGGAGATCAGATGTGCATCATTATAAATAAGTAAATGGAATTGATGAAATATGTTTAAACTACAAGTGTTTCGGACCTCTAAAACACTTAACGTAATCTAAATATTTGGCTTTGGTTGAGACCGAATGAAAAACTAAATTAATAAATTAATGGTATGGCATCTTAGTTTATTTTTATTTGCTGTTCTTAGGTTTTATATATTTTGGTATATGAATGTTGAAGCCAAACCTATACTATTACTAGATTTTGATTTTCGATTAAGTTTACTATACTATTTAAGACTGCTCTGTTATCTTTCAATATTCAATAAAAGGTGTAGTTTAATATATGTTTTGTTGTCAAGATGAATTTGCCCCAGGCATTGCCTATTCCGTTGTGGACAATCAAGGATATGTGTGTCCACACTTTTGGAGTAACACTTTCAGACTTGCCTACGAAATGCTTTTTAACTCTATCCAAGAATAGATATAGTTTATGTAAAATGCATCGATACATCTCATTAGTATGAATTATGAAGTTATTGTTCCCGGATATATACAAAAGAAGGACGGTCCATGTCATTTTTTAAAATGTATTTCTCCCTATAAGACATATTCCGACTAATAAGTCGGGGGCATTGTGGTTAGCGTACATAATTATAGGACATATCATTGGTGGGCGGTTGGCAGCAAGATGTTTGTTTAGATTACATTTTCCTTTTTGCATGTTGTTAACCACGGGGAAACATAAAGCATGGGGAAAATCCAAGGGCACGCGGTCCGAGGAAAGAAGCTATAAGAGTACCACTTTTACCGAAATCTAGAGACCTAAAGGGTAGGCTTTTACTCCCATATATTTAGTTGTTAGCGGTTGTTGTATTTGATGTTTTCATTGCAAGTATACAAAACACACTACTTCAACCATAACTATAGAAAGTAGCTTTTTGATTCATACTTCTTCTACGCGAATTAAAATAAAAATCAACTGTTTAATCTCAGCGTTACATAAGCATTGGTAAACAATTCCTTATTGATACCGGATTTTACACCTGTGCTAACTAATCCTACTAAGGTAAGTAAGGTACACAAAGGTTTTGATGAAAATAGATAACAAATAAGCATAAATATTTTTGACAATATAATGCCCGAATGACAATGAAGAGTTTCATTGTTTTCTTATATGTAAAACAAGACATTCTCATCTTTCCGTTATATATCATTCTAGGTTGAATGATTACAATCCTCTGTAGCTCTACTTACATTTTCGGAAATCCGATTAGAAAATACTGGCTGAAATATAATGTTGACAAAGCACTGATATATACAAAGGCGCAATGACGATAATAATAATACTATTATTATTAATAATGATGATATTATAAATAATAATAATATTATTAATATTAATAATGATGATATTAATAATAATAATAATAATAATAATAATAATAATAATAATAATAATAATAATAATAATACAGGAAAGCTTACGACAAAATTCCTCAACTACAAAAAAGGTTACAACAGGATCCTTCAATTAAAAGAAAACTTACGACACAATCCCTCCACTACAAGAAAATTTAAAACAGAATCGTTCAAGCCTTGATAATTAAATTCTTAAAATTATACAAGATACTCGACAGGCATTTTCTAAGGAGCCTCACTATCACGATTACTGTTTATCAGAGCCACGATTAACTCAACTACATACTCAGAAAGTGTGATGCCTAATTCACGTTTAGAGACACAGAACAAAAATGAACCACCTCATGTGCATGGAAGACCTAACACTACTTGCAAAAAAGCACAACGGAACTGAAAAAGCTGATAAATACGACCAGAACTTTATCCAATATATTCAAATAGAATTCGGAATGAACAAGTATGCACTACTAGAGATGAAAAGAGTAAAACTGGGTGCAACAGATGGCATTGAACTGACCAACCAATAAAACATGAGGACGCTAGGCGAATAAGAGAGCCATAAATATTTTAGAGTTCTGAAGGCAGAGACTATCAAATCTACAGAAATGAGAGATAACATTTGAAAAGCATATTTGCGAGGACGAGAAATATCTACGATATTAAATTATATTGTAGTAATTTAGTAAAAAGGCTAAACAGCGGAGCAGTGTCATTAATAAGATACCCTTGACAAATCATAGGTTGGGGTAAAGAAGAACTCAGGTACCTTGAACAGAGGACTAGAAAGTGAATGCCAATGCACAACGCATTACTCTTAAAATACAATACAAATACACTTAACGTGAAAAGGAACGAAACGGAGAAAAAGGACTGATACTTATAGTAGACTGTGTGCAAACCACAAAAAGAGCTGGAGAAATACATACTCCAGAACACGGAAAAGCTAATCACTTTAGCAATAGAAGCATCCGAACGAACAACTCCGAACAGTAATTATTGTGTGGAGAAAGCAGTACACATGGAACGGTGCAAATGATTACATTTTGAACACAAATCTGACGTAAATATGGAATATGAAGAAAACCATTTTACTATTTGTTGTGAAGTAGTCTAACAGTAAAAAGAAGAAGTCAAGTCGAGGTTGGGTTAAGATAAAAGGTTTATTAACATAAAACGTACAAATGTAAAGAAAACTGACTGGCACTCGGCTAGACATCTACAATACTGTCCTTTTTTATATTTATTCGTATAAATAAATATACAAAATGTGGCACAAGGCCAAAAAGGGGAGAGGGAGAGGATCGGTCATCTCCAACTTAAAAAACTCAACTTAGCTAGTTTCAATCATGACCATCATTCAGCAAAATACCGCATTCATACTATACATCCATCGCTACTCCCCATAAGAATTCATACCACGAAATCCTACTTTAAACCCATATGAGAAATATGCAACGGGGGTGGGACTAGAAATGTATATATAAAAAATATGATGACATATACAATTAAAAATAAAACAAATTAGGTTAGTTAAAAGACCCCCCGTTATTGAAATGTGGCAGAGGTGTAGATTTGCCGGTCGAAATCGAAAATTCGAGAAGAAAGGTTTGATGCAGGTCCCAACGTTTTATTTCTGTACACCTCCTTCAGAAATATCGAAGGGTAACCTGCATCTCCGACTAATCTAGCGCTCAGTCACCTAATTTGGGAGGAAATGGGAATCAAACATGGGGCAGAAAATAAAAAGGGGAGTGGCATGAGGACAAAAAAAAAGGAAATGTAATGGAATCTATCATACACCAGCTACATTGTTTAACTTAAAATTAAACAGAAAATTAAACAGAAAGTAATCTAAAATAAGTCTTCATCTAACTTAAAATTAAAACAGTGTGCGTTTCCTGAACCCAATATTCTCTGCCTAACGCACGGGTAGATTCCCCTCTAACCTAGCGGCAGCCACTCTACACAGTCGCGCTCCAGTCACCCACCTTTCACCAAAATCTGCTGAAGAGAGATTCACCCTCTCGGCCCTAATGCGAGCCTTCAGGTAATATTTGAAAATCGCAATATGGTCGAGAGGAGTGAAGGTCTCAGCTCCGTAGACTGTCTAGCACCTAGTCGTCCAAATCGTAACTCTCATAATGGCTAGTAAGCGTAAAAACGTAAACCGTTTTTGCCTATCGGTTGTCGGAGCCCAGTTGCTGCATACATTTATGGGTTTCAGGTCAAAAGACGATGCATTGAGAATACGAACCATGTAGCCTGCAACCATCTTAATCAGCGGCACGACGATGCGGCAAAAAACGAAGCTGTAGCTTACGGTCTTTTCCTCGTCGCCGCATATGACACAAGTCGGAGAATTACTCAAGCGTGCTTAATGAATCCTCTTACCGACCAAGAGTGCATTTCTAATCATCAGCAAGGTCAGCGATGCCTCATTATGGGCAAAGCATCTTAGCCCAGGCGTCCAATGCCAGATTGAGTGGAGCACCCCCTCGTCAAAGCGAGCGCATCAGGCCTATCATCTCGGACAGTCCCTTTCACCATTAACCGATCTAATGCCTTTCGGGACAACAGCATGGTATCAGAGAAGCTTTCTCTCACCCTTGAAAGGAACTTCAACGCATGTCTACATTGGCGATGGAAGAAGCACTCGTTTCGCGGGCAACCTGTGTGCCTCCCCCTCATCCAAGTGCACACTTCTAAAAGCCGGAAAGGCTTTCTTAGTGACTTCCTTCCAAAAGACACCGTTTCCCTCAGATTGGGTACTCATTCGGTCTAGATAAAGCAGCCGAAGTGTGTGGCATCGAATTTCGATGCTCGGCATACCCAGACCGCCATCAGAAAGATGAAAGTAACAAATATCGCGACGGACGTTTGGGTTCTTTCCAAGCCACAAAAAAACTTGAACAGAGCCCGATGCATCTCCAGCAGTGTATCCGACGGGAGTTGGAGCACTGAAAAACAATATAGGATGATCGGATAAATGTGAGAAGCGGACACCTCCGTTCTCCCGTTTAACGAAAGATTTCTGCGGGACCACAGACCAGCTGCTGCCCCTATCGCTTTCAGGATTTCCGACCAATCTTTCCCCAGCTGAAGATCAGGACCAAACTAGACGCCGAGTTGCTCGCAAGGCCCATCCGTCCAGCCAAAGGACCTCTGCAAGGAAAGAACTTTTCCAGGCACCAATGCGCAAGCCAATAGACTTATCGCAGTTGATTTGGCCCCCTGTCACCGTTTCATACATTCTAATTTCTCTGTCGACGACACTAATCTCGGCATTGCTCGTTACAAGCAGTCAAGTCGTCAGCATAGGCGGAGTACTTATACGTGGTGTAAGCACCTGCCAAAGTAATTCCACGCAGGACCGGATTCACCTTTAGCCTGTTAGGGAAAGGTTCCAAAACAAGCACATAAAGCATCGGTGAAAAAGAGCACCCCTGACAAAGAGATGTAGACAATCTGAAGGCGTCAGACCTCATACCATTCACTTCAACCCTAACACCGGGGTTCGCATACAAGAGGCGAATCCAGGAGCGGAATTGCAGGCCAAAACCGGCCGCAGACAAAACAGTCTTCAAATACCGATGGCCCACCCGATCGAATGCTTTGGACTGATCTAAATTGATCAGCGCGGCTTCAGTGATGACTTTATCTATTATCAAGCGTATCGAGTGCAAGTTATCCTGAATGGTCCGACCCTTTACAGAACAAGTCTGTTCGGGGCTAATTAGACCACGCAAAACAAGTTGCAGACGACTGGCTAAGATATTGGCCAAAATCTTTAACTCCGCATTAAGCATTGTTAGGGGCCGAAAATCATCTAACCCATCCCCACCATTTTTGCTTTTTCGTAACAATTTCACAAAACCCATAGTCAAGTACTGGGGACTAGTCCCGTTCCTAAACCACGAGTTAAACAAAACTGTCAGCAAGGGAACAAAAATGTGCGATATCCTCAAATACACCTCGTAGGGCAAACCATCAATCCCCGGAGACCTGTTAAGGCCAACCCGCTTTAAGGCTTCCAGGATTTCATCCTCTGGTATGCAACTTTCGCACATAGCCGCTTCGGTCGCCTAAAGGCGAGAAAAGACGGCTAAATAGGGGTCGAGTTGTACTAAAGACAAACCGGGTTTCCTAGTAAAATGATCCTGGAAATGAGAACGAAAAGTCTCTAGAATACTTTCGTTTGCGGTCACGAGTTCCCTATCCGGCAATAAGACACGAGTAATATGTCGATCAAATGCATGTCGACGCTCCTCTGCACGCAGTTCAGCGGCAATTTTTGCCGCCTCCTTAGGCACTCTTTTTAATTAAGCCCTAATCACTAAAGCCTGGTGTTCGTGGATAGCCAAAGAATCCAGCTTGGTCTTAATTATAGTAACACTAGAGATATCCCCCACCTCCACCGCCCGATCTAATGTAGACTATAGTGCCACTTTAGCTGCCCTAGTTGATAGGTTGAGTCGTTTGCTAAAATCGGCAGTAAAGGACCTAATAACCTTCTTAAAATAAACTCACTTCCTATTCCCAATTACAGCCCCCGTCAATTCCCTCTGTAAGGTTAGTAATAGCTGTACCTAGTAGCCTTTCACATCGAACAACGAAGTGTTGAGCTTCCAGTACCCAGATAATCTAGGCTTAGGTCTATCTAAGTTTACACGGACCCGAACAAATCTATGATCCGAGTAAACTATGTTATGAAAACTTGGACATTCAACTAATCCTACGTCGACTCCTCTAATTAAGAATCGATCGATATAACTCAAAAGTTGTACCGAATCGGAGCCGCGTCTAACTGTCCAAGTCCATGCCCTATCTCGGGGCTGTTCATTCCGGTACTTATCGATTAGGTCAAACTTATCGAGGAAGTTCCGATATAACATCGCATCCCGATCAGTGTTAGTACCCCTAGGCCGATTACGATCTAAATCGGAATCCAGGACCGCGTGCTAGTCTCCGGCTAGAATGGCCGTTCGAGTAGTAGAATTCAAGAACTGCTCGATTCGCCGAAAGAAAGAACAGAGCTCAGAATAGCTATTAGACGCATAAACCCCGACGAGCCGAAATGCTTTCTCCTTTATGGTAATATCCAAAACGCAAAGTCTCCCTTCCGGATCCATGTAGCAAGAGTCACACGACGCATCTTAAAATTTGTTTACCAGCCAGGAAACCCCCTAGCGGAAAAATTAAAGTACGCTGAATAAACGTGAACACCCTTAGCCAGCGCACCCAAATAGTCCCCTGATATCAAGTGGGGTTCCTGAACACAACATATATCCACTCCGAGGCGTTGAAGGTGTGTAGCGACTCGAAATTTACGAGCGTCGGCCCTCAGGACATTCAAACTCGCTAGAAAGAGAGCCATGAGGGTGCCTTAGAGTTGTGTTCCAGAAACGAACATAGAAGTTGTCAGGATGCCGACGGCTCTCCCAAAAGATTGTTTGGCCATCTGACTGTTAATTTGACCATCGTGGGAGATGCCGCCAACATCCAAAAAATAAGTTAGTTTTGCTATCCTGTACAGGACGGGGTATAGCCTTATGTGGACCCTCCCAACACAATCCTTTTTTAACACAGATAAAACCTCATCTTTTAAGGTGGCCATTGGAAGAATGAATTTAAATGTGCTGTTCGCCTCTTCCAGCATCTGCCATAGAGCCCTCGCTTCAGATTTCCTCCTTACTACAGTTATGAGTCTAGGGGCGTTAGGGGAAATGTGAAGGGTTTTCGATGGTTATACCCCCGACTTCTTTAAATTTAGATAGCTCACCAAGATTAGTTAGGTGGTAGTATTTAACAGTTTACTTTTGCACATTGGTTGCTTTGCAAATATCCTCCTCAGGGAGGAAGGTGGATTTTTTACATTTTCTTTCTAAAGAAGGGCTCCTCTGTCTCTTCTGTGAAATAGGTGGAGGGGAGGCATGTCGTCCATTGGGAAGGGTAAGGGGAGCTCAGCCCTATAGGAGATGCTGGAGAAGGCGAAAGGGAGGGCTGCTTAGTGGGGGACGCAGGTGGAGTATTGAGAGGGTATTTAATGGGGAAACAAAGGGAGAAGGTTTAGGAGAATTGACTTGTTTGGTCGATTTGATAAGACTAAGTGGGATTAGTTTATAGGGTTTATCTAATATTGGACCAGTGATTGGGGGGGCATTGATTTGTGAGAATAAGAGTTTCTAGGGATTATTGGTTTGGCGGCCGGCTGGGGACTTGTTTTGGGGGTAGTAGTCTTATTTAGAGTGGATTTAGGCGAATTTTTTTTCTTCTTTTTTCTCTTTTTTTTCTTCTTTTTTTTCTAGTTTAGCTTTAAGCTCCTTGGCATTTATAAAACTGTCTGTCCCCGGGTCGTTTTTTAACATTGCTTCTTCTCTCATTTCGTCCAGAGATACCCGACCCGGGCTTTTCTTACCCGGTACTATAATCAATTCATTAGGTTTTTTTGAAGTAGAAAGAACCGGAAACTCGTCGTCGGAGTCGTCGGAGTCGTCGGAAGCTGGTTGAATTAGCTGACAAATTGTAGCTGGAGGATCGAGGTGGGGGCCTGCCTTAGATGGGTTGGTTATCGAGGTGGTCGTTATCGAGATCGATTTCTTCTGCGGGCAATCCAGTGTTAAGTGTCTCAGTTGTTCGCAGAACCAACAATCCGGTCTTCGGCCTGCTAATATCATCGGGAGTTTTCCTCCTCTACTTGTAGATAGTAGGGGATGCTGTCGTATGCTTTTTTATCCACAACGATTTCAAAATTTCAGGTGCCTGGAAACTCGTCAAAACTAACGTCCGTAATTTCTCAATATTTTAGTAAAAAGGCGCCATGTGTTCGCCTTTAACGTAAAAAGGCACATTAAAAAGGAAATAGATGATCGTCTTCTTCCCATGTATTCAGTTCTTAGAACGTACACTTGAGTAATTATTTGAGTTAGAGAAAGATTTGTTCAGATGTCTTCATTTGGAAATAGTGCATTCCAGGTATTAACACATTTACATTTAATAACCTTTATAAAACAAATGAATACCACCATGAGATATTTCATAACACTTTAATTGAGGAGAGGTTGGAGTGATATAATAAACGACTGTTTAAAATTACATTTCCATACATAAAGAACAGGATATCATAGGTATAGAGTGTACACTCTTACTAAATTAAATAGTTTGACCCATTTCTTGCTTTTAAATCAGAACGACCTATGCAAGTTTACTCAACTTTACACAATAGAAGCATTATCTATTTATATAACGCTTATATATATGCGATATATATGTGGATAAGTGAATTAATTTGCATATTAGTTTTTACAAATCAACATTTTATTGATGAACTATTATTTTTTATCTAATAATTGTTTTGACTTAAATGTAACAAATAGTTCTGTTTTACAATATGTTGGGGAATTTGTGTTAAAAAGGCGACTTGATTTTATTAAATTGCAATGTATTTCTAAATTGCAAAGGGAAAGGGAAATGTATGGTCTTTCTTTTCTTTTCTTTACGGTCACATTTAAAAGATAAATAAATTGACATAACAATTAATTAAATGTTTAACTATCTATAAGAATACATGAAAGGTGTTTGTTTGGTGTTTAAAACCGAGTTATAGATGATATAATTATTAATTTCAATTAATGTTTTAAGTATTTAAACTAGCGAACTTCAATATATATATATATATATATATATATATATATATATATATATATATATATATATATATATATATATTACTGATGTTGAATAATATATTTACTGATTTATGGTAATATATGCACTGAGGTTCAATAATATATTCACTGGTGTTCGACAGAGGCGTGTATTCTCGTATATACGTTCATTGAATGAAGCGGTATAAGTTGTTCGGTTTTCTACGTCATGAGTTAAAACAAGTATTATCAGAAAGTTTATTACCTCAACACATTCGTATAATCAGTCATCTGTCTTTGATGCGTTGCAATCTTATTTTCTCTACGTGTATTTACTAATAATGTAATATGATTTTGTGAGTATCGCTATCTACTGATTTTTGTTTTTAGGTTTCTCACACAAAATCTCATTCATCTGAGATAAGTGTAGAAACTTCATGGACGACATCAATAAAATATCCTGTTCAAAACCAAAACTTAAGCTTTCTACGTATGGAATAAGCAAAATGTATATTTTATTGCGTAGTAGATCTTCGGCTAATATATATAACTATGAAATGGTTTATAGGAAAAAAAATGATTATCTGGCATATCCTATTTAAATCATGTTACAATATATCAAATGTTATATTCATAGATACAAACCTGTAAGTGATAATAGTAAATTATATGGAGTGCCATTTCGAAAGAAACATCGCTAAATCAAGAACTGATATCTGTAAGATACGTCCACGTAATCTGCGTGTTTAGGGATGGGAATACTACAATATGGTCAAAATAAATTGGACATATTTTGGAAATAGAAGAAATAGCGGCATAGAATGTGCAATAGTATTCTATATTTTTATTAACCACAAACAAGACATATAACCAGAGACGTAAATGGACACTGTGATAGAAGACCCATTTATAGGGGCAGACTATGTTGAGAGTTGCAATTTAGATCTTTGTGAATATTACAGTTAGATTCCTACATGTTTTTTATGAACGGGGAAAATTGAAAAGGAAAGGACATCCAATAACGAGCGGTTCGATGAAAGAAGCTATCAGAGTACAAGGTGTTCCGATAACTGCGAACGTCTAGAGTAGAGAGGTGGGAGTGTTTTGCTAGTCTGGTAAGTCGGTAATATTTTCGTGACGGGGCACATGTACAGTAAGCTACTTGGAGCACATCCCTTCGAACTACTTGTAGGGAAAGCACAAGGATGCAACACTGCAATGAGGTGGCATGAACTGGGGCATGGCACACCGTGGTGGACCTATTATGTTAAACGTGTGTTTTAACTCTGTCCAAGAAGTAGAGACTAGTGATTAGTGCACAATCCTAGATGTAACAATAATAGGCGAATGGTGGTATATAGTGGCAGGTGGGATACGCTATCTAGCCCGTTCAGGAGGCCTTGTCACATTAGACTTAGTAGTACTTTCTGTATAATTACTCTAATCCATATTGCTTCAGAATATAAGATTGAGCTGTTTTGACGTTCGATTCTCAGAAATGGTGCCACCAGAAAGTGCACTCAGTGTTTGCAAAGGTGTCTTATGTTTGCTAATGCAAATGGAATGTGTCTTGTTAGCATTGAATGTACCTATGTATATTTATTCTAAAAAGTTAGTGACTCTTTCAGATAATATTTCTCCAAATACAGTTTACTAAAAAAAAGCTTCATTGAGTCGCAACCAAGGCCTTCAGGTGGAACCTACATCTGAAGCTATACGGGTCTCCTGGAATTTAGAAGTCTGTAGTTAGTCTCTGAAACTCTTGTATGAGGAGTACCGTAGACACTCGTTTCGCGGTGTCTTTATAGTTACTACGAAGATGTCCATGTTTTAGGTTTAGAAGTAACAGTAAATCCTGAGTTTCACGTTAGATGGTCATGAGATGAAGCTGATGGTGATGTCATCATAATCTAACATTTACTTCAGATTGACTCTTTCACGTAAACACGCCATTTGACAAAAATTGCACTTAAACAATGAAATATACCTCGTTACTCTATTATCTACTCAGACGCAGGCTTAATACAAATTATTTTATCATAATTTATCTATGTTTTCCTATTTTATTTTGCTTCGTTATATTTCTCTGAAAACTTACAACCATTTTACAAGCGTTGCATATTTTGAAATAGTTATCACGGGCAAAACATCCCGTGTGGCGTCTTATTTTCTATATTAAGTAGTGGTGTCCTAATGCATTTTAAAGTCTTTTTTATGACGATCGCGTATCCGAAAAAAAACACAGTAATCGCTCATTTGTTTTTTATTCTTATTGAGTGTAATTGTTGATTCTATCGGTCTGACTTTTTAATTTTATTTTACCGTATATCGTGTGTTTATCCTGATATTAATATTGACTGCGTTATAAGCAATATTGCCATTCTACACGTGTTTTTGAGATTAAGAACACCCACTATTTGATAAAGAGGTATTCCTCGAAATATATTATTGGACACGGGCACACACATTACATCACAGTGTTTAAGTGCTGCCTAATCAAGTAAGATTTCTATATATAAAAAATAAAAAATAAAAAAATACGTTTTTGTCTTACTTCTCAACGCCGACATATTTCTATTTCTTGCATTGTGATAGCCTTCTAATACTCCCTCTCTCTCTCTCTCTCTCTCTCTCTATATATATATATATATATATATATATATATATATATATTTATATATACATATGAAGTAAAGTGTATATATATATATATATATATATGTATATATATATATATATATATATATATATAATAGAATTAACGATAAGTGAAGTATCGTATAGTTATCTATCGTGATAAAGTAAAGCTAAATACGTTGAGTAGAGCAATCAAGTTTAAAGAAGGAAAGATGAAGATGAAAAATTGCATAACATTATATAACATTGATACAAATGTTATTACATCGAAAGTTCAGATGCAAGAAGTTACACTAATCCTTAAACTATGTTTTTTCAAAGATAACACTCTTCTCGTCAGAGGATAACATTCGGTAATGTTGTATTTTCAATAAATAAATGTTACCTGTTCAATTTCACTTTGGAAATTGAATAAAAAAACAACAGTAAAGGCTGGGGATAAAGAAATAAATGGCCGATAGGGAGAATGGTAGCAGTATTAAGTAGCCATTGCCGAAGACAAAAGGGGGCGCTGTGATGCAGATAGCAAAATAGCAAAAGTTTGTAGATTTGGAGAAACGTTTGTAGATTTAAAGAAAGTTTTTTAAAAGTTTTACAACGTTTCAAATAAAAAGGAGGGGTTTAAAAACTCACTTAGTCCGTAGGGATTCGTGGCTCCGTTCTGTATATAGTTCCGTAACATTACAAGTAAACATCCTGGACTGATATTTTAAATATCCAATTCGGCGGATCCGAGGCGAAAATTGTCTGTTGAAAGATATATATATTTATATGAGGAAGAACAAAAAGAAAAAAGACAGTATCGCCTGACAAAGTTATTTTGCAACGAAAGCTTGCAAAAAATTAAATAAATGAGTTTATCATTTAAATTACACATTGTGTTGAATTTTTAAAAAAAGATTTCACTTTAGCATATGTTCATGCCTGATTCAAAGATGTTTTTCAATGTCCTGATTTAAAAAAAGTACCAATCTGCGCATAACCTTAACCGGACTATACTATGCTTTTCTGCCTCTACCGTGGTTCGACACCGCTGGGTTAATACCATCAAAATAAGGAAGAAAAAGAAAAAAAGAAGACTATAAGACAGTCTCGTCTGACAATGTAGTTTTACAACGAAAACTTGCAATATATATAAATAAATGATTTGTTTCATCAAAATTGCGCCATGTGTTTATTTTCAAAATATATTTAACTTAAATATACTTTAATGCGTGCTTCAAAGATGTTGACAATTCCCTTATATATATACATATATATATATATATATATATATATATATATATATATATATATATATATATATACACACACTAGAAAATAACCGTCCCAAGACGAGTAAAATAAATTCCTCAAAGATAAAACTATTAATCATTTTCATGTTCCCTTATGAAGATTACAATCAGTGCATTATAATACTAAAAATAAATACATAATAGCTTCGTGCATTTTTCGTTAGCGAAGGGTTATAATTGTACATATTAAGACACATTAAAAAGATAGAGGCATCGTACCTAAACATAACAAAAGAATTAAATGTCAAGCACAATTTAGCTGGTCTTTTTGTTTGAGAAGAGCTCAGTCGTCGGATATGAAAACATACAGGGATAGAAAAAATAAGGAATCGCATCGGTTTGTTAGCTAAACTATACACCACATGGCTATATGAAAAAAAACACACAGTAACAAAAATATGTGTGCACAAGGCGTGACAATTTCCCACGGTATAAAACGTGTTAAGCTAATTTCTATGAATATATTTTCATACTTAAAAACAATATATATATATATATATATATATCCTAATTATTTATTAAACAACAATGTGTTATATATTTAAATTTTTTTACATATAGTGTTTAAATAAATAATTTGCATTTTACACCCACCTTTAATTATCGAGTATTCATTTATTTAATTTTAATAAAGACTCGCGCAGTATATATATATATATATATATATATATATATATATATATATATATATATATATATATATATATATATATATATATACATTCATTTGTGTGTGTTAAATCACGTGTCTTTGTTGCATTCACATTTAAGAACACAAATAACACTATTAAGATGCCACTATTAAATATTTAGCTTCATTTTTTACTTTAAAGTTTCATTCTCATGATCATAGATTTGATAATTGTTTTCTGTATACTTTAACGTACTATATACATATATATGTGTGTCTATATATATATATATATATATATATATATATATATATATATATATATATATATATACGAAGGACAAAATAAATTAGAACCATGGTTATTTTTCATCAGCGAACCGTTCTTAGATCAGACACAGAGTAACAACTGATGGAAAACTGATGTTATACCTTCGGGATGATGTTGAGTCACTGTAAATAATTTAAAAGCATTCCCATGAACATATAGTGATCAACATTCTTGATTGTAAACATGTAATGCGTTAATGATACTACATTGTTATTACTACATATGGGATACATATGCATTATCAGTGTGAAACGATAACAAGTAAAATAAGCCTCGGCTTAGTGTTGTCATATACGCAAACAAAAATTACAACAAACAAATAGAAAAGCCGTAAGGCCCAGGGCAAATATCTGAGGGTCATAATCGGCAGGGGCTTTGTAGTCAAGATAGCGGACCAGGTCGGCATCCTGTTGATTCTTCAGGCAAATAATACAACATACCATATAAGGTAAATAAATATGCGAGGCATAATTGAAAGACAACGCAGATGAAGAAATACACACAAAAATAGACTACTAAAAGAGTCATGTTACGAAAGTAACCACAGATAAGCGCATTTACACATTTAGAGCATAATCCCGAAATAAGTTCATCGATGTTCCAAGCACCGTGCATAACTTTTTCATGAATCATGTACCCATAGCTTCATCGTTACGTGTGCACCTGCAATGATTATTATCATATCAACGAAACAATAATGATGGAGAGTATTTCATATGAATCCCTGACTTCACCTGATCATTTGACTGCCATCTCACGTGATACAAATATTATTGGAAGATAAGATGTGTGTTTTGCATCACAGTGGAATGTAGTAGCAGCAGCAGCAGGAACCATTTCTTCGTGTGGTACAGATGATGATTTTAAAACTGCGATAAAATAGGACTAATACATTTCTCGCATAATGTCAGACGGCATAATCTGCTATTTATGTATAGTTAAACGTTGCTAGCAATGAGGTAGATAACTTTTGATTTATCTCACTCTTTACAAACAGGAGTCTCTATTTATTTATTTAATAAATAACAAGAACGCAACTGTGTATGCAAGTGTACAATTCAGTGAGTGAAATTAGTACATATACAAAAATGAAATTGATGATACTGAAATTATTTGGAAGGTATATTCACCATTAATAACTTCTATCAGTTTCGTCCATCTCAGGAACATGGTTATTAAACTATGTATAAGAATGTACACATAATATATAAGAGTGCTAATGTATATATTTTTTCTCTTTCCCTCTTTCGGCTTCCACCCTCCTCCCCTATCTCTCTCTCTCTCTCTCTCGCTCTCTCTCTCTCTCTCTCTCTCTCTCTATATATATATATTTACATATATATATATATATACATATATATATACATATATATATATATATATATATGTAAGGTGAATCAATGAAAATAATTAGACCTGTAAATGGAAACAGATCGATATCTTCAGTTGTTCAGAACAAGGAGCATTTAGTAGATAAACATGAAAGAGAAGAAGAAGAAATATTTTTATCTACTAAATGCTCCTTGTTCTGAACAACTGAAGATATCGATCTGTTTCCATTTACAGGTCTAATTATTTTTCATTGACTCACCTTATTTTTGCTCTATCCAGTATATTGAGCTTTCCTCATCTCACAATAGGTCTATTTCTCTAAAAGTTATCTTTTAGTTATAAACGTTCATATATATATATATATATATATATATATATATATATATATATATATATATATATATATATATAATTATGTGAAATATGTTTGATTATTATCCACATACCCATGTGTTCCACTATTTTAATGAATCATAAGTGTATTCGAACCCCAGATACAAGTCACCTGTTAACTTTCAAGTCTCAATATCTATTAATGCGGCCAACCACATAGTCATGGGGAAAAGGGAGAATTAAAAGAATTAAGGTCTATACAAGAGATCGTAGTTTGTAGGCTGTTATAGCAGTGTTTAACAATCATAAACCGATAAACGTTTTTTAAAACACACTTCATATTATAACTGAAAATAGAGGCTCACTTTTCCTCTTCATCTTCATAAAGACATTTACTTCATTAGAGAGTTGTTAAAGTCTCATACAATGAGAAAGAGCAGACACGTGCATACATGATGAAACGATGCATGTCTTCTGCAATTAATTAAAGCAGAAGAATTACAATGCAGGTTTTACAAAGTTAATGCAACACAAAAAACAAAGAATTTTATCACCTATGTTTCTTATTAAAGTATATAGAAAACCACTTAGGGGAAAAACGTCAATTACCTCAGCTGTAGTATAATAATACATTTACTGCTTATTCTACTAAATATATATATATATATATATATATATATATTCATCTATATGTGCGTATATGTTTTAATATATATGTATATATTACTATGGTTGTTATTAACGGGAGTAATATTGATGAACAAACTGTAGTCAGAAAGTTAAGTATCCTGCACCATTGGTATATTGTGAGTCTCTGAAGTCTAATTCCAGCTCATGGACGTTTACGATATTAGAATGTTTGTAATAGAGAGAAGGAAAGGTGAAAGGTGTTTACTGAAAGTAATTCAACCCGTTTGCTGGTGTTAACAGCTCGCTAGTCTTGGGTGTTTCTAATTATATGAGAAGGGTTAATATCCTGTGAAAATCTATGGCAAACATCTACGTAAACAGAAATCTGCTATAACACTTGACACCAAACTGTCATTACTTGTCATGTTAACTTGTTATATTCAAGGGGCTCGAAGAAGGATATTCATATTATACAAGTGTATGTAAATATAATCTAATGGTGCAAAGATTTTTATTTGCGATTTAATATTTCATGCAAAGTTGTAAGTCCTATGTAGATGAATGATTAGAGATATAGGAAGAGAAACACTGTTGAAAGCAGACACGTAGAATTTTGCAAATAGACGGCATAAACATTCTTGTAACATCAGTGTCGTGCGTTAAATTTGAGATTCAATATCTGATGGAGCTTGTTGCTAGTAACAAGCACTGTTTAATTGGTGTCTGCTTATGTAGTTATCTGGGTGAGTGCTAGAAAAGGAGCACAAACAATGTTGGTTATTGCTATGCGGCTACTCGACGATTTGATAAAATCACGTTCACTGACTGATGTTGGTAAAATTCACGTGTTCCCATTTGTGAATAAAGAATTAACGAAAAGCAATGAAAAAAGGGGTATTGCACAGACATATGTAATGTCACCACATAAATTTCCTCTGGGATATTTATATTTTGATATTGAATAGTTTTTGACAATTTCTAATGCAGCACTCTATTTACATCCGAGTGCACAAATACATACACTTCGATGTGTAAATGCCCACTATATAAATTGGCTTGGTTTCTAAGGCTATACAAACGCAGCTTGTAACACCACCTATAGTTTTTCTACATCTCGTTTCTTATCACAGACTTGTACCTCCGTGATCCGCCACCCAGATAATGAGTATCAACAAGCCTCACTGTTCGATGCCTTGCCGAAGTATTTTTAACGCATAGTTGGAAAATTGTCTGTGTTACCAACGTTCTAAAAAAAAAGATCAACATAATTATTGCAACATCAGTCTCTTACTTTCTCTTCGCTGAAATATTTGAATCGTAAATCAATCGAGCTATAGTCACCAACTGCGTAAATGTTAAACTTTTTTCTGACCGACACTATAAATGTAGGCATAATATACATATATATATATATATATATATATATATATATATATATATATATATATATATATCCTAAAGATCATTTTCGAACGCATATATCAGGCACTGGGAAGGCAGGTAAGGTTAGGCTGGTAGCCTTTGCCATATCCAAAGCCTTTGAAAATGTCTGGCATGGCATTCTTCTCATGAAAATTAAATAATACGGGATTAATGAATGAATATTTGATATAATTACACCATCTTTAGACTAAACAAAAGGCTTGTTTTTCCTCGATGGCCGTATCGTCAAACAATAGAACATCAATGCGGGTGTTATTCAGAGATCGATCATTGAACCTTTATTATTTCTTATATTCATAAATGACCTTCTTGATTAAATGGTGTCCTATATAGACATATTTTTGGATGACACCATGCCTTATTGTAGACATGTTGGTAAAACAAAACACCCAGACCAAACGCAATGTCTGTCATCTTAGAAAAATACCTCCAATGGAGAGGTTAATTGATTGTAACATTTAATGCAACTAATCTCCTTTTTTAACAATGATAAAACGCATTTTCACCCACCGATTGATATGAATAATAGTACCTTACTTGAGACTTAATCATTCTAACTTTTCGGTTTAACATTTACAGGCAACACCATAAATACGAGCACATAGGGACATTGCTAAGAATGCTGCGCTATACACTTTCACACACTTGTCAGTGTTCTATATGTCAACACGGTCACCATTTGTCCATGCATGGAGAATTGTTGTAATATCTGGCCTGGAGTATCAAACACTAGTATGTTCCTATTAGACAGGGCCCAACAAAAGGTTGTCAAATCTAATAGGTCCACCAACGTCAACCTAGCTCTACGCTTGTCCCACCGCCGGACATACATAGTAACTTTTGAATAGCGTGTTGATCAATAAATGAAAGGACTGAATATTAACATAGAAAACATATACCAGTGTTAGGTAATAATTATACGATAAATTTAAAATATATCAAATTGTGAAGTTCTTTCATCCGTAAATTTCTACAAACAATTCTATTGCAATCCGTCACATTTTAAGCTGGAATTACTCAATAACATTGCAGATGCCATCTCTATGTTATCGTGTGACGACAGCTGGTGTTACTTAGACCATCTGCTTAACAATACTACAGCGTAAGTATAAGTCTAAAAGGGTAAAATCGGAATATCTCGGAAACAAATAATGTCTCTGGGTGCAGCTGGAATTACGCGTCCTGTAAGTGAAGCATTCATTTATTACACTAGGTACCCGATAGCGCCGGTAAGTTAAAAATAATCAAATAAATAGTATTTTCGTATGAATTATGCACAATGATTACACTTTTCTCTACGTGTAATATAACTCTCGGAATTCCATAGAAATATGCAAATGCTTTTAATGTTACTGCTCTCTTATGTTATGTACCATTGCAACTTACCTTAATATGGCTGTTACGTTATTTAATTAACTAAACATATGGATGAAATGAAAATAAAAGTAAGAATTAAGACTGCAGCAAAATTCGGATATTAGAGAATACAGTTTGTTTCAAATCGTATTTTAAAAATAAATTATGTACGCTATACACAAGGAAAGTGTAATTACATATATCCTATAGATATACAGCAATAACATTTATAATGATTCCTGGGGATTTGAATAGTAGATGCACTGGATGAATGCAAATATGTATTGTGAATGGGAAAGAACTACAGATGTTCCAATGCAGCTTGATCAATACACTTGTGTGAAAACATCCAGTTCTCTAGTACGGTAAAGTAATGCGCAGGCAAATATATTCTCACCACTTCTCTCCCAAGAAGTTCATCAACTGCATTTCCTTCTCTTACGAATCTCACTACTTTCTAAATCAGTAGGATCATAGTATAATTTGGTAATCTGATGTTTTCAACCTCGCTATCTAGTACTGAGTAAAAGAATTCCGGTTGGACTGTATCACTAAAATGTTGTTTTCTTCTTCTTCAACCATATATTTCTATTTTAAAGACACATATTATCATAATCAGGCCTCATTCGCTTTCATTAAACAAGTTAAATGTCGTTCTTGTGCTCATAATTATCCGTTTCATTATCATGACGAATATTATTCTGCTCTCTGCATGTTCATCTTAATTTCTTTTTTCTACATGTATTATGTTAATATATTTTTGCATATAGTCTTTTATAAATAAATCTAGAATGCAAATATGTGCTTATTCAATCAAACAATTCCCTGTTCGTTTCCCCTTCGTTTTCTATTCTTTCGGTTTGCAAATCACTCCGGCCCATAACATTAAAATGAATTAATTTACCAAATAACAAGTGTAATTCTAAAATGTGCCCTCTTACAATTTTATTAGAACTTTGAATAGTGATAACCCTTTAAAGATAAACGAACATCTTTCAATATAACATACGCAATACAACTATATTTTCCTTTCTTAAGATGATCTAGACAAATATCGAATATCGATATCATTCAGTAAGTGTAGACACTCATTAAAAGCGAGCTTGTTAAATGTTGTATTGCTATAGAGTCCGAGGCAGAGAAAGTTGAGTGTACAGTGGATTATACTTGCTAAAAATGGCAAACGAAATATTGTATATATATATATATATATATATATATATATATATATATATATATATATATATATAGTGTTTTTTTAATGTAGCGTCTACATAGAAAATCTTTATTTTCTTTGTAAACTATTTCCTTGACTTAGACAATGGTGCAGATTACCTAGAATATGTTTGCGGTCAGTCCACTGCGAGTGAGATGCCCCCTGACAGATGTTACATCATTTCTCTCAGAAAGAAAACAGTCGGATAATACCTGCGGCTTCAAGGGTATACAAATATGTTTACTTCCTTACATTAGGCACATGTCTAAAGTACTTAGTGTAGATTGATCGTGTGAGTGATATTTTGAAACTATAAATAATATTTTTGACTAGCACTGCTTTGTACTATGATCACCATAATCACGCTGGTTGATAATTAAAAGGGCAACACTCTAAATGATTGAACATAATAATTTCTGCATCAATAGAAATGAAGGCGTGTACATTTATGGTGTAAATCTTTGGCCGGGCAAGTGTCTAACCGAACCAAAGCGTTTGCGCGATTTTCATTTTCCCAATGCGATATGGTTTTTGGATGGTCCAAATAGTGCTTGACATTGAATAAGATGAACCCCGTCCGTAACGGAGGTCTGCACTTGGTGCAAAAAACCTGTAACTGAACAATATGTATATCGTAGAATTCTCGCAAACCAAACTGATTGGTAAACCACACTTCACTGAGGTAATAAGTGAATAGAAAATATATTAAATTTGCAGGGCAGAAATATTTGAAAGAGAAACTGGCGTTAGTTTTCTATTTTAGCACAAATATTATGACCAAGAAAGAGATAATACTACCTTGCAGTTATGATAATCGCATCATGTTTATGAAAGCGCACATTGTAAGCAATAGGTATTTGACTTTCCTTGGTGTATATTCTCCAACATTACATTCAATAGAATATGAAAACCGTGCGTTTTATTTATCTCTGAAACAAGTATTAATGATAAACGGTGATAGATTGTGACTCCTATGCAAGACTAGAGAAGGATTTTGAGATTGCGAATGTGCTGGCCAAGCACGGTGCCTGGCTCTATAACAATAACGGCTTGTTTGTTTTACATATATGTTAAGCAGAAAGATAAAATAGTTTACTCCTAAGTGCATCGCTGATAGGATCCCTAAATAATTTCGAACAAGAATGTTAGTACTAGCGCGTCGTTATTAGTATATATATATATATATATATATATATATATATATATATATATATAGAGATAGATAGATAGATAGAGAGAGAGAGAGAGGGAGAGATGAAAGAAGAGTTGTAAACATGTACTAATATCCAGATTTATTTCAAACTTCAATTGTTAAATGCAAGGTATATTCTGTAATAAAATTATGTTTATTATTCTTTCCTTAAACCAAGGCTTTTCAAAGATCGAAATCTTATCATAAGAGGTATTATATAGATAGATAACTTGGCAGTGGAAAAGCCAACATTTAACATTTGAAAAAATATTAAGAAATGGAGAGTGAAAAAAGTCCGTGTAAAAACAGATATGGTGTTTGTCCACTTGGTAATTGTCCGTTGATAAAGTGTCCAATGAAAGGAGATTTAGATGAAGAAGAAAATTGTTTCGCGAAGGCAGCATGGAAAAGCGTTCAAAAATGAAATAACTCCAATAGTGAGATGTTGAGTTTAAATCGTAGTTGGAGCGTACTTAATCGGAATTAATATAAGAAATCGAGCCATTTAAAAAATACTTCCTGGGCCAAAGCTGAGTTGTATACAAATAACTTTGGTAGTTAAATATTTAAGCAATTCGAAGAAGAAATTCTTTAGTTAAAGACGATGCCAAAATGAGGACTTGGCTGGAGAAAGGGAAACTGGAGCATGAAGAGAAGAAGTTAGGAGGGTTAGTTGAATGGGCCATGGCTGCTGCTGGAAAGGAAAAGGGAGAGAAGAGGAAGGGTTCTAGTGATAAGGTAATTGTAGGTAGGAACTAGATCCGATGCGAGTGGGGATTGGCTATAGTTAAACATTTAGGTCAGATTGAGGGGAGGCAGATTGACCAATTGAAGGAGTAACCAAGGAGCGTAGTTAAAAGGTGAGATAAATGGAATCTACGAGGAAGATATTGTCAGTGGAGAGAAGCATATGCAGGTTCGATGGAATGGGTACAAGGGAGATAAAGATAAATAGCATAAAAACCAATCGAAGAGGGTATGCGAAAGTTGGCAAATAAAAGAAAAAAAAGAAGAAAAAAAAGAAAAAAATGAAGAAAAGGAAATAGGAATTATAGTGTTGAGTAGACATTATGGTCTTGAAGTTAGAGCGGTTTAGGATCGGTGGGGTGTTGGGAGAGTGATGTTAGTTCTCAATTTACAATAAGAGCTATTGGTTAATGTAGTTATTAGGTGTAATGGGGAGGATACGTTATGTTATTGGGGTGATTATTTGTGAGGTTGGAGAAGTTAATAATTAAAGATTAACAAATTAACAAATTAACAAATTACAAAATTTAAAAATGTGTCAGATGCTAGAAAGGGGGTTGTTGGCTGGGAGGAGGGTGTCAGAGGGAGTAATGAAATTAATGTATTTAAATTTTCGTTAGTGCCGGCAATTCGATATGATCTCATTTTTAGAGTGAATAATATTTAAGCTCTTAGATGCTGTAGCTATCATAAATGTTTCTAGTGTACATAGTTGGCAAAAAGCAGATCTTGGAGTGTAAGAATTACACCTTTTTAATATAGTCCAGTGTAGGGAGTAGGGAGTGTTTTTAATTTGAAGGTTTTTTATTAGATTGGATAGAGAGGCGCTAGTGGCATTGTTATTATTGTGTTTTAAAGAGTATATATGGTTTGAGATTCGGAGCTTAATGGGGAAGGCACTTGCCCCAATATAAGTGTGTATTGTGTATGGGGTTGTTGTTATAGTATTTGTGTTATTTATAGTATCGGGAATGTTTTGTGTTATTTATAGTATCGGGATTGTTAGTTGGAGAAGATGATATACTTAAGGGGTGAGATAAAATCTATTATTAGTTAGTGGGGTTTTGTGGTTAGTGTGAGAGGTGTTATTTAGTGTTTCGTTTGATACAGGGAGTTGTAGATGGGGAGAGCTATAGGGTGAGTGGGGAATTTGTATGTTGGTATTACTTTGCATGATGGTGTGTTGTTGGAATTGTTTAACAGTACAGGCATAGATAACGTTACTTTGTATACAATTCCCATTTAATGGGCATTCTCTAGATTTCGTGCAGTTGCAGGTAGTAGTGGGGTGTATAGTAGGTGCTGGTTGTTAGGCCAATTTAATTTTTTTGTTGACATGATGGTTTGTGCTATATTAGGCATTGTGGAGTAGAAAATTGTAATAGAGGTGTTATTTAAAATAGTGCTGTACTTATGCGGGTGCTTGAATGAGTTATCTAAAATTTTTAAAAAATCCTTAGCTATGTTTGTATTCACATTGCGGTTATAGAGTGGGTTAAACCAAATACGATTCTTTCTTCTATTTTTTAATTTTTACTGCGATCTTGAGGGTTAGCTGGTTTGTCAACATTGATAGTTTTAGTGGGTCTATTTATATATCTGTTGGGTTTCTTCGGTAGTGTAGTATTAGCTGTTCGTTTTTCCTGTATTGCCATTTTGTGTGTAATTACATTTAAATGTGTGTTCTTCTGGATAAACGAAGTATTTTCATATTTAATGTCATCAGGGTATCCCGAATTAAGAAGTGCGTTATTATAGAAGCTGAGATTTTGTTCGAAGATTGATATATTATTAGATAACTTTGAGATTCTATTGGAAACTGAAGGGACTATTGAATTAATGATGATTTTGGGTGGTTAGATAGCTTATGTACGTAGAAGATGGTTAGATTTGTTTTTGGTTAGGGCTAAAGGATTCGGAGTTTAGGTCTAGGGTTAGGTCAAGGAAGTCTGATATTCTTTTCTCAGGTTCTATAGTTATGGTTAATCCGAAGTTTTTAAAAAAATTGTGTAGATTTTAATGGTGTTATTGTATTGTCTCGATCTCTCCATAGACACAAAAAGTACATATCCTAAACCGCTCAAACTTCAACACCAAAGTCATTTGCATACAACTCAGCTCCGGCCCAGGAAGTATTTTTAAAATGGCCCAATTTCTCATGTTAATTCCGATTAAGTACGCTCCACCTGTGACAATATTAAGCGGATGCGACAATATTAAGCGGCCCTGCGAAGGGCAGGAACTAGAATACACCGCTAGTGTGAATTAGCCACGAGCTTATACAAAGTCAAGCATCATATTAGGTTACCAGTATAAACAAATGACAGGTTTAAAAAACATAGTTTGATCGCCCTGGTAAAGGAACTCCCATCTCAATTTCAATCGATTCGAAATCGTATTTTGGTTTTAATTGTTTTCGTATTGACCTTTCTGCCCTCGAATGTTAATTGCTATTTAGGTCATATCGTTTTTCGGTCCAAATGAAATATACACTTTTTGTTAAAAATTATAATCATTTTTTTTTCGCTTATGACACGTGGCTCTCTCATTGTTGTTCTCGTGACGTGATCTTATTGGATGCTGACAAGTATTCGCCACCCTCCCTGTAGAGGTCGGCGCATTCTCACTAAAAGAGTAGAGAGAGTCGAGACAGAGGGAGTTCCCCAGAGACAGACTTGGGCGGCCACCGAACGAGGAAGGTCATGCGTTCGGCCTTTCGTTTGGATGACGGAGCGCGTTGGCTATAGTATTCTCCCCATCGTTTTAAGTAGACAAGTTAGTTCAACTTATGACGTAATTAAGAACCTGCAATCGTAAATCGATCTGCACACGCGCAGAGAGACGACGAAATAGTTTAACACAAAATATATTTTATCAAAAGATAGATTTTCAATTCAACGTTAACCAATTTCTTCCTTTAATTGTTTAATAATTATTTCATACCAAAAAGACTTCGCCGATGTGTGTTGAATTATTTCTATTGTTGATTTGTTCTGCTTGAATAACTTTGCCTTCACAGAGACGAGATCGACAAATCCATCTCCATCATCATCATCATCATCATCATCATCATCATCATCATCATCATCATCATCATCATCATCATTTCGAACTAGAGGAGATTCGAGCGACATCTTTTTTTATTGCCACTACGACGATCAACGGCCAAAAGAGTGTTCACGGTCTGGCAAGATCTCTGTGTAGAGAACCAGAAGCGTGAGCACAGATACACAAACGACGAGCGGGGTACATATTTATAACTGGCTCCAGTACGCAGGATCAGAGTGGGGTATATGTGATACTTGGCACCGCGACCAGGATATAAGTTACCCACGGTGTAAAAGAGTGCGAGGTACTTTTACACACCTACGATTTGAAGTCAACATCTCACTATTGGAGTTACTTCATTTTTTAACGCTTTTCCATGCTGCCTGCAGAAAAACATTTCTTCTCCATCTAACTCTGCTTTCATTGGACATTTTATCAACGGACAATTACCAACTGGACACACCCCATATCTTGTTTACACGGACTTTTTTCACTCTCAATTTCTTAATATTTTTTTCAAATGTTACATTTCGGCTTTTCCACTGCCCACTTATCTATCTATATAATTCCTCTGATGATAGGATTTCGGTCTTTGAAAAGCCTTGGTTTAAGGACAGAATAACAAACATAATTTTATTACAGAATATACCTTGCATTGAAGAATTGAAGTTTTAAATAAATCTGGACATTCGTACATGTTTATCACTCTTCTTTCATCTATCTTTATAATTGGTCTATCTCGTATATTGAGCTTAAACCATTTCACTATAGGTTCTATTTACTAAACGTTTACTTTTAGTTTCATATTTGTTTCTATATATATATATATATTCCGATCCTATTTGTTGTTACGCGTGGTGTTTAGTCTGGCTAGTTAACCAATCAAATACTTTGTTATTCTTTTAGCCAATCGTTGGGCTTCTTATAAACAAAGGAATGTTTGATTTTACTTCATATTTATGTTGTTCTGTTTTCTGTAAGGTAGCCCATCGCTGTTTTTTTTGTTGCGTCAGAATAATAGATGACCTTATGTTAACACGTGCTTGCTTGTATTTCTATTTTAGGTTTTATTTAATTTTTTTTTTTATTTGTTCATGTATTTATTTATCATGTATTGTAAACCTGATGTTAATTTTATTCTGTGTAAGCAGTTGTTTGCTATTTCACTTCTACAGTGTAATCAGTGTTAGAGTTTCTTTAAAGTTTAAGATTTCAAATGTCTCATTCGGGCATGATCTTCACGGCACGTCACAATGTTTACATGTACTGGCCAGTCGTGTTATTTTCCATTCGATCATTGGTGAGCGTCCGCTTTCTTTGATCTCCAAATAATGGTTTGCTAGTGCTGTTTAAATTCGGTGTTTTTTTGTTTTTAAATGTGCTGTTGTGGTCGTAATATCTGTATTTTCAAGGGAGGTAATACCAACATAGACTTCTTGTTATTCGGAATTTATTTGCCAAATATTGTTTCTTGGTAAACAACAATTTTGTTTACCGAACCACAATGTTAACCCTAATCCTAACCTTAACCTTAACCTAAACCCTACCAATTGATCCAATTATATAAGATTAATCGGTAATCAACAAAGGCATAGATGTCCATATAAAGATATGGCAACAACCATGTCATAATCCACACTAATAGAACAATAACACACCCAGATTTCAGGAGCCAAATAAAATATTTTAAGGAGACAGCTTAAGTCTTTAACACTTTTGTCTGGTGATATATCCGCTAAGTAAGCTACTGAATAAATGCTTGCGTCACTGCATCTACTGCCAACTTATACCATAAATGTCAACAAGACTTAAGGAAAAAGGGTCAACAACCTGCTCTTCATATATGACCTCAAGATTTATGTCAGTTCAGACATGTTAAATTTTTATAGGTGTGCATACATTATTCCATAGATATTGGAATACAGTTTTTCTTTGACAAATGTGCCGAACGTGTTCACAGAGCTAAAACGACGATCCACATGGAAAACATACAGCTTGATGATGAGACTGATAAAAACAAAAACTATGATGAGTAAAAAGCATACAACTTAATAGAAAGACTAACCTTAAAAGAACTTAATTAACGAGAACCAACTGACAGAGTATATTATGACGTGTAAGAACAATCTGCAAAACACAGCCCATAAACAAAAACACAAAACAACTGCCATTAACCAATAGGCATACTAGTGATAGCATACAGTGTTGTTCATTATTGACTGGCCAGAAAAGGACATTAACAGGCAAGACACTAAAACAAGGTGAGTGTTGACACTATTGAGAGTAATGTACTACATCGAGTGTCTACTAAGGTTGCATCTATCCAGAGCAGAAAAGGATATAAGTTTCACAGAAATTGACCATGAACATCGGGTCACTATTTTGAGCTCTGGCTAATATCTGATGAGCTTCGAGAATTAAAATCCCTTGATGGTACATATGCATCAAGACACATACACCAGTAAAACAACCATATAACTAAACTGGCCAGACATTTCAGAAAGACTGTCTCACAAATGAGACGGAAAAAATCATGCAACGGAAATAGCAACAATGAGCCGCACAAAATACAGCAAAACCTTTCATAAACGAAAACTCAAAGTATGGGCAAACAACTAATGTTCAATCTTTTATTCAATATGTATCCGATGAATATATAGATTAGGGATGCTCTGTAGACTGGTTAAAACAAGATATCTAAACCATGATCAAAATATGATTATAATGACTTCTCAATATCCAGGATGTATAAACAATGCTTTTAAGAGGATTAGTGGTCAAACAGCAACAACTGCAGCACTGTCATACAGAGGAAAAGAGTATGAATCACACTACTTCCAGTTTTAAGGTTCTATGTGAGACAGCTACTATAAAATGCGACACAATAAAGTGTGTGTAAATATCTCAATTGCAGAATCGGTACAAAATCAAATGTACAGTGTAGCAGCAAGTCCTGGTAACATATATAAAAATAACTATTGGAAATAAGTCATACATCATGCACTATGGATATGGAATTCCTACAGCTACAAAGCTTGAAAACGGAGTTGGTAAACCTGAAATTGATATATGGGACATGAGTGAGATAGTGGCAACCCTAGTTGAAGTTTGTGCCCCAAATGATGCTGTTTTAAACAACTGAGATAAAAAAATACAAAATACTAAATCCTTATGTAGACATTAAACAAAACCGGAATCTCAGAAATAGCTCTATTATTCTAGTAATCATAGGAGCTAACGGGCTCATGAAATACTTTAAAAAATACTACCTGAAAAATGATAGACTCGAACTAAGCGCAAGAGAGATACAGACAATTGCGCTTAAATGGGCGGTTAACATCATAAACCATTTTGTTTTGAGTTTGTGAAATAGCGTGTAAATGTATTTCATCTTCTAGGATGCCCCATCCTCAGCTCAAAATATAAAAATAAGAACATTTAAAACAAACAATTTTTCTTGAAGTTGATTTAAACTTTTAAGACGACATCTTCAATATTGCTACGGTTCCTATCGAAGTTATGTCTGGATAGATTAATGGTAAACCAATGACAAGATACACATCCATATGTTACTGCATGACCGCCTTAATTTAGTGATCAACGCATGAGCAACGCTTCAATTATTCGTACAACTAAATAATGGTAAGATTTAGGTAAGATAAAAGAACATGTGAGGGTATGTCAGTATTGACCCAATGTACGGTGCTTTTGCACCTCTACTATACAAGATTGCTACAACAAACGCATGCAAGATTCTTATAGCTACAACCATTGCGTACATTGTGTCATACTCCACGTAACTTAGCAGTAATATTAACTAAAATATAGCCGACAACTATGTGAATCCTGAATAGCTAACGGAGTGATCAATTCTGGTTCCTAAAAATGGCATTGTACATGTCATCAATAAACAACTCCTTGATGAAATTACGGGTGAAAAAACACACTTTTAGTTCTGTAGATACTATTCTTGATGATGGGCAGGCTGTACAATACTTTACATAGTTTGTAAATTAATAACCATTGCTGGGTTCCCAACACCAAAATCGAAACTACAAGCTGTATGTACAATTCTTACTTCATAATTCTGATGCTCCAAGTGTATGCAATGGAACGATACTGTGTATTAACGTATGCCACTTCATACTAACTGGTGTTCCAACAGTGAACCGAACTTATCATTCCGTCAGATTCTGCAATCTAATAATAGGTAACAAACCCCCTAAAGTATAGTGTCATCACATTAAATATGATTTTCGGACGTTGAAAATTCTGAGGAGTTGCTTTTAAGCCGATAATCCATAAAAAGCAAAGCGTTTATTATAACATAAAAAATACATATTTACACAAAGTAAAAAGTAAAATCAAAATATTTAGATGGAGTTCAAGAGAAAAGACACACATAGCATGAAGTTTATTTTTTTTATTTCTTGTTGCTGTTTCATATTAACATTGTGTGGTCTATGTTTTCGCCGGGCAGTCATAAGCCGCAAGTAATTCAATAGTTTACGATTTAAGATGATACTTCTAGAGTTAGTCTACTTTCCCGGGCAATGCCGGGGAACATGTCAGTTAGCATTAATATAACAATACATTCATTTATTTCGTATGAATCAGATGAGTCTATTGGGTGCGTTTGCTTCCCCGGTATCTTTCTAAAAAGAAGATGGGAAGTTACTGGAGGGACCACGTGAAGGTTAACAACATCTTAAGTAATAGTATTTTTGTGGAACGGACTGAATTGTAACTTGGCACGCCCAGGTTGTCAGTCATTTACTTGACTACTTTGCAATCATCACTCCCCAATATAACGATAAAACGTTCATATTCTATTTCGGAATAATACAATACGGTGACCAATAGTTCATCTAATATGTCAAATTAAGAAGATTTTTCCCTTATACCTTTTTAAGGAAAAAGAAAAATAACAACATGCTTCACAGACTACTTAACGCGATACTATATTACGCTTATTCACTCAGCGTGTTTTAGTAAATGGGTTATTATTTTTCTCTAGCTAATACTAAATATTACCATCTTCGGCTTTCTTCTAAACATACTCAATATCGGTGGCAGCAAAAGCTTTACTCGTAACACTTGTACTAACACTGCCCTCACCGAAATCGGGAAATAAAAAAAAAAACAACGTCTACTTTTTAAAAAGCTGTTCGTTATAATTTACTATTAGTATGCTATTAATTTCCTACGTAATAAAAAACATTACGCACACATTGAATGGCTGCTCCCGTAAATACCGCTGATTTTCGAGAATACCGAATTACGTTATTTGTACCTAGTATGTATACATTTATATTCATTCTGGTTTTGAGAGAATGCAATTAACGAATATAGTTCCCTGTAATATTTTATGATTCAATATAGCAGCTACAATTTCTTCAGCGACTCGACTTCCGAAGTACGTCAATACACATCAGGGTACTTGAGAGGATTCATAATGTTGGCATTTTCTTAATCATAGATCTTTCACACGCATTATATCCAAACTTTAGAAAGAAATATCGATTACTTAGTGTAGAAATGACCCAAAACTTTTGACTGGTTAATCCTACATTTGGTTTCCTTCTGGCAGACTATAACATAACACGCATGACAGCTGACAAGCTTAGTTTAAGTGAACTATTTTTCAATAGATGTGCTACTCGCTTTCGTGACCAAGTGGTTACGAACGTAAATCCAAGACCGATAGTTGTAGCGTTTTATCCCAGTCGACTGACACAAGTATTTTTCTTTTTTTTAACATTGTTAAACTTTTGCCAACGCGGAAGGAGAAAGGAAAGATTATAAACATGTTTTTTTTTAATTCAACGATAGTACGTAGTAATTTTTAAAAAGATCAATGTAATACGTAGTACTTTAATTATGAAATCAATATAATACATAATACTTTACTTTTGTGAATATCCTCATTTCTATTCAAACACACAGTGTTTATTAGTTCTCTGTATGACACCTTCATTGTGTCTCTGTATTTCAGTAGTGCGCATTTGTCCTATTTTTCCTCCCAAAAAAGGGGCTTTATATACAAATAAAACGGGCTCTTTACTTTTAAAAGTTCCTATTATCATAGATAGAGCAGGTGTATAATAAAACAGAGACATGTGGGAAAATACCGGTTCCATGGGATAGGTAGAAAAACCCCTACAACCGCGTCTCTTTCCTTCCTTCATTCCTTCCTAGCTTCCTTTCTTCTTCTAATCCCCCTTCCACAATTCTAAACCGAACATCACAATTGTCCGATCCTACCTATTTGCATTCTGCCGGATGTTGACAAATTTAAATTTGTTATTTTGTATTTCCCACGAGAAATGCTGGATGATGGGTCTAGCTAGTTAAATATAAATCAAACATGTCCTTGTAAATTCATATGGTATTACCATTTTAAAATCCATCTTACTTTTGTTTAATTTTTGTAACCTGACTACGTTATTTCTTGCGATGGTATTAGTATAAAACTGTCAATATGTAGAAGATTATGTTCTTGATTTTATTTTTAATAACTTATCAAAGATAAGAGATATATTTTAAAATATATTTCATATTTATAATTAACATTTATTATTGTGTAAGATTAAATTAAAAGTTTGCTCATACATTTTCTTATAATAAATTAATTAGACATACGGATACATTCTTATCTTCGTAATTAAGATAAATGTGTGTGTTCCTCATCCTCCAATGTCAATATTATATCTAAATTGTTATTTCTAGCTGTCCTTGCTCAGGAGTGATAAGAGATTCTATATATGGTGTATTAAAGTTAAGTAGTCTAAAATAACACGCGATGTCTTCAAAATTTATTTTTTCGGTATTTATTCAACTATATTAATTTGTAATAGAATTAACTTGGTTACGATATTTTAATTAATCATTAAATTGTATTTCAATTGCATGTTTCATTCGTCTACATAATCTAAAAATACTCAGTGACAAACGATATCGATTGCATCCAGCCAGATAAATTGATGATGATCTGATATTAATAGCACACAGGACCAATGAATCTATCCACTGAGGTTTAGTTTTTACAGAAATATGTCTTAAAATATCAATAGCTTTTGATAAGGTTAGGCACAAAGGTTAACTTCACAAGCCTGCTAGCAATACGCTATCTGGTAATGTGTTCTATAAAATTAAATCCTTTCTCTCTTATAAGTTTATAAAAGTAGTCATTTATACGCAGAAGCCGGAAGCACATAGTATCAACGCCAGCGTGTTTCAAGATTCCATTTTGTGCCCAACCCTCTCCCTAATCTTCATCAATGATCTCCCAAATCCAATTTTAAGAACATTAGTTTACATTTATGCAGATGACACAACCATATATGGCAATACTTTTAAAAGCATTATTGATTGTTTCAACTGGTACACGTTGTACCGCGTAAAGAGGGTGGCTGGTAAATTTAAATAGGGTTCATACAAAGCTTCACTTTTCTAAGCACCAACGCTCGGGTCTTCACTCAGCTCTAATTGAAATGAATGTATTTACTTGACGAGGCATCCTGGTTTGATAAGCTTCTATTACTTATATTTACCCCAGTCTTGAAATGGAAGACATATATTAAGCCTGTTGCTAATGTAGAAATAGTTGGATTATTAAACCTCTTCAGCAACTATCTTTCTCCTGGAGTCATTTTCTACCTGCATAAGAGTCAAATAGGTCATTAAATCGAGTACTGTTGCCGCATCTCGAGTGGTGCCACTCATAGCACGCTGCCATGGTTTAAATAAGTACAAAACAGACTTTAGGGGGTATTCTTTGTCCTTTCGAAAGCCTTTTTCTGAGAGTAGGAAGGTGGTGAGTATATCTCTACTTCATAGTTATTTCCATGATAGGTACTCGATTGAGCACCACTCTATTATTACCCTCTGAACATTTCGCAACAACAAACCTGTCTATGTACGACCAGTGTCAATTACGTTGCTTTCTTCCTCCGTGTACCAATAACTACATGGAACTTCTATGATCAATGTGTTTTCCAACAACTACTCGTCTGTTGGACACAATACCACGGGACTGCTTCTAATCTGACCCAAACTGTGTCATTTATAAATATAATGTTAAAGAATAATTGTCGAGCCGTCCTCTTAAATACTCAAATTCTGCCTTGTTTCGACAATCGTTTCAAATCAAACCGTCCACCTGATGAACTTGGGAATTCTTATCTTTGAGTAATTGCTGACCTTTAATAAGTTGTGATACGTTAAGAAATAAAACACACCTGATTTATATGTTATTCAAATTCATAGAATTTTAATTTCGATTAAATTCTCATTTTGCGAAACTGTCACTATCTGTTTTTACTGTATCGTTGGTTAATGATGAAACAAACAAGTCAATTCAATCACCAAATAATTCGACTATTAATCTTATACTATCAGTCAAGTTATTTTTGTATCAACTAATTAGGGTCACATTATTGAGATGTGGGGATCACCGGGAGATGTATTATGTGATTCATTGTAATTCTTGCCAACTTATTTAGTCTGATTGTTCGATTTAGAAGAAAAATAATACACTACCCCTATTTATCAAAATGTAAGGATCTCTCTTTCTCTCTCTCTCTCTCTCTCTATATATATATATATATATATATATATATATATATGATACTCAATGTGTGTGTGTGATTTCTGTGTGATTCGTATAGGAGAAATGTAAAGGTATTTACATGAAATGTAGACGTATATTCCTATGCAACATTTACGTGTGAAACCAATTGAACTGTTCACAGTGAAGACCACATTTCAACCTAAGATATACCCGATTTTTAGGAAATTTAAATCCTATGTATATCATGTTCTAGGGAAGGTAATAGAAGTGGTCACAAAAATCCAAGTTCCCTCTAAATTTTATCGAGCTATGAGGGTCAAACATCCTACAAAACTTCAAATATAACCTATGTTGATGTAAATTAATATCATATGTGCAACATTCTCAGAGGAAAAGAATGTAAGTGGTTCCAAATCTCAGGGTGACCCTCCATCTGCTTCACGTATAAGTATTTCAACTTGAAACTATGTTGACAAAATATCCCTTAAACTTACCAATACATATATCCGATTTTTCTGATAAGTATTAATGTAAAATTTAACTGAACAGATGTCGGAATTGTTTCGGTCACAAAGTATAAGACCAAAGCACCGAGTGTACGGTTTTGATTCTACTCCTGCCTTCATTTTAAATAAAATTATATAAAATGAATGAATAGGTATTTTTTTTCTCCAATATACTGAAATAAAAGTAAATGTTTAATGTAGTTTAAGTAAGTAACGCTTGTCTGTCTGTCTGCGCCTCTTTCTTTGTTTACTCTTAGCTTATCTCCTTATCAGTTTCGATATATCTTGATATATACGTAATATAAAAGAGTGTATATGTGTGACTGTCAATTTTAAAGAAAGACAGATGAGAAAAAGTATGTGTAATATAAAGTTTCTTACACATTTTGAATTTTCTTTGTAAAATAATGGCAGTAGCTCTGGCACTCTATATGTCTAATAAACAAAGAAACGACCCTTGTTCAACATAGACAAATAAAATCTTTACTGATAGGTGGTTTTTCAAAAAGACAACTTTTCTAATTTCTCTAATTGCTCAGTTTTGACAGTAACAGACTGACAATACCGAGTGTGTTGTTTCTATACAAACCCCGATGATTTAAATAAAAATAAACAAAGAGGTGTTATTCTATTTTAATCAAATGTAAGTGGCAAATGTTAGTGCATTTAGTACGTAACGCCTCTCAATCTGTCTATTTCTTTACATATCTCCTTTTCTTTCTCTCTCTCTTTATCGATCTACATATATCAAGATCTATGTATAGATTCTATATATGTAATATCTCATAAATATATCTATCTATATATATATATATATATATATATATATATATACATATATATATTACTCAATTTATGTATGTGTGTGTAATGTTTTTGTGTTCTCAAAAGAAATAAATCTCAGAGAATGTACATAAAATGTTACACTGTATATTTATCTTAAATTACCGGCGAACTCAAAATAAGCGTTCTTGAATATCAAATTGAGCAGCCTATGGTAGCATAAATCCCGCCAAAAATCTAATATATCTGATTTTAGTAAACGATAAATCATATGTATGACATTTTCTGGGTAAGACAATAGAAGTTTTCCTTTATCCCTAAGGGTCCTGCTAACCTAACGGAGCTAGGGGCTCTAACCTTCTTTAAAAACGCTGAATATATCCTAATTGGATTAAATTTATATCATATGTATAATATTCCCAAGATAATACAATATAAGTAATCCCGAATTTCTAACTTATCGTCTATTTTCCGAATAACTACGTGCTCTCACTTTAAAAGTAGCCATGAGAACAGAACCGCCTTCAAATTTCAAATACGTATATTGGACTTTTGTAATGAGTATGGTTTCAAAAGTCCACAACCAATCTCTGAATTATTTAGCTGGGAAAGTATCAAACTGAAAACATCGAGTGTTCTGTTTCTATTCTACCCCCCCCCCACAATTAAAAAAAATGCTCGAAGTTTAAGAATATGTTTTTCTGTTTTTATATGATAGAATATAAGTAAATAATTTTAAAATATTTAGTAATAAACCCCTCTCCGTTTGGCTGTCTGCCTCTCTGGCTCTTTCTCTCTTTCTTTCTTTCTCTATATATCGCTCGTATATACATAGATATATATCTCCCTCTATCTCTCTATGTATATCTATATCTATATATATATATATATATATATATATATATATATATATATATCCCATATTTCCCAATGTAATCTGACGTAAAGATAAACAGTTTTTTTGTTTTTTTTTAAATATTTTATTCCCATACTCTTTAGCAACTCACATACTAGTTTCTCCAAATACTGATGTGTACTATATGAATGCACTTAATTCTGTGTTTTACTTAAATGTGTATAATTATTGATATATACTGTCTTATTGCCAATCTATTGATTTCCCACCCACTGGCCTGAAGTTTTGGCTGTCGCTCTCTTTTCTCACCTTGCACTTCTTCTTTGTCTATTAGCTAGGCGCAAGGGTACTGGCGCTGGGACGCCTCAAAAACATTCAGTGCCTAGCCTTGTTTCCTTACTAGGACAATGAACGCTGTTTCCCCTTTTCCCCATTTGGGCAACTTGGGAGATGTTTTTCGTCACTAAGTCTTACATGGCCAGTCTGGGTCGCTCTTGTTCCGACAGGTTTGAAGTACAGGTTAGACTGTTTGTATGTCTGCTGTTTCCGACTGACAGGACAGGAGCCCAAACTGTTGGGTAGCGCTAAAAACGGCTGCTTAATCATAAGTTGCATAATACCGTGGGTAATTGTATGTGCCATGTCGTGCATAGAAACGGGCGTTGCAATTATGTTCGGTGGGCTTTTCCGAAACCACAACCCCCATGACCAGGTCGCGACTAATGGACTGGTTAGGTGAGCTTATTGGCACCAAACAAGGACCCACCTTGCCCAACCCAATCTATAACAAAACAAAGATGTAATATGAAAAAAATAAAATAAAATCTAAACCAGACACCCAACAAAAAACACTTTCGCTTCCGCCATTAAGGCTCGTATTCACAAATATCCTGGGACTTAGAACCAACATCAACGACGTAGAACACTTTTCACTTAGAAAACACCGCGGATATCCTAGCACTAAGTGAATCAAACCTTCAATCCTCCATCTTCTCTCACAACTTTGCCATGCCTGACTACCTCCCACTCTACCGAAAATACTCTGACAGACGTATGCACTGGTTAAGATGTTATGTTCCCAACACACTTGCTCTGACTAGAAAACATAGGTTAGAATCGGATGACCAAGACTACATGTGCTTTAGATTGACTTTACATTACAGCGTCAGTAACTTATATGTATTATACTGTTCCCCTTCGACCCTGCTAAACTCTGTCTCTAGAAGTATAGATTGAGCACTATCAATTGACTCGAATGCCCAGATACATGTATTTGGGGATTTAAATGCACATTCCTTATTGGGATACTCTAGCCTTACTGATGCAGCCGGAAACTCTACGTATAATTTCTCCTTAGCTTCCTCCCTCTCTCAGACTGTCGATTTTCCGACCCGCAAGCCTCACTTCTACACATTTTCCTAAACTCAATGCTCGAGGCTTGTGTGACGAATGCTCATAGACCACTCGGGAATGCTGATCACAATGTGCTAATGATTCATATTACCCTAAAAAGTTGTCCATAAGCTGATAAACCGTTGCTCAAAATTACGGAATAATACGAGCAGGCTGATTTGAGCCAACCAGAGATAACATCAGAGACGCCCAATGGAGGGAAACCTTATCACTCCCTACTGAATAGTGTGCAAATACATTAACTGAATGGATCAAAGCAGGCATGAAAGCATATGTCCCCATGCGAACATTCTTGAGCAAGACTCACTCTCCCCAATGGTTCACCTCAGAATCTGCAGCTGCCATTGCTGAGAGGTAGCAAGCATTCCGTAAATTCGGCCGCTATAAGTCAGCTACTAAAAGACATAAATCTATAGAGTCAAGAAATAATTTTAAGGCCGTGAAAGGCGAAGCAAAAAGAAGGTATACTGAGTTAACAAAAACACGCATTAAGTCATAGAAACTAGGTACAAACGATTTCTAGAAAAATCTACAATAGTGTAGTGAACAAGGGTCAATTAACGAGACCCCTACTATCAAACCACAATGATGTCGTTTGTACGGCAACTGATAAGGCTGACCTTCTTGCCCAGCGTCTCGCCTAAAACTCCAATTTGGACACAGATAACAAACCCTCTCCAAATTCCCATTGCGGACCGAAGCCACACTTGATAACTTGGTCATCACCCCACCCCAGGGCAGATACATCATTAACAACTTTGACACCTCCAAAGCGTGTGAGCCTGATCTTATACTTGTAATCGTAATGAAAAAATACACGCTGAACTGGTCCCTGTCCTCTCCGAACTCTACAATAAATGCCCACCTGTATATTGCTTTCCCGATAGCTGGAAACTTGCCTTTGTGGTACATTTCTACAAGGATTCTGGGAATAAAACCGATCATCAGAACTACCGCCCAACCAGTCTACTGCCGATCTTTGCTAAAATATTTGAATCCTTTATCAATCTAGCTATAGTCCGGCACTTATTTGATGCTAAATTTATTTCTTACCGCTAGTATGGATTTAGACAAGCACCATCTACTGCAGCCATCCTAACGGTCATATCTGAACGCATGTACCATACACTTGACAAGACAGGCAAAGCTACGGCGGTAGCGCTTGATAAATCTAAGGCCTTTGACAAGGTATGGCATAAAGGGTGTATCCTGAAAATACGCTCATACCGTATTACTGGGTAATTACTTAATATAATTAGATCTTTTCTAACCAAAAGTAAGATCCAGGTTGCCCTCGATGTCCGTTGATCAAAGCAACATGACATAAATGCTGGTGTACCCCAGGGATCTATCCTTGGACTTTTATTGTTCCTGATCTTCATAAACGATCTGCCTGATGACATAGAGTTTGAGATTGTTTTATTTGCTGACAACACCACGCTTTACTCTCGTCACGTTGGCAAAACGGATGCGATCATATCCGAGGCAATGGCCTAATCCTTAGAAAATGTCATCAAGGCTGTAGTAGATTGGGGTCACAAATGGTTGGTACCTTTTAATGCCGTACAGACAAAGCTCCTTTGATTCAATAACTACAAGAAACTTCTCCAACCACCGATTGCCATGGCAAATAACACCCTACCTGAGAGTTCAACATTCCCACTCCTCGGCCTAACGTTCATATGTAACATTAATTGAAACAAATACATTGAAGACATTGCCAAGGCTGCAGCAAAGCAGCTGGACTCCCTTTACCGTGTTGGTTAACTCCTCACATATGACATCATCCTCTATCTCTACTAAGCCACCATCCGCCCATGCATGGAGTATTTTTGCCACATCTGGGCTGGCCAAAAAAGAGTCACCAACCTAATAGGTCCCTCAGTGTAAACCAAGGTCCAGTCCCTGTCCCATCGCCGCAATGTAGCATCATTGTGCTTGTTTTACAAGTTCTTCAATAGATTATGCTCCGGTTAACTGGCTACTCTGGTGCCCCCTCGACGTAAATTCACTAGACAAACTAGAGACACTTGAAAATCAGCTAAATCCGATCGAGTCACTGTTGAGGTCCCCAGATGCCGGAGCGCCTTCTGCTCTAATAGCTTTTGTCCTCGTGCTGCTGGTCTCTGGAACTCCCTCCCTTCCACATGTTTCTCTGACGGTACGGACATGCAAACATTTAAAACTAATTTAAACAGGCATCTCGCTGCGTAGCTCCCAATTAAGGTTTACCCCCAAACCATCTCCCTTTCTTTGCAGTAGCCTATTACGTCTACAGTGGCGGCCTGCCTTGTTTGGGGTGAACTATGTTAAATATATATATATATATATATATATATATATATATATATATATATATATATATGTATATATATATGTATATATATATATATATATATATATATAGAGAGAGAGAGAGCGAGAGAGAGCGAGAGAGAGAGAGAGAGAGAGGGGGAGAGATAATAAATGAGGGCATCTATTTGTATGTGAGCATTTCTGTCTCTAAAAACGATAATATACTATCGAGTCTACCATAAATATAAATTTATTCACATGTACTATTAGCATGTGTGCATACCAGTAGCCGGTGTGTGTGTCTAGCTGCTCTTTAAAAAAGTTTACGACATATTTAAAACATGTTACATGATAGAAGTAATCTAGCTCAATGGGTAAGATATCTAGCTGACATCATGTAGGTTGCTATTAACATAGACTCTATTTAATATAGTGTTGCATATAATTCTATGCTACACACTGATCCAAGCAACGGCAACTGACTGTACTATCATATACTTACAATTGCAAGCATGTCAGTTTTATATTAACATTTAAATCATAGGTATGAAATATCCTGAGGAAGACCATAAAATTCGTCCCGAATTCCCAACTGGCCTTGAAAACTTACAAGGAACATGCCTTCTTTAAATTTCCAAATCTATGTCATTTTGAATACATTTTTATCGTAAGTATAACAATCTTCGGGGAAGACAATGGAAGTGGTGTTGAGGATCTACGTTATCATCTATCTGCAGAATATATATTTGTCCACACATCTAAATTTCCCAAATGGAACAACGCCACCTTTAACAGTTAAAATACGTATATCATAATTATCTTATGGGTATGATTTTAAATATAAACTTAAAAAATGTCTAAATCCTTCAGATGTAAATAATCGACTCTTAGATTGCGTCAATATTGCTTGGTCTGTCAATTCTTGGATTAATTAATTATTTTTATATCGGAATATTTATGTAATATATATAGCTAAATAAGACAGTATAATTATAATTACAAATGAATAACACCAATTATTAATTTTATTATTGAGTGTTTAAACATAGTTATACAAATTAGACATTCAATTAACCTTTCTTCTATATATATACACACACATATATATATATATATATATATATATATATATATATATATATATATATATATACAATAGTATAAAATAGTATACTGTATTATTGGTTTAAATAAACGTACGCCGTCTTGATGTTAATACAAGGGTGATTAACAAAAACTAAATTGCGTGTATTCATTTAGATGCCCATTAGACTCATTATCAAATCATTTCATGAACTCTAAGTGATCTACTATCTACATATACTATACATTTATGCATAACAATAAATTTGATGGGGTAAACTTCAAATGGACAAACCCCTGTTTGCTATTGTTTATAGTTGTTGCCCATGCATTATATTAAATAATTATCATGATCATCATAGCTCGTTGGCATATCTAATATTTAAAAAGTATTAACATCATCCAGAGAATCGACGAGATTAACGGATAAGAATCCGTTTATCTTGTCATTAACAATCTCTCGTCACCACGTCTTTAAATCTCTCACTAGTTTGGTGAAAACATACATAATGCAGGCTCACCTGAATGTGAAATTATTTTTAAATCAATATTGCGTTGTATATGGCATTGTTGAAAACAATTCATGAGTCAGCATGTTTATCTGTGGTTTATTGTTTAAGCACCGCAAACACAACCAATTAGCTGGCAGTATCATATAACGTAACCGATACATTTCAGGATCTGGTATTTCTTCAGAAATTAATTAATAAACAATAGTTGCACTGGACCTTTCGAATACATATACAGTCTGAAATATTTATTCCAGTCCAATTTATACAGGAAACTAATCTTTTTCAAAGAGATTGAACCTGAGTATATATGCATCATATTGATGTTTTATGCAGTTGCATTTAAATCGACGAATGACTCCGATCTGCCATATATATTAACTTACATATACCGCGATTGAAGCTGGGGTAAGACTGGAGAAAGTCTTCATTTTGCGAGCATCCTTGTCATTGTATATGCTGTCATCTAAATGAATGTATGAATCAAGCTGCATCTATTTTCGTGTGTTTTGTGTATCAGAATGCCTTACAGATTCAATTTTGACCATATAAAAAACAAGGAATGGATTAACAAAATATATACTTCGAAGTAACGCAATGAATTGATAGACATAAAGAAACAAATATAAACTGTAGAAATAGAAATAAATTAAAATGTTTCTCGCAAATTTCTATTTGTCTGAGAAATGCCAAAATAATAAGTATCTTGACTAAATGAATAAAACAACCCGTCCCCTGAAGCATCATAAGAACTATCTATATCACTCACACGGTGAGAGTAGAATATTTAATCATTCCAATTACCTGCAACTTCCCGTACGAAATAATAAGAAACTTAGTCTCTTGTGTATACAAACATGCCTGCCTATTGTCTGACTATTTATTAGCATCGAACAACATTTCCAAACGAAATTTGTATTTTTGTGTTTTCAAGTATTAATCTGTGACCACTAGCATGATTACATCAGTGAGAATAATTTGTTGAATTCATATATGATACCAGAGTTTATCCCATAATTAGAATCATATCTTTTTTATCTTAATTTCAAATGTTGTTGATTAAATAAAATTAGAAAACAACAATGGCATTACCCGTGTGCTGCTAAAATATTTTCTTGACGCTGATATACTTGTCTTTAGATTTTAATATCTTCTTTCTAAATTATTTATATTTAAAATGAGTGTCAAACTTAAATTAGGTGCGTGCATGCATCAAATATAATCGCTAATCAAGAAGAGTGTTTTGTTGTTCATTAAAGTCACTAAATAGAAGCAGTCCAAGTTTGCTTTAATTTCAACCGGGAGATATATTAATGTTTTTTAAGAATCACAGCAATTACATGAAACCGATTTTTCATCGTGTTTTCTTAAATTACACTAAGTTAGGTAGTATTTAAATTGGGCAATAGAGATTAATCTGCAAGAAATAGATGTTTGCTGACTTCTTGTCGTCTGTGTTAGTAAGGCGCGTCGGATTTCTGCATGGAGCTCAGGAAGATTGTGGGTTGTCTATTATATATAGTAGAGGTGTCTCTGTGTGTGCGTTTGTGTGTATGTTGGTATGTCTGCAAACTTCTCCAACGATACTCGACAAGTCTCCATGAATTAATATTTTCGTCAACAGCGTGGCCTCGGATGAATATCTTAGAATGCTTAAAATAGTTATCCTGGGCCAGTTTATCTAATAGCAGCTACCTTTTTCTTAATGTTGTATGTACTAATTTAAAAATTACGTAATAATTTGTAAAAAACCGCAAGTCATTCCCAAAATCTAAACCGGAAATTGTATCAGAGAGAGATAGAGAGAGAGAGAGTGAGCGAGAGAAATAGGGTGTGCATAGGGTGGGCGAGAAATTAAAAATTAATAATATACGCTAATTATGGGGAAATACTGGTACCGTCCTTGATTTTGTCTGTCTGCGTCGTGTTCTATGCTTCACTTTTATACCCATGTCATTCCTGCAACTAATTCGGAAAGTATTTCTGTTGTCGCAGCTGTTCGATTTTCTCTCCTATGTATTTGTAATGAGGCCATTCGTTGTCGATACTGTACATGGCTTGTGTGCTTTTGGACCTTATTTGCTGCTGTACGTATCTTTGTCATTCGTTGTCAACTATGTTTACGTCATGTTTTTATCTTCATCCTAAGATGCATGTGTACCTGCAATTCGTCCGGTATTAAAGCTTCTTTAGAGAGTTGGTGTTCTTCCATGGTATCTGTGATTTTCAATTATGTTGCTGTATTTTAACTTCATTCACAAATGTTTCACATCTCACAAATAGAAATATCGTAACATGCATATTTACAGTTCAAATGTTGTTATAAAACTGAATGTAACTTGTTATAGCCTTCCTGTTAATGTATATTCAAATTCTCTTTCGACAATATGCATTTATAATTGATGTATCACTACACACAAAAACATCATTGCAATCAGGTTGTTAAATACTAAGTTTTTGATGTCCTGCAAATGACTGTTGTTTTGACTCCAGCGTAGTTAGTTAATTAAACTGAAAATAGCAGCATTACATTAACTTTGGAAACTTTTACTTAATATAATATCATAATTTGATTTGTTTCGTCTTTTCAAATATGTGAAAATCAGGAGCCGAAGACCCCATTTAATATGACGTGTTACAAAGTTTTTCTCGAAATAATTTTAATTTACAAAATTAAAATTTGATGTCTCATTAAACTGCTAACAAATGAGAAAACTTAGGGCATAAGTCACCGATTAACTGGTATTAAAATTATCCGCCGACGAAGGTGATAGTTAATTAATTATTATTAATAAGAGTCTAATAGCTGGTTAAAATATATTTGTTATCATTATTTTTATGTCGTAAAATTAAATAACATGTACTGTATTATATTTGTCAGATGCCTGAATACAAAATGCCATAACGTTCGCTTACAATTAGTGAGAAGAACACAAACGATATATCATATATATAAATATATATATATATATATATGTATATATATATAAGAAGAGAGAGATAAATATATATATATAGAGAGAGAGAGAGAGAAATGGATTATATATATATATATATATATATATATATATATATATATATAGAGAGAGAGAGAGAGAGAGAGAGAGAGAGAGAGAGAAAGATATATATAGATATATATATAGAGAGAGAGGGAGAGAGATATGTATATATATAGAGAGAGAGAGACAGGGATGGATTATATATATATATATATATATATATATATATTCTCACTCGCTCTTTCTCTGTTTTTCTAACTATATCTACGTATATATATATATATATATATATATATATATATATATATATATATATATATATATATACAAACTACGCAGAAGTAGGTAGACACCTCAGAATACGTCAGCTATGTTTTAATTTTTAAATAGTGATAATCATATTATATGTGTATCCCCCGTGGTGAAATTGCCACTTGAATTCTATATCCAGCACACCTTATAAATGGCATTGTCAGGCTATCTTGAAATCTGAATTTACATTATGCAAAGCCATGACTGTTGGTTCTGCCATCATCTTTTATCAATCTGCCCGATTTTGTATCTATTTTCCTCTTGTATCGTCGTTTATATGCATGTCGGTACGAGTACATACGATTTTACCTTATTTTCTCTGAGATCGGCCTTATTTGGGAAATGGTTGAGTCTACCCAGACCGGAAGACCTACGCAACATCTTTGTCTCTATAACCTAGAGTCTACTTTCCTTTTCTTTTGTCCATGTCCAGCACCGGGAAGTGTACAAAGCAACAGTGATAGTGTGTAACATATATAATATATAGTAATTATTTTTTTTATCTTCATGTATCAATATATGTAGCATATGTTACATGAACACACGGATTATTAGGATTATCGGTTTCAGATTAGTTATATATATAAATCTGCAGGTAGACGTACTCGGCGTAAAATCTACACAAACCTCGATTTTCTACTTACCAAAATGCAATGAGTGATTACCCAAGTCAGCAAAGAGAAAAAATACTCAATACAATATCCTATGAATAAATCTACACCCTATGATTACAGTCGTCAGTGTTTATTACTAGTAAATTCTCTCTGTACATATATATATATATATATATATATATATATATATATATATATATATATGTATATATATATATATTTAGTAATATGTATAAATACTGATATAAATATATATATATGTATAAATATATATATATATATATATATATAGAGAGAGAGAGAGAGAGAGAGAGAAAGAGAGAGAGAGGGAGCGAGAGAGAGAGAGAGAAAGAATTGAGATTCTTTTATCTTTAAGAGGTCTTACAAATATGAGTAGAAATAAACATTATATTACTATAAACCATTAAAATGTATGCTTATAATTCGTCAGCAAATTCAAAAGTGGACAATTTAGAATACAATAGACACATTCATAGCAAAGCGGCAGTGTGTGGCTTTCTAATTATTGTTTACAAGAAGAATCGATATTTTATGATTAATTAAGCAACTCAAATATTCAAATCATCGAGAGAAAATTGAATTAAGAATGTTCATTGTATGTACTGATGAAGCACACATGCAATTTATAAGCCAAGCATATTTAAATGTAGTAACACTGATACTAATAATATTCATAATGATAAGAAAAATAAACTTCATCGTGAGCCTGGATAGATTATGCTGCTAAGTATTAGAAACATTACACCATTAAACTTATTTTCTTTTATTTTGAATATGTAGAATTTTATTTTTAATCTGATATTTTGAGATAAACTGAATTGACGATGAACAACTTTCACCTATTTATTTTCTAATTCTGTTTTTCAAATTAAAGAAAGATTAGTAGCTAATTTGGTGATATATTATCGATTTTGCGCTTGTCATACAGAGGTCAGCCAAGTTTGATTCCCATTACCTGACACTATGCTAGGTTATTCTCCAGAGAGTGAGATGTTGATTTTCTTTAGAATTACTTTTTATACAATTAAAAATGCGCACACACCAAATATACTCTCTCTCTCTCTCTCTCTCTCTCTCTCTCTCTATATATATATATATATATATATATATATATATATATATATGTATATATATATATATATATATATATATTGCTTTTATTATACAACCTAACTCGCAGCAATACCGGTATGTACTGAAAATATATGTGCCGTTATATCTGTAACAATATTAATTGGTCAGTTTAGGAGTTCTCATCATTTGTAGGCAGAGCACACACACACACACACACACACACACTCTCACACACACAAATATGTATATATATATATGAATAAAGATAGGCATAACATTATCCGACGTAACGGAAAATAGAAAAGAAGTAAGTGAAAAATTATTTTAATTATGAATTCATCAACGTTTCGTATTTTTGTGAGACTTACGCATGATGAAGAAAAATGCAGAAAAAAGTAATCAGACCCCCGAAATCTGTTTCCATCAGTTGGCTAAACTGCACAATCCCTCAAAAAGCGTTTTCCATAGGTGACCTAAATTGCACAATTACACGAAAAGCGTTTTCTATAGGTGACCTAAACTGCACAAGAAACCGAAAAGTGTTTTCCATAGGAAACCTAAACTACACAAGCCCCAGATAAGCATTATTCATAGGTAGGTTAAACTGCAGAAGAACCTACAAGCGGTTACTTTGCGGGGGGTTGCTTGACTGAAAAATCTTCTGAAAAGAGTCAAAAGTTTACGAACGCGCCTCTGTTGTATAAAAGAATAAAGAATGTAGAGACGCGTCTCTGTTGTACGAAATATTTAAAAGTTTAGAGACGGGCCTCTGTTGTACAAAGGAATCAAAACTTCAGAGGCACGCCTTTGTTGTACATAGAAATCAATAGTTCAGAACCGGACGAATTCTGCCACATAGCCCGCTCAGGTGTGCATGTAGAAATTCAGGAATACTTCCAGTACATTTCACGGTTTATTTTACATAAGAATACACTTTTAGATGTTATCTAGATTATTTTTGCATAGGGTACACATACTCATACAGACATACAGTGAGTTATATATATATATATATATATATATATATATATATATATATATATATATATATATATATATATATATATATATATTTATTTATCTACTTACGGTAGACATCCACGGAATAAAAATCCACAGAATTTCAATCGGTCACATAAAAAGTTCTCAATAGAAAATAGAGCGATGCATATAATTATTTTTATTGATACAGACATGTAAAAAAAAGGCAGTACACTGATTTGTCGATGTTATAGATCAATAGTTATTAGAAACTATAATCTTATCAGGGAAAAAAAGTATTATCTTTTACGTAGATGTTAATTTTAGAAAAAAACAATACTATACGTAACTAGGGCAGCTAGTTCATATATAGTAACGTTATATCCTCTATTTGATCGACCACTACGACTCTGTAAACCATTGGCCCATGTTAATATCTTTTTCTACACTCATTTAGGACAATTTATCATGCGTCTCTGCGGAATGTTTAGATCCCTATCGTTTGTTTTCTATACTTATACAACAATTGACCCGTTAAACAGTTGTTCCTTACGTAGTCTTCCTTACAGAAAGTAGAACGTAGTGTTATTTTTACCCACAAGATCTACTACCACTCTCGCATTATTCTTCGGAGAGTAATTATTTTTTTCCTATGACATTACTATAATTTTAATCGCTATTGCTATTATTATTTAGGTCCTTTAAATTGTGTGATTATATACGTAGTGCTTTCTTCTAATTACTCAATAGTAAAAAAAACAAACAAATCCCCCCTAAAATGCAGAATAAAGCGGTTGTTACACAATATCTGATTACGGGTCGCTTCAATTATTCTAGCAACGTAATGCTATTTTCTTTTCATTTATTTTGGCATTTCCCTTCAAATATTTCTGCAAACAAACTTTTGCTACCTAGATAACATAAGTATTACTGAGTGACTTATTTTGTATTTTGCAGGTTAAAACGATCGCATAGAAATGTTTAATCACAAACTGACGACGTTTGTTTTCATACTCGCTTTCTTTTACTAATGACTACCCGCTCATTAAGGCACGGGAGCTACTCGAGTTAAAGGGATTAATAGATTGTCAAGTAGCATCCTCCGTGAAATTACAGCCACTCCCAAAATATTCTACCTTTTTAGGCGATCACGTGTGAACAACCTGAAAAGTTGACGGAAAAAGCAAAGAAAAGTAGGGGAAAATGTTCATATAATAATTCAATGTAAAATGATCACCATTTTTTGGCGCCAGTGTTAGGACAGTTAACTTACTTCTTTTTTTCCTATCAAGGTTAAAACCGCTGCGTTTGATTGGGGGGGGGGGGGCACATGTTAAGTCAATTACGTGTGGTTTTGTGACTTTGACACTCCGAACTAAATTTGTTGTATAAAAGTTTTGTAAAGTTCAAAAAATATAGAATGGGCCGAACATTGGCGGATATTTTACGTTAAATATATATACAAGTAATCCCACGCTCTAAATTCTTTCCCTTTTCCACGGTGTTAACATTTAATCGCCTAAAAAAAGCAGAGTATTGTTTTCGGGATGGAGGTTTATAAACTAAGGCAGTTTATTTTTAAAATCTTATACTTTTTCTTTTAACTGTACGTCATTTTTATTTTAATACTAAACAATTAATTTTGGTTGTGTTAATCTTTTCCGACGAAAATTAAATAAATATCTTTGAAAGTGTCTAACTAATCAAATACATTATTTTTATGGTATTAATACACATATCAACAGTTTAGATATAAAATCCCTCACCAGCCCCAGCCCCGATAAAATGAGAGTCTACTCTTTTAATGGATTACGTGTGGACCCATGAAAAAAATTACAGAAAAAGTAACAACACATGTTTTTAGAATTTATCTCGGGGGTTCAGTTGCGCATATAAAATGTACGTATAATTATCTTATATTCTAGGGGTTTATGTCAGTTAAGCATTGTTTGCCATTGGAGATGAATTATGTGCGTTAATGTGGGGAGGGGCTTTTGTCGCAATTGCGTGTGTTTTTATCTGACTAATTTTTTTTTCTTTTAGTAACGCCTCCACTTCCCAATTAATAGCTGCCGGCATGGGGTGCTGGTATATATATATATATATATATATATATATATATATATATATATAGAGAGAGAGAGAGAGAGAGAGAGAGAGAGAGATGATATTAAGTTATTAAATAATGGCATGTATTTACATATTTTCATAATTTATTTGAGAAAAGCGACAGTAGTTGGAAAAAATATCACATCTCGCAATAGGTAAAAAATATTTTTGTACAGTATATAATATCATACTGCTTAAACATATCTAACAAAACTGGAGGTATATTTAAAAAATATAATGAATAGTCACAGTTGGCTGTAATACACGTGTTTTCAATTGTGTATGGTGTGATGGATTACTTCGACATGTCGACTTTCGATATTACTTCATTATGAATATATTACAATAGTTCCATAAAAGTAATCCATGGGCATGTGTTTGTAGCTCACAGCCATCATCAGCATAGCTAACTTAGACAATTATCGGATCTTCGCAAACAAAGTAAACAAATAAATGACATCTATAACAAAGCGACACAGTCCATCACTAGCGGAAATTAACTCAGTGGTAGAGCTTCGGGCTTTATACACTGGGGTTCCGGTTTCCAATATCGCTGAGTTAAACCACGCTGATTAGTCGTAAAACGACGAAGAATATGTCCCTGGATAATTTTATTTCAAAATTATATATAACACATGATCGTTATATTGGTGATGGAAAATTATTCTACGCTAGAATTTAGGTAAATACTTTTCGTATAACTGACTTCGTTCAAAAGTAACACAAACAAAATAAACATATTAATATATATATATGTATATATATGTATATATATATATATATATATATATATATATATATATACCATAGGTGTTTGTAATATTATACGCAAACATAGTTGCGTAAAGCACGATTCGTCGAATTTTCTATATATATTTACATTACATATTATTAATATTGGAGTGGATGTAGTAGTATATATAGACAGCTAATATCTAATAAGATTGTACTTGCTCTGCTCATATGCTACGCATATAGATTTTATTCTCTTTGCAAATTTGAAGAATGTTTGGCTGATAATGTAAGTTTGTATTGAATTCCCTGCACTTCAAATTATAAGTTAAAAATATAACGCCGAAATGGATACGATATCCACTGAGAAATATCAATATCGAAAAGTTTAGCTAGAAATACCTACACATGGGAAGAGTGCACTTGCCAAAAGGCTATACAGCTGGATAAGTATATTAAGTATTTATTTCTTATGAATTGTAATAGTTCTAACATTAAGAGTAGCAATCTGGAATGTGTACACATACACACGTTATATATATATATATATATATATATATATATATATATATATATATATATATATATATATATATATATATATAGAAAGAGAGAGAGAGATATATAGAGAGATAGATAGATAGATAGATAGATAGATAGAAAATTAGAGAGTGAAAGAGAGAATATATATGAGCTTAAACAAATATATTATTCAAGATTGAACATATTAAGTGTTATTTTTCTCCATATGTTAAACCAGGAATCGCATTCCCCTTCAACCTAAGCTGTTCAAAAATGATCAGGGAAGTTAGAAATCTTGTGAATTAATAAAACGATTCTTCAAATCGTCGACTTGCATGAAAGTGTGTATATCTAATCATATGTTCAGTTAACAACCAGAATATGATGCGCCCTACATCTCTTACAACCCTCATCAAAAACTCAAAAGTAACAACATACTTAAAACATTGAATTATCTTGAATAAATAAACCCTTTATAATCCAGGTCTTAGAACATGTGCCCTATTATTATCTGAGTCTGTCATGATAATGAAGTCAAAGAACCTGTTGTTAAACACCAACAATGAAATAATAGCCGATGAAGGCATAAAAGCCGTATGACAGACCCCTCACACTCCGACTCAAAATATATGTCTCCTTAGTCTACTCCCCCACATATGATCCCGAAAATGTATTTTTAAAATCTCTTACTTTCTTATGAATTCCTTTTGTCCTTTCCTCTTTTATCTTTTCTTGACATATTGATTTAATTTCTGGGGAACTACTTTTCGTAGTGATTATATATAACATACATGGCACAAAGATAATGTTTACCCCGGCATTATGTAAATTTTAAAAACTTAATATGTCATATCAGTCCCATAAGTAGGCTCTTTGGGGGGCTTCAGCACTGTGTGTATTGATCACTACCCTTTTCCCACTGTTCCTTTTAATAAATAACATTTATAAAATTCAATTTCAAAAATAATAATGAGTATAAAATAAATATTGTGACAAGATAACTATTTATATAAATAACTATAATTGTTTCAAAGAAATATTCTTTTTAACGGTGTCATAATCCCGATATATATTTAAGCCCTACCGAACTATAATTATTTCAGCATCTTACTAATTCTCACTATCATTTTGGTTCATACTATATCATATTATAGTATATATGTTATGCTTTGTTAGCACTTCTTACATAATTACCATGTACTTAAGGTATATAATATATCTCCTGACTATCATAGAACACTACTTTCTCATAAACTATTTCTTAATAGCTGAGTTATCTGATAGTAAAACACTTTATCAAGTTACTACGGATACATAGTTTGAGAATTATCTTTTAATTTAATTGTAACAATATTATTTTATAGGAATACAATAAAATATGTTGGTGAATTCCTGCTAATGAGTTCCGCAGTTATATGATTTTTTAGAAGAATTGGTTTCTCTTTATTGATGCCTTTTAAAGTACCGTCTTTTATTTTTCACTTTCTGATTTGAATCCGTTTTTGTAACTAACTTTTCTCGCTCGGTGATTATTAACTCCCGGATGTGTGATCGTCACCTAACGGGCGCCTTTCATGTATAAGCTTATACTTTTACCTTGTATCGCTAACATTAAAGACGGTTAGCAGAATGTCGGCTTTTGCGTACCTATTTTGACATGTGTTAGTCGTTATAGTGGATACATACCTAACCGTCTGCTTTTTGTTTACCATTTGTTACTTATTTGCAATAGTTTCTTAACGCAATACTGAATCAAAATTCAATAATTTTAAAGCTTATTTTCAACAAAAACACGTAGTTTTCTTGTTGAAAAATTACTCTTCCAAAAGCCTTCTAGAAGTCTTTCAATCTTTATGAATCTCTGAAAAAAAATCAAAATTATTTGAAGCATTATTTTATGAATCCACAGAATGGCTTTCCTCTAGTACGAGAAAGGAATACATTTTGAATAGCTTAGTTTTAGGGAAATGTAATTCTTGATTTAAACACATAAAAAATATACAAAAAATAAGTTCAGTCTTGAATAATATGTTTGTTTTTAACGGTTATGTATCCACTATTACTGCTATATTAACAATATTAAGTATAGTATATCGTATTAAACATTTCTATTACATTACTGGATATTATCCTGCAAAATGTCCTTGAAAATATAATTAGTTTTTTTAATAACTGGTCTGTACATTACTCCTTGATGCGTGTGTGACGAATGCCCATAGCCCGCTCGGGATCGCTGATCACTATGTGGTAATGATTGATATCACCCTGAAATCTCGTCTAAAGCTGATGAGATGTTGCTCAGATACTACAATCGAGCTGATTTGGAATCCATTGGAGAGCATATGAGAGACGCCCGATGATGTGAAACTATTTATCTCCCTGTTGATCAGTGCGCAAATAAGGTGACCGAATAAGTCAAAGCAGGCATTGAATCACATTGAAGCGAAAATTTAACATCAAGCCTCACTCTCTACTATAGGTCATCTTGATTTGTGCAGCTGCTATTGCTCATATGCAGCAGGAATCTCAACAATCCAACCGTCATAGAATAGCTACAAATATACAACAACTTATAGCATCAAGAACCAGGCTGATCTCACATATCTCCATCCCTCAAGCTATTCTCCTGACCTTGTCTATCTTGGGATCAAGGATGGCATTTCAATCTTCCATTAGAAATATACGCTTCGGGCACGCGACAAACACGTCCATATTTCCAAAATAGGAGATGCTCTCTCGAGCGATGCTGGGTGCATGAACCGCAACGACCCGGAACACAAAATCCTTCACAGCAATATCGGCCACGATAAGCCTGCCCCCACATCCTTATGAATTACGTCTACCGTCGCCGACAACGTGCCTTTCACAAGCAAGGAGACAACCTTCTCTCGATTATTTCCATATGCTGAAAATACGTCGTAGTTTCTGGTCAACACCTGACAATCCCCAAATGAAACAAAGTGCGTCTCGTAGATCATAGCTACATACACTACCAGGGACAAGAGATACCTCCGGACGCAAACCGCTTGGTTTTAAGCCATCATGTCATTCGCATTCACACTAGCCAATCGCAGAGTACTGGACTTAGCTTAAGCAGTGTCGCACCCGGTCCCAAAGTCTGCCGGAAAAAGGACGCCGTGCTATGCGCCATGCTCAATGTGGCCAAATCTTTTGGTATCTCGCTGCTGCGCGCATGCCGCCGACGTCCAGGGGAAAAGTTAGCTGTAAAGCCCTACAGCGAGAACGATGCACTAAAATTGAGACTCTTCCATTGCATTCTAGTAAAGGTTCGTCCAGAGAAGGGTCTTTGTCTTAGGTGAGTTTTATTTCCGGTGTAGCAGTTTACATGGCCTCCAGCATTTGCCAGATAGAGTTCTTTGCGACCGGTTGGAAGCCTTACAAATGTTGTTATGAAGGGAGCCTCCGAGAAATTGGTAGTGTTTTCAATGTTTTTACTCCCATATGGCTGAAGTCAAACAGAGGTGTTAAATTCCTCTTCTGCCGGAAGGATACATTTGTGCCGAAAGATAGGGGGTTAATTCTAAAAACTTTCCTCCACATTTAAAGGGAAGGGTGTTTTCCTTCATTTTCCTTCGAGTCGGAGAGAAAGATTGGATTCTCTTCGTCCCCGGTTCGACTTGTTTTCGCCGAGAGGGTTCGGAGCAGGGTGGTGTGTGTGCAGGTGTCCGTTTTGACAAATACAGTGTTGGGGCCGGATTTATTGCTAGTGGGGCAGCACCGGTCGGATGGCGAAAAGGTTTGCCCGCATCAGCTTCATGTAGATCGTATAGTCGGCTATGTGGACACTGTTCCTAGACGTTATCGAGTCCACTTGCTTCACATCCCAAAATTGGTGTAATTATGCTCCCAAGTAATCCGCGCACTGCTCAGGTTGGGCATTGTAAATGCGGCCCCGGGTACTCCTTCTGTCCTGGTATTCGGGCTGTAATTTCACACTCCTTCTCTTCATCTTTTTCATGGAGAGTCGTTCTGCTTCCTCCCGAGATGGGAGCAGGATGTCCCACATAGCATAACTCCTTTGGCAGATGTAGGTTGCTGGAGTATTTAGGCGCTCTGCCATATCCTCCTTTTTGAATGCGAGGAGGCGATTTTCCTTCAAGTCCGAGGGTACGAGGGGCAATACCCTGTTCTCAATCGCCTCCCAGGAACCTGGCAAGGCTCCAGTAACTCTCTTCGATGCACTGCTTATATTTTTAAAGTACAAATCCTTGTACTCCGGTGGGGACAACCACTTATCTGGGTTCTGCTCCCCCAAGCAGACTTCTCGGTAGTGTTGTTGTGACCTCACCCTGGTCCCTGATGGTGGAACCAAACACGCCTTGGCTCCTGAAAGTGGAGCCCTCTTTCTGGTGAGTCCGTAGGGTGTTGGAACTAGAGGGAATCGCTAGATTGGGTGAAACTGCCCCTTTTCCCTATTTTGCTGCCTCGTTTTCGGAACTTAGGCTCTTTGTACCGGAGCCACTCACAGATGGGACCATACATACCTCCACTGTAGAGGGAACCACCACATTTGATGATACTGCCCCTTTTTATTTTACTGCTCAATCGTTGGGGGGTGTTGCCCATTAGCGGAACAGCCGGATCACATTCGGGGATATTATCCCGCGTGAGAAGCTGCGACGCATTTACATTAGGGGAGTTGATGTCCTCTGCGAAATCCGGGCGGAATGCCCTGTCGCTTTCTCTTCTTTTCGGGGGAGCTGTCTTCTCGGGAAGCAACCCATGCTTCTCATCGATGTTTGGCCCCGTTGTTGTTTGGGGTTTGCGAACCCATTGTTTTTTTTTATTTAACCGGTAAGCCCTGTGGTTTTGGACTGGCTCTATGGATGTGGCATCTTTTTTAGTATTGTGTCTATCATCAGGGGAGCCATTGTGCCCCTGATGTATTTACATCCAGGCTGTACGCCCTGCTTGCCCTCGTTTGGTTTTTGAAGGAGTCACACTTTATGGAAGCCGCAGTCTTTAGGGATCCACCCCTGTGCTTGGGCATCCACTGGACTCTTCACTGCTTTGATTTTCGATGGGTGTCTTCCATTACTTTAGGGAGGGGCAAAACACCGTTTTGACCGGCGTAGAGTCTCCTTTTAGTAGGGAGCTCGTTTCAGCGTGCTCCCAAGGCGCGAAAACTGGCAAGAGGGGGAGATCGAACTGGAGAGAAGTAGGGTAGAGCGTTAAAAGAAGAAAGTAACTTTGTGACTGGAGGCTTATGGGAAGGTAAATGTGTTATCTTAACCCTAAGAGAGGAAGAAGGAAGATAGACAATGTGTGTCAAACGGTCAGGATGCCGCTGACAACAGGAAATAAGCGTGAGAAGGTTACTATATTTCTCTGCCCATCACTACCGTTGGATGGAGAAACCGCAGATGTCGTTGTGCCAATATTAGAGAACAAATACTACACTTGTATTTTATCCAAAAGGCCGAGAACAAAGACTAGCTAAAAGGACAAGAAAGATCATTTTCATTCATTTTTTTACTAGATTTCATGGAGCTTCCTTTCTTTCTCTCCGGAATTCGCGCGGCTCAGGCAAACCCCGAAGGGGATAGAGTCTGCATTGGCCAGTTGAGATGCTTTTGGCAAAACCCGAGAAAGTGTACGGGAGCCTCAAATAAAAGTCTGAGAATATATCAGCATTCGCCAGTAGGAGCGCCTCAGGCAAAAGCATCTGGATTATCCGGTAGGTGTGACACAGGCGAATGAGATAAAGACTGGGAAAGCGTACACATTCGCTGGGAGGTAAGGCCGTGGAATGATCTCAAAATACGATAAAGTTGTTTATGTAATTTTCATCTTTGATTACAAATAAAAGTGCGCCGAACAGATACTACACTTTAGTCGAAGGAAATAGAAGATAGTGAATGATGTTCTGCTGTTTGGTTGCTGTGTAGGGTCCAGACCTGTAACATAGGACTATTCTCAGACAAAACGCAGAGAAGAAAATCAATTGACAAGAACAGATAATATACATTGTTATAAGCCAAAAGGGCAAGAAAAAATATTTTCTTTAATTTTTCTTACTAAATTTCATAGAGATTAGCTAATATGTAGACCCTGGTATAGTGTCGAGCAGCGATAGGGTTGAAATTTTATAAAAATATTTCTGAGTGTACATTAATACTAATAAAGTATGGCTGTGCTTGAACAAAGATTGTAATATACTATCGTGGGGTCCGCGTTCGCGCCTTACCTTCATATAATACAAATATGTCACAGACTCTTACAAGGGTTTCTTCTTCCTACTTTCGTCGTTGTTTTCTTTTTTCTTTTTTCTTCTTTTTCTTTTATGATAGTGACGCTACATAACTGAACAATTTTCTGTCTTTGATACGACAGAGCCGCAGTATAGCGCCCCTATGGTAAATGCTTATTTAGAGCTTGTGTATTTTAGCACCCTTATCGAATACGTTTAAGGGGGCTTGTGCAGTTTAGCGCCCCTATGCTAAACGCTTGCTTGGAGCTTTGCAGTATAGCGCCCCTATGGTAAACGTTTATTTGGGGCTGGATCATGTTAGCACCCGTATGAAATACGTTTTAGGGGTATTGTGCAGTATATCGCTTTTATAGAATACGTTTTAAAGGGCTTGTGCAGTTTAGCAATCCTATGGTAAATGTTTTCTGGGGGCTTCTGCAGTGTAGCGCCCATATGGAGAACACTTTTAGTGGTGTGTGCAGTATAGCTCCATTAAGGAACACACATGTTGGGGCATGTGCAGTTTAGCACCCAATGGATAAAAACTTTTCGAGGGCTTGTGTAGTTCGGCGCCCCTATGGAATACGTTTTTTATAAGGCTTGTGCAGTATAGCACACATATGGAAAACAATTTTGGGGGGATTGTGCAGTATAGCGCCTTCATAAAACACGCTTTTTAGGGTCTTGTGTGGTTTAGCACCCTATGGAAAAAGCTTGTTTGTGGCCTGTGCAGTATAGCGTTTTTTATTGAAAACGCTTTTCGTTAGAATGAGCAGTTCAGCGCACCTATGAAATACGATTTTTATGGGTCTTGTGCAGTTTATCAACCTTATAGAAAACGCATTGCGGTTGCCTATGCAGATTAGCGCCCTTATGTAAAATGCTTTTTGTTGCTTGTGCAGTATAGTGCTCTTATGGAAACGCTTTTTGGGGCTTCTGAAGTATGGCGCCCCTATGGAAAACGCTTTTCAAGGCTTACGCAGTATAGTGGTTCTATGGAATACGTTTTAGGGGGCTTGTGCAGTATTGCACTCCTATTGAATACGTTTAGTTATTTTTCTTCTTCTTCTTGAACAGGGGAGCAAACGACCCTGCAAGGTTATTTGATACGACAAGGGTGCACAATTATGAGTTGTTTATGTTTATGTGGAGATAGGTACGTATATATTATGCACACCTGAGTGGTGATAGGTACGTACATAGTAGACACACCGGGGCAGAGATAGGTGCGTATATAGTATGTGCACCGGGTTCGGGATAGGTACGTATATAGTAGGCGCATCAGGACGAAGATTGGTTTGTATATAGTATGCGCAGTGGGGCGGAGATAGGTATGTATATCATATGTGCATCAGGTAAACAATAGGTAAGTATATAGTATGCGTACAGGTGCAGAATAGGTACGAGTATAGTATGTGCAGCAGGGATGAGATGAATACGTATATAGTATGTGCACCAGACCGGAGATAGTTACGTATATAGTATACGCACCAGACCGGAGATAAGTACGTTTATAGTATGCGCACCGGAGCAGAGATAGGTACGTATATAGTATGCTCACCGTGGCGGTGATAGGTACGTATATAGTATGCACTGGGACGGCAATAAGTACTATATAGTATGCACATCGGGGAAGAGATAGGTATGTATATAGTATGCTCACTGGGACGGAAACAGGTGCGTATATAGTATACGCACTGTGGCAGATATATGTACGTATAGAGTAGGCGCACCGGGGAAGAGATACGTGTATAGAAGGCGCAAACAGATGTAGTACTTTTAATAGAAATATGTTATACTTTTGCCCCGGGCAACTGATGAGGAAGAGACAACTTTCGCCAAACGCAACAGTGGGAATGTGATAACGGGGAGAATGGGTGGTTAAATGGAACGACGATATATATATATATATATATATATATATATATATATATATATATATATATATATATATATGGTAAATTATATAGTTTTGGTTAAGGGGTAGATAAGAGTTTCGACGTTGTTCAGGAATCAATTAAAAGCAATACATATTTCATTATATATTTCACAAAACGTGAGGGGAAGTCGGTTGTGCCAAGTAGCAACCACTTTAAAACTAAAATGGCATGTGAATGAATGACATCATTATTATTTTTAATACGTTACAACAGAGAGAGAAATTGGCTGGGTTAAGATAAATAAGGGGTTAGGAGGGCAATGTGGAAAGAAGGGAAAGATTGAAATACGGAAATACAGAAAGACAGAGTAAGAGCGATAGTGCGATAGGAGTTTAATATAACAATATGCACTAATTTTTAACCTATATATGTATATATGTATTAAAGCAGATATATATATATATATATATATATATATATATATATATATATATATATATATATATATATATATATATATATATATATACGAGTGGCGTTCAATAAGTAATGCCCCTGACCAACTTCCAGTTGTCTGATCTAGATGAAACCTAGCATGTGTAATGATTTATATATGTATGGGTAATGTTGCAAAAACAGCTCTGAACTGGTTCTTATTTACAGGTGTTTAAACTGAGGCAGGTGTTAAATGGAGCCAGCTGAGTGTCGCGCAGTGATCCGGTTTTTTGTATTTGAAAGGACGCACACCAAAGGAGACTTTTGATTTAATTAAAGAAACTCATGCTGATGATGTCCAATCATATGATGTTGCAAAACGTTGGCACCGTGAATTCAAACATACACGGAAGTCTGTGGAAACAGCTCTCAGGCCTCGTCGCGTCTCTTCTGCCATTGATGAGGCATCTGTCATTCAAGTTGAGGCTGCCATTTGGGAAGTTCGACGCATTATTATTTGCCAAATAGCCCAAGAGGTAAAAATTAAAACAAAGTCCGTGGAAACTATCATTCATGACTATTTACATATGCATAAGGTATCTGTCAGATGGATTCCCAGGTTGCTCACACCTTTCCAGAAGAAAGAACGCGTCGAGTGCTCGAAGATATATTCGGAGATGTGCCAAGAAAGTGAGTCAAAGTTTTTCAAAAGACTGATTACACAGGATGAAACTTGGTCCATCAGCATAGTTCAGAGACGAAAGCCCAGTCAATGCAGTGGAAGGTCATGCTCACAGTCTTCTGAGATCAGGACGAAGTAGTGATGCCAGAGTTCCTGGCAAAAGGTACCACAATTACAGAAGCCTATTACGCTTAACTTTTGATGAAATTAAGAGAAGCTATCAAAATCAAGAGGCGGGGCAAGATCAGCAAAGGTATCCTCTTCCTGCAGGACAACGGTCTGGTTCACAACTCGCATGTCGACAGATCAGTAGAACGAGCGTGTGGCTATGAAATCCCAACTCATCCACCTTACTTTCCTGACCTTGCACCCTCTGACTTTCATCTTTTCCTAGCCATGCATTGATTTTAGAAAGAAAAGCGTTTCCTAGATTATGCAGCTTTGATTTCTCAAGTTACGACGTATTTGCAGGGCCCACCTGGGGTGTTCTACAAAAGCAGTGTCACGAGTTACATCAAATGATGGGAGAAATTCATAACTCTAGGTGGTTCCCATGTAGAGAAACTCGAATAACTGTGCAAAGTTTCATTAATCGACTGATATGGGGAATAGGTCAGGGGCATTACTTATAGAAAGCCCTTCGTGTATATATGTATATATATATATATATATATATATATATATATATATATATATATATATATATATATAAGGTCAAAACCTAAGCTAATAAATAGAAAAGTATTAATGTTTAAATATATTTTCTAAAAGATACAGTCAGTCACATAGTCATATTCTATCATCGTAAATGTTAACATATATATATATTTTTTAAATTTATTTAAATATTAATACATAAGAACCGACCATTATTGATTTAAGAATATATATTATTAGTTACCCGGTTGATTATGTGGGCACATTATTTTTTGGAAAACTTTACCAGTAAAAAAAGGCGCATTCCAAAACACAAACATGCCTTAAAAATCTCTTCAAGAAGTGATAAATACAATTAATGTTTACATCATATTTTGAGTTACATTAAGCAATACATTTTTAAATAGATGTGTGTATGTATCTTATATATATATATATATATGCATATATATATATAAATATATATATATATATTATTTCATGTATCTATATTAAATTTATGAGGAGATACTATATTTTAATACTTGTTTTAACAATGGTCAATACATGTCTACAGCTAGATAGTAAGTAATATATGATACATTTTCATAACTTATATATATATATATATATATATATATAATATTTGATAATCGGTTTAGAAACATTCTAAAACAAGGTTCTCAAATCGAAGTAAGTCATACACTTGTACTAGAACTGGAAATTTAATATAACTATTGGACTAAACTAAAGCTTGATCTGTATGCATATATATATATATATATATATATATATATATATATATATATATATATATATATATACATATATATTATATATTATATATATATATATATATGGGGGTTCCTTTGTGTATACGTTTTTATAATTTCTTAACTGATCACGAAATATAATATAATAGGCAAAGTAATGTACATTTTTTCATAGTATATATATTTTATTCGAATTCTTTGTTGGATTTTACCTTTCTGGCGATTGTGAAATGTCAACAGTTATATAAAAAATACATATTATCAGAAAAAAGTACCATGAAAAATATATACTCAGCAGTTTCTGCTGTTTTATGGAATGAACTTTAAAAATAAAAATATTTTTAAAAAAACAAATATACATATATATATATATATATATATATATATATATATATAAGTCAGGTTTAATTCATATTCCAATAACAATATCTTTAGTTTATTATATTCATTTTTATTCTTTGACATTTCCAAAAAACATAACATTTCTGTGAGATGTTTTTATGGTCTAGTTCATTTGCTATGAGGCAAACAGTATTTTCTCTCAATATCGTCTTTGCAACGCTACAAAATTACTAGAAAAATTTACAAAGAGTAAAAAGCTCTTCGATGTAAATTTTTTGAAAAAGCCTACATTATACAGTGGTTCATTTTTGTGCAAAACCAAATAAAAAACAAAGAAAAGAGCAAACTCATATATATATATATACTGTATATATATATATATATATATATATATATATATATATATATATATATATATATATGTAGATATAGATATAGATATAGAGATAGATATAGATATAGATATAGCATTGGGACAATAAATTAAAAAAGAATTGGATGTACATCAGGCCTAATCAAGCAATATGATGACACAAGCACGCGCCCAATACTCCGAATCTATTTTACTGTACATCATTATCAATGCACATATAGAAAACTAAAAGTGAGAATATTCCATATAACACTGAATCAGTTATACTTAAAATTACCTTCTCATCCGGGGTTTGTCTACTCTATATTCAGAGAAGATTATAGCATAAAACTCCCTTATTATTAGAGTTACTCTTCACAAGTATCAAACATGGACTTATCATTGAGTCAAATAAAATGACATATTTTTTAGTGTAACTAAGATATAATTCATGATAAAATAGGATGCTAGATTATGAGCATTCAGATGTTATAATATCAGTAAAATAAAGGAGTATAATTTAAAATCAATGAAGATATGAATCCAATTACATAAAAGTAATTTAATCACTCTATACACAAAAATGCTATTATTTTTCTATTGGTGAATTTCAGTTCTCCCAGACGAAGGGCTCGTCGGTCGGCAAGCTGTACCTTTGTGGAGAAGCAACTAAATAGAATCCGTAATCACTATGAGATTAAGTTCAATTGTTCTTAAAACACTTATGAAACTAGATTTTTCAAAAGTATTTATACTAAATTATAAAAGAGTCAATTTAGTTAATATAGTTTTATCGGACACAATGTATCTTATATTGTAGAATATTTTATGATAGTTGGAATTATTTACTAGACACTATCCTCCAGTGTCTTTGGTCTCTCCGTTAAAGGGTCTGTCAGGACAACATAACATTAAGATACGTTTCACTACGAGTAAACCCTGACAACATTTTTCAAAGTAACAGGGTATTTGAAGGCAAAACAAGATCCCCTTGATACGGGTATACACTGGCTCATACGAAGAATGGTTCACCTTTTCCAATTAATGTTACTTCAAGTAACAGCACTCAGCTAGATTCTTCACCAGACTAGATGAATTATTTTCCTGGAATCCGGAAAGAATAAGAGACGACAAAAAATATACTATACTGTAGTTAAGAGGTCAATTAGGGAGAGAAAATTAATGTTCTTTACGTTTTTACTTACTCAAAGTTTGACAGGTACAGGAGAACTTTAATAGAATATTCGAATACTTATGTATCTCATAAAAATATCAATCATTAGGAAGGGGTCTCTTGATTTTTGAGAAATTCGATAGTAGAAAAATGTTACAATACACTAATATTGCATAGTTTTACTATTTAGGGAATAAGATTAAAGGCTTACTCAAAATTCCGTTTCTATATATTTATACACACACACACACACACACACACATATATATATATATATATATATATATATATATATATATATATATATATATATATATATATATGGGTAAGGTACACGATAATTCATGAAAATGAAATGCCGTGGTGGATAAAATGTGTGAAAAATGACAAACGGAAAACAGGTTAAATGCAGGAGAAAAAACAAGAACAAGAGAGTTGACCGGTTTAACACACACCCACACACACACACACACCCGCACACACACACACACACATATATATATATATATATATATATATATATATATATGTGGGTGTATATCCATTGGATATATAAACAACCAGTTCGAGAAAATATAATGCCATGATAAAGGACCCAAATAATGTTGTATTACAATCATGGGCAAATATATGCTACTCATATGAACCCCAACAAAACATTTTAGATCTTATATAGAAAAGTAACAAATATACTCAAATCAGTTTCTAATCAATTGTGTTATCATAAACATTATTTAATTTACCAAATATAATGATTAATCTGAATACAGATGATGAGAAATATCGTATTTTTCAAGTTTTGAAGATTTACTCTGATGTAATAATGAACACATGTGTTAAAACCCGCGTGGTCATGAATAAACATTGTTAAATTATTTTTTCGCAGATTTATTATGTTTAGAAATTCATGAATTATTTATAAATTTGACAATTTACGTAATTTTTATATGAAAGCTGTGTTTACATAAACTATTAACTAGTAAGCTTAGTTTGATATGTAGAATTTTAACATATCCTGGGAGATTCAATAGATCTTAATTGTAATAGTAAATGTATTAATTGATATCCTGGGGATATTTTGAAGTGTTCTTACTTTAACTTAAATATATATGTATAGATATATTTTAAGACATAGGTTTGTAAATTAATGATTTTCCAAGAAACACGTGTAATGAAGTAAGCAAGGCTTTGCAGCACAGTCACAATCAAGAATTTAAATAATACCGTATAAGTTAGCAAAATAACTTACTCGTGGAATGCAAACAGAGACACCTTAATTTATCCGCCGTGACTGTTAAAGCGAAACATGTAAAATGTAACAGTTATAGGCAAGCAGTGTATACACAAATTTGATCGAATCTACCTGTGTTTAAAAAAATCATGATGCATGCAGGGGTATAGATATATTGCATCAACAACTACAGTCGAATAATGAATGTAACTATCTGAAGCTAAAACGATTCTATTTAAGACTATTGTACTTATTATGTAATAGTATAGTATATACTATTTCAGACTAATGTACTATCTTTAAATGCTCAATTCAGGGGCATAGTGTAATGTAGTTCTTGCTCTGTGGTCATGATACTATCTCCCCGTTTTAAGAGGTGTGGCGGTAGTGTAGTATATGTTCTGTTGTAATGACACCATCCTCCCAGGAATTACCTTTCCTCTTTTTTAGAAGTGTGGAGGTAGTGTAGTATCTGTTCTGTTGTCATGATACGATCCTCCAAGGCAATCCCCCCTTTTTGAGTGGTGTGGAGAGAGTGTAGTATCGGGTCTGTAGTCATGATACTATCCTCCCAGGCATTACCTCCTTATTTTGAGAGGTGTTCAGATAGAGCAGTTCTGGTTCTGTTGTCATGATACCCTACTCCCAGGCATTACCTCCTCTTTTTAGAGGTGTTGGGGTGTTGTTCGTGTAATATCTGTTCTGTTTTCTTGATACCATCCCACCAGGTATTACCTTCCAATATTTTAGATGTGTGGAGGTACTGTAGTATTTGTTCTATTGTCATGATAGCATCCTCCCAGTCATTCCCCCCTCCTTTTTGAGAGGTGTGGAGGTAGTTTAGTATATGTTCTGATTCCATCAAACTATCCTCCCAGGCATTACCTCTTCCTTATATGTGTATGCCATATAAAAGCGAAAATCACATACGTAGACACACGAGATCATGTGAAAAAATGTTATCAAGATACCTAAAAATCAGCCCTCGAGCATATCTCGGTTTTTTCAATCTAAAATGGTGAATGTTAATTACATTGTTAGAAAGTGACCCAAAGTCATTGATCAGAATTCATTCATTATTCTAAGGAATGAACACAAACTCATGCAATATTTGCACAGCTTTGTTACTAGATTATAACAATATCATGACATTCTATCTGAGAATTCGTGGCAAGATATATATATATATATATATATATATATATATATATATATATATATATATATATATATATTAGTCGAGTATGGTATACATCCACAGGGTATAAATCCAAGGGAGTTGAACCGGGTTTACGAGAGTATTCAAGAAAAATATAGAGCAGAAATATATATGATAATTTATTTCATTTTGACTACAACGGTAATTTTATTTCGTGATCTGAAGATCGAGAGTCCATCAAACTGCTCTCGTGAAACAAAATCAATTTTGTAGTCAAGATGAAATAAATTATCATTTATATATATATCGAGAGAGAGATACATATATACATATATAAAGAGAGAGAGATAGATACATAATTCTATGTACATATATATATACATATATGTATATATATACATATATATATATATACATATATGTATATATATAAATATATATATATATATATATATATATGCATCATATAAATATATGATTATGAAATATGATGAAGTTCCAATATACAATATTCCTTGTAATCGATCCAAGACATTTTTCATCGTCTATTACCATTTGTCCATTCGCTTCCTGCGATTTTATTAAGGTATCCCGCAGGACATTAGAACTGCATTCAAAGTAGGAAAAAGACAAAAGGAAACCAAGTATCAAACTAAAATAAATCATAGCATCACCGAAGAAGAAAAAATCGTTTCAAAACGGAACCAGAAAAGCAAATATACTGCGAAATATATAAAATAAATATATAAATACTAAACAAAACCTAGGATTTAACAAGTCTGTCTTTTTATTATTGTCGACCGAGACTAAAATTAATGGCCTGAATGCAAATGTCTGGCTTTCATACAACAAACCCTAAAAGTTCAACGTCGCGTCTAACAAGTCTATTGTAGGTGACTTACCGGGTGTATAAAATGTAATGTGCAATTTCCCATTGACCAGGATTAGAAGTCTACATTTTACGCCAAGTTGCATTTGATAGTATGATAAGCAAGAGTATTTTATATAAGTTATACATATATATATATATATATATATATATATGGTAAAATGAAAAAGGAAAACCAAAAACTGGATGTTTTTTATGTGTACATCAACGTTTCGTCTTTATTTATAAGACTTCATCAGGATGATGATATAGGGAAAAGATATCATGCAAGCACGGATACATGTAGGGTAGACATGTTGGGAAGAAAAATAAAATAAAATGAAAAATAAAGGCAGCGTCTAGCTGGACGTCCGTACTTGTTAGAGAATGAAAAATGAGTGGGAGAAAAAAGGGGAAGGGTGGAGGGAGCAAGGACTACTGTGGCTGGCGATGAGAGAAAGAGGTGGGGCATGAGCAGGGGTAAAATGGATGGCAGAGAGAGATTGGAGGAAAAGGGGGAGGGGGTGTTTGACCAGATGGCTGTGGTCGAGATTGAAGGGGAAGAGTGAGTTGGAATGTTTGTGTGTGTGGGGTGTATGCAGGGGAATGGGGATGGGTAGAGAGGGAGGGGGGGGGCTGTGATTTTGGTGGATGGGCGAAAGTTATAGTCTTAGAGAGCGTTTGAAGAAAATGAGGGAATTTAAGAAAAGGTATGGGAGAAAATGGATGAGAGGGGGAAGAGGGAGGATTTGTCGTGATAGGGTGTGAAATATTTGAAATATTTGGAAAATGATAGCAATGGGTGAGGGATTGGAGTGGGTGGGGGAGGGGGGTGATTGAAAGGGTGGGTGAGGAATATATTTGAAATATTTGGAACATGAGAAAGTTTATTTTGACTGTAGTATTAAAAATGTGAGGGAAAAAATGAGGAAAAATAAGAGAAGATTCAGGGAGAAAAGGGAAGGGTGTGGGTGAATGGAAGAGTGTCATAAGGTTAGAGATGAAAATAAAAGTTAGCCATGATCAGGCAAAAGACTTTGTTCTGTGAGGATGATCTTGCTTATTAAGGGTGATAGGTTAAAGAAACCATTTCGCTGCTTGATAGTAGTGGAGGATGTGATGAGTGCAGTTTCCAATAATCTTCGCCGAGATTTGTTGTGGATGTGTTTAGTGATTTTGGCTTGTTCAAATTTGAATGCATGACCATATTCTAGAGCATGGGAGAAAAGTGCACTAAGAGGGTTGTTGTTTTTTATATCCCTTTTATGTTCATTTAATCGTTTCTTTAATTCACGTTGTGTTTCTCCCACGTAGAATTGATGGCAGTCATTGCAAGGGACAGTGTATAGCGGTGTATTGGCCTGCCTCTTTTTAGAATTCTTAGAATCCGGTCCTTTCAAATATAGACTACCTCCTAACATCGAATACTTTAGATACATAGATGATATTTTAATTTTCCTCCCCACAGACACACAAATCATTCATGTTAAGGATAAACTCAACACAGTAGAACCCTCCATAAAATTCACCCATGAGACTGAAATAAACGGCTCTATTCCCTTCCTTGATACTCTTATAATTAAGTCCAACAATAAACTAGAATTTAAGGTACACCGCAAAAACACTCACAAAAATGACTACATACATTTCTACTCCCACCATCATAGCAAGATCAAAACAGGTATAATTATAGGCTTCTTCCTACGCGCCCTTAGAATATGTAGCCCCCCACACATAGATGAAGAAATAAAATACATTTTTAATTCCCTAAAAACATTGCAATACCCCACACATTTCATATTAAATGCCAAGAAAAAAGCCTTCCAAATATTCTCCAGAAACACCACACAAAAAAATCAAACCCCTAACACCTCTCTCATAGACAGACCCCTTCTCCTACCCACGCATTCCAATAACACATCCATATGCAACACGCTCAACAAACTAGGCATTCCAATAGTACAAACCACTTCTCAATCCATAAAACAAACTTTAAACACATCCAGACATTTCCAAAAAACACCCACATCCCATGCCGGCTTATACACTGTCCCTTGCAATGACTGCCATCAATTCTACGTGGGAGAAACACAACGTGAATTAAAGAAACGATTAAATGAACATAAAAGGGATATAAAAAACAACAACCCTCTTAGTGCACTTTTCTCCCATGCTCTAGAATATGGTCATGCATTCAAATTTGAACAAGCCAAAATCACTAAACACATCCACAACAAATCTCGGCGAAGATTATTGGAAACTGCACTCATCACATCCTCCACTACTATCAAGCAGCGAAATGGTTTCTTTAACCTATCACCCTTAATAAGCAAGATCATCCTCACAGAACAAAGTCTTTTGCCTGATCATGGCTAACTTTTATTTTCATCTCTAACCTTATGACACTCTTCCATTCACCCACACCCTTCCCTTTTCTCCCTGAATCTTCTCTTATTTTTCCTCATTTTTTTCCCTCACATTTTTAATACTACAGTCAAAATAAACTTTCTCATGTTCCAAATATTTCAAATATATTCCTCACCCACCCTTTCAATCACCCCCCTCCCCCACCCACTCCAATCCCTCACCCATTGCTATCATTTTCCAAATATTTCAAATATTTCACACCCTATCACGACAAATCCTCCCTCTTCCCCCTCTCATCCATTTTCTCCCATACCTTTTCTTAAATTCCCTCATTTTCTTCAAACGCTCTCTAAGACTATAACTTTCGCCCATCCACCAAAATCACAGCCCCCCCCCCCTCCCTCTCTACCCATCCCCATTCCCCTGCATACACCCCACACACACAAACATTCCAACTCACTCTTCCCCTTCAATCTCGACCACAGCCATCTGGTCAAACACCCCCTCCCCCTTTTCCTCCAATCTCTCTCTGCCATCCATTTTACCCCTGCTCATGCCCCACCTCTTTCTCTCATCGCCAGCCACAGTAGTCCTTGCTCCCTCCACCCTTCCCCTTTTTTCTCCCACTCATTTTTCATTCTCTAACAAGTACGGACGTCCAGCTAGACGCTGCCTTTATTTTTCATTTTATTTTATTTTTCTTCCCAACATGTCTACCCTACATGTATCCGTGCTTGCATGATATCTTTTCCCTATATCATCATCCTGATGAAGTCTTATAAATAAAGACGAAACGTTGATGTACACATAAAAAACATCCAGTTTTTGGTTTTCCTTTTTCATTTTACCATCACGTCGGATTACCTTCATCCTTCTATTCCCATATATATATATATATTCAATATATTTTTGTAGGTACAAAGTTTTAATAAACAGTAAAATGATGCCATTATTATCTATAGTAAAGATTTTTTTATAATTTATATTATGAGAGAAATAAAGAACAACGAGATAATGAATCACTTCGTAACTTTTTCTTTCTCTATGAAGATGAGTTTTATAATGTAAATCATAAAACAAGTCTCACTATAGATAATGGCAGGGCGCCTAACATTATTTGACTGTGTATATATATATATATATATATATATATATATATATATATATATATATATATATGTGTGTGTGTGTGTGTGTGTTTGTGTGTATATATATATATGTATAAAATATGAAACTCAAAGTATACTTTTAGTACATAGAACTTATTGTGAAATAGTTTAAGCTAAATATACCAGACAGAAAAATTAGGAAGATGAATGAAATAAGAGGGATAAATGTGTACGAATGACAAATCTAGTTCAACGTCCATTGTTCAATGCAACGTGTACTCGGTAAAAACATGTTTAATTTTTTTCCGTAAGCCAAGGCTTTTCAAAGATTAAAATCTTATCATCAAAGGAATTACATAGATGGATAAGTTGGCAGTGGACAAGCCAAAATTTAAAATTTGAAAAAAATTGAGTAATGGAGAGTAAGACTGTGCGTTTAAAAAATATGGGGTCTGTCTAGTCGGTGAATGTCCGTTGATAAGGTATGTGGTGAAGGGAGATTTAAAGATGGGAAAAGGGGTTTCGTTAAAGCAACATTGAAAATGTTCAGAAATGAAGTAAATTCAATAGAAATATGGTTAGTCTAACTGTAAGTAGAACGCACTTATTCGGAAGTGATTTTGAGAATTCGGGCCATTTTAAAATACTTCCGTGGACCGAGAATGAGAGTAGTTTTTCAGAAGTTGAGATTGAATAGTGTATATTAAACGCGGACAGTCGGGAATTTAAGTAGTGACTTCGATCGAGTCTAAGAAATACGACAGCTTTGTTTGGTGACAAGACCAAATAATGATGTTGGCGAAGGAATAAAGATAAAAGATAAAAGATAAAGAAGGTGGGTGATAGTATTAGTTAAAAGAACTGTAGCTAATGCTGGGAGAACAGAAGGAGAATGGTTTGTTTGGTGACTGCTTTTTGCTAGTAAACAAATAACACCAGTGCGAGTTTGTGTGGGGTTATCATAAGCTAAAAACAGAAGTGAATTTAGGTCAGTAAGTAAAAAATTCTGAAGTAATTAAAACGAGTTTTAAACGAACTTATATATAATTCAGAAAGTTTAAAAAGGTTCAAATTTTAAAATTAGGGTCAAATGAATAGAAATCTGGAATTTACGTGTTTAATATGTAATAATTCGGACAAAAACTAGTGGTTAAGAGTTTGATGTATACATCTTTTTAAAATTCCCAGTTAGTTAAATATAAAATGCATGACTAAGTAAGAAACTTTAATGTATAACTGAAGTAAATATTGGGAACAGCGTTAGTCTGCTTGCAACAATTTATTTCCAGTACAAGGATTATGGGGTAGGATTGGGTTGAATTGTGTAACCTAAGTCACGCACTAGTGTTTTAAAATTATAAATAGATTTTAAGGGGGCAAATGGACTATTACGTATACAGAGTCGATGGATCGAATACAAAGAAGATAAAAAAGCAACGGGGGATAGGAATTAGAATGTTGAAGTAAAAGCGGTTAAGGATTAGTGTAGTGGAGGAGAATAATATTAGTTCTCAATTTGCATTAAGTGTTATTATGTGTTACGGGTTAACATAGTTATTAGGTGTACAGGGGAGGATACGCTATGTTATTGAGATAGTTATTATTAAGGTTGGAAATATTAAGAATCAAAACATTAACAAATTATATAATTTAAGAATTGATCTTATGTTAGAGAAGGGGCTGTTGACTGGATGGAGGGCTGCCAGATGGAGTCATAAAATTTATGTATTCAAATTTTCGCTTGTGCCTGCAATTTGAGATAAGCTAATTTTTAGAGTTAATAATAGTTTTGCTTTTAGCTGCTGTCGCTATCATAAATGTTTCTAATGTACATATTTGGCAGAAAGCGGATCCTGGAGTGTAGGATTTAGACCTTTTTAATATAGCCCAATGTAGGGAGTAGGGAGGATTTTTACTGTTAAGGATTTTTATTAGATTGGATAGAGAGGTGTCAGTGCCATTGTTATTATCAATGGTTTGAGATTCCGTTATTCATTGGGGAAGGCACTTGCCCCAATGAAAGTGTGTATTTTGTATAGGATTGTTATTTTAGTATTTGTGTTATTTATAGTATCTGAAATGTTTTGGATTTGTATGTTCAAGTTCTGTGCCAAAGTTCATTTGGAACTGTTAGGTGCACTTTCTCATTGACCATTGTAACCTATAAGTGGTTGTCAGAGAATGTTTACGATAATGCCGCCTCGGACGTCTGAAGCGTTTTTAGAAGGGAGATTAATCTACATATCCATGGCACAATAGCTCCACAACAGCAACCATTGTCTTTGTTGAATACGAAATCAAAACAAAAACAACTTTTTCCGATTGTAGTAGTTTTCGATTTAAAGGAGAAGCAGTCGTTGAAGCCAAATGCAGATGCATAGAAGAATTTGATACAGAAGTACAATCAAATAAATGTGCACCAATGCAATTTAAATGTATGCATTTTTGTTGATAAATTCCTCGTTAATAAAGATAATAAAAATGTCGTATTAGAACCTTCCGACCATATATATATATATATATATATATATATATATATATATATATATATATATATATATATATATATATATATATATATATATACATGGTCGGACTGAAAATGCAGACGCATGTGTATTGATATTATAAAGTATAAACCTGGAATATTACAGTGGAATCACCTCTAAAAATAATTGAAGCTGGAATTGAGATTAAGAAATGAAATGTGCAATAATAACATCACACAATGTTTCTAATATATGCAATGGTTTTTCTTAGCACTTTCTTGGATATTTGTGTGTTGGTTAACACAAGAATGACATAAATATGTTTACTTTAATTATACAGTAGATTTCATTCAAATAGTCAGCTACAGTAAACAGGAAATGTGATGAGTTAGACAAAGTAACAAGTAAGGCTAACTGATTTTGACAATTTTAAAAATGTTTGTCACTTTAAAGAAATGCGAATATTACTACAATTTGTAAACGTTAAGAAAAATAGAAGTTGGAATAAACTGGTTCTGGCAATTAGAGAGGTTTAACTATTAGTAAGAGATGAATGTAAGTCAATTATGTCAACATTTGTTTAATTTAATTTTTAATATAACAAAAACAATTCAAAATTTCCTGACATGTGCAGTATGGATACATTGTTAAATACAGGCAGGCTCTACAGCTGAGAACAGACAGCCACAGAATTCAGTCCATTCGAGGTAATGTGGTAAATACCAATCGCTCATGGATAATTTATATCATGAAAAAATGCATTAAACAAATGATACTTTATTTAATTCATCAGCTAACCCATTAGTGTGTGTAATTCTTTTTACATTGCTAATTTTAATCTATATTTAATTCTTGAAATCTAAATTCTAACTTCAATATTTTAAGACTCGATTCCACTTATCCTCTACGTTATTTAAGGATCTTCATAAACATGTGTCCGCATTGTCAGTGTAGTCCACTTTGTTAAGTTATTTCAGTTTGAGAATACACAATGTATTTTTATTATAATTTTAAAAGGAAACAAATAACAAAACCCTACAGCATCAGTGATCAGATTCCCTTTGAGTAATCTATATTTGAGTTGGGGGATATATTAGTAACAATTTCTAATTGAGTCGAACCAATAATCATTATGGCATCAGAATAATGCGAGCATATAATTCCTTAGTGAACTAGATATGCATGTATTACTTCTCATCCGCTTGAAAAACATTAATTTAAATTAATTCATACATTCAAATTAATAACTTTACATAAACCTTTGATTCTAAGAATAAGATCAAATAAGTTTATAAAATAACAAGAATACATTTCAATTTCTAAGTTTCAAATAAGTTCAAAAATTGTAAATTATTTCAGAATAAATTCAAATATTATAAGTCATGTAGTATTGCTTTCAGTATAAATTCTATTTTAGAATTTTAATTTTCAGAATAAAGTAAAATAAGATAAAACTATGTTGAAGATTGGCATTTGAAATATTCAATAAATTAAGAAATCTTTAATTTTTACAAAAGGTTTCAAAATAATAAGAATACATTTCAATGTTAGGTTTTAAAGTAAGTTAAAGAATTGTAAATAATTTTTTTTTTAAATCAAAATAAGTTTTCCAATAATGATTTCATTTCTTTCAAAATCAATTATTTCAAAATAAAATTTAATTGTCAGAGTTTCTATTAAGTTATCAAAAATTATTAAAACACAAAAATAAATTATATATTCAAAAAAATCATTAGTGAATGCAATGCTTGTGATTAACTGATGCTCAGTATTGTCTAAACAAGTATCAAAGTAGTTAATAAAAGTGGTTGTTAAAACTAACTATTGAAATGTTTGTGTGCAACTCATAAGATTTAATATTACATCTTCTTGTATTTCAAAAGGGTGCAAGAGACGCGACTCTGTTGTACGAAATAATCGAAAGTTTAATCGAAAGTTTAATCGAAAGTTTTCGGGCGCGCCTCTGGTGTATAACAATCGAAAGTGTTCGGACATGCCTCTGGTTTACTAAAAAATCTCTAGTGTACAAACGAATCTAATATTTACGACCACACCTCTACTGAACAAAAGAATCGAAAGTTTACAGAGGCGCGTCTAGTGTATAAACATATCGAAAGTCGCTGGACACGCATCTGGTGTAAAAATAAGCTAAAATTTATGGGCGCGCTTCTGGTGTACAAAAAGAATCGAAAGTTCAGAGACACGCTTCTGTTGTACAAAAGAATAAAAAATGTAATCTAAAGTTTCTGGACGCGCTTCTGATGTACAAAAATAATCGCAATTTAAATTGAAAGTGTCTGGAAACGCCTCAGGTGTACAAAAGAATCGGAAATTGCAGGGCGCACCTCTGGTGTAAAAAGATCGAAGGTTTACGGAGGCGATTCTGATGTACAAAAGAATTGAAAGTTCAGAGACACGCCTCTGTTGTACAAAATAATCAAAACTTTACGAACACGCCTCTGGTGTAACATATGGTCGGAAGGCTTCAACAGTCAATTATTACTTTTTAAAATGTTCTTACTGAAAGTCACACAGCTATCTTTTTTATACTTCGAATCAGCTCAACGAGTTCTATTATTTTATTTATCTATCATTAAGTTATCTTTATACTTTAAAAAAATGTGTCGAGTTAAAGTGCATGCGTAGCGTCACCTATCGGCATTTTTGTCAGTTAAATTGCTCAACCCTTCCATATCTTTAACTTAATAAAAACAATTGATGGCAATCCAAAGTCAATGGAGGGCGTTACAATACACATTGATGGCCACACATATTTTAAACAACTTTTATTATACTGGACCAGATTTTAATTGCTTTATGTTCAAAAAAGTCTCCGGACAAGTCAATTCTAATTCAATAAAACGCATGAAGTTTGGATGAAAACCGAATTCATGGCAAGCCCAAGAATCGGTCACGATTGTGTAAATGTTGTCTTTAATAAATATCGTTTCACACACTCCCGTGTGTGTATGGTATATATATATATATATATATATATATATATATATATATATATATATATATATATATATATATATACTTTACTTAGCACATAACTTAAATTTAAAAAAACGTATGAACGTTATACTAAATACAATGCCAATCCGATATATGCCCATTCGATCTAGCCATCAAGTAACTATAATCAAACATATCCCCAAAATCAAGTGAACAAAAGAATCAGGGATAACTCATTTAATGAAGCAATCTTTCACATACATAAGGCCTTTTACAATGAAGCACCAAAAAATAGCGGATACAAAAACATCCACATTAAATATGCCAAACCTACTCCGCACAGCAATAAACAATAAAATAGAAGTAGGAAAAGGATTTGGTTTATCTACCCATTTAATCACATGGTAAAGACTAAACTTTGTAAGAGATTCTTAGATTTATTTACCCTATACTTCTCGACAAATAATATGCTACATACAATTTGTAATAAAAGCACCATTAAATTAAGCTAAAGTTGTGGCGAAAACTTAGAAAAAATAATGAAAAAAACATAACAATAACATTTTAAATGGCAATAGAAATACAGAAATAAAAAACAACAAACCCTAGGACTTGCAACTTCACAAACAAAACTGAGTGCCCATTACACCATAATTGCCATATAACCGAAATAGTATCCCAGGCTACAATTTCAACCAATAAAAATACACCCAAGAAAAAATACTATATAGGTATGGCTGGTAATACTTTCAAAGAAAGATATACCGGCCATAAATGCTAATTCAATAATTATGTCTACCAAAAAAAGAACATTACTCTCTTTATACTATTGGGAACTTATTCGCAATAATCAATCACCAACTGTGAGTTGAAACACTATTAGAAAATACAGTACTTGCAGTTCCCTGAACTCACCATTTCACTTATGCCTAACTGAAAAACTTGAGATAGTTAGATTTAAGTATACTTCAATACACTGTAAGCACAATAGGTCACTCTTTCTCAGTAATGTACATATAGACTCTTAAACCAATGTTACCACATAAAAATAGATTTAAAAAATAATGTGTAAAGCTTAACAAAACCCATTATCTTATAGTAGTTACTAAATACCCCAGAAGCAATTACCCCTTACGGCATGGAAATACCAGGGCCTCCATTAGTTAAACAACTGTACCTTATCCACAAAAAATAATTAGACAACATAATTATCTATTTATACCATTATTTATAACATGCTCAATATAATTATTATATCCAATCTTCTATTAAATCAGAATTATAATTAGAATCTATCACTAATTCTGACAATCAAAACCAGTAATGTTATTACCATTTACATTCATACAAATTGAAAAATATAATTACTGTTATTACAATTATTATTATTACGATTATTTTTTTTTTGATAGTTTCTTCTCATTTTTTTAATTATTTCTAATAATTATTTATTTATAAACTCAGATCTCAGTTTCTAAACAGAAATTGACGAGTCTCATGCCAGCAATCAACATTCAGACATTTGCTTATGTGTCTTTGTTGACTTTTCTTCCCTTCTCCCTTTCTTTACCTCCCCCTCTCTACTAGCCACTTTCATTTTCTTCCTCTTTTCTCTATTCCTGTCTTTTTAAATCATTCTACATATTCAAACTTTAAATATGTGTTCGTATATGTATGTGATTGTGTGTATTCATGTGTGAGAAAGGACGAACACAATTAACCAAAACTGCACAACTCAATATATTTGGTTTAATATATTTTAATAGCTTCATAAGATAACAGTCGAATTTTAAAATATGAACATCAAAATAAAAAAGCCCAAGTTGAAATTACAAGGGCTGAGCGTCAAATATAAAAATGAAATTCAAATAACGAAAACAAATTTTAATTTAAATATCCCAACTTAAAATTTGAAAAATAAAACAGCTGTATTTAAAAAGCAAGTTCCTACTAGAAAGATCACAGTCGAATTAAGAATGAGTCAGCATAAAAATATAATAGCCTAGCTTTAAATAAAAACCTCAACTTCAAATTTAAAAAGACCAGCTTCAAATTTAAAAATACCAAGTTCAAATTAAAATATTCCACTTCATATAAAAAGTAATTTCTCACTAAGAAGTCAAATTAAGAAAACGTCAACATCAAATTTAAAAAGTTCAACTCAAATTAAAAAAAGTCAATCTTCCAATCAAAATGTTCTATTTCATAACGTCGACATAAAAATAAGAAAACCTAACTTAAAATTAAAATAGTTCAGATTTAATTAAACTAAATTTTACATTAAAAACGACAACTTCAACAAATTCAAGATGTCGGCAAACGTTCCAGACTGATAGACGAACAGTGTCGCTAACATACATTACCGATACATCTTATATTTGTTGTCTCCATACGATCTGCGCGTTAATACTATCAACAATCGAATTACATCAAATGTTAACCATACGCTGTGCGCGCGTACTCCTTTGACCTACTTGTGCGAATTATGTATCCATGTGCGTTTAGCTAAGGTAAGGGTTGGGGTTCGAGTTAGATAACCGTAAGACTTTAGGAATTCTGTAGATGAGAGGCTTCAGGTCCACACACTGATAGAATTACACATTTCTAGTGCCTCGACAAAATGAAGAATAGACCCGGCCGGAAAATGGTAGACATCTATGTGCGTGAGTTAGTATTTTATTTACTTCATCTCCAAGGGGTGTGACCCAAGGCCAGGTGAGGTTTTTGATAAAAATGTTTCTGATGAACGAACTGGATTCGAACCCGGCACACCCAGGTCCTAAGTTCGCGTGGTTAACCAATTACCGCCGTGTCATAGAAGCAGAAATATAAGAGAAACGATTTTTTTTCATGCATAATCCAAGTTATTACGGTTATTAAAGCTGTGTTACTATTACAACAAGCCTTTCTCTCTTTAAGTGCAGTCGGGTATATTTTGGCGACAAACTCTTACAGGAAAATCCATAACCGTAATCAAGCGCCTGTATGAGACCGAGTACATGTAAAATATATGAGGGTAAATCTAAAATCAGGAAAACAAACGTGAACATACACTTCTATCATCGACATATACACATTTTTTCATTCGTACTTTTGAAGTTTGTCTTGAGTAATATTTGCTAAATATTTAATCCTGGGAATCTTTAGAAAATAAATGATGCAAATAGAAGCATCGGATTAAGTAAAAATCAGTCTCCGCAGATTAATTCCGATTTGGCTGGAGGCCTTAGAGATACATTTATTGGAAACTATGGAGCCCTTCGGCATTCATTGACGTGTGGGGAGAAGGGGTAATGCAGAAATAATCGAGTTGTTCCTCTGAATATATAAAAATGGAAAGTTGTTCATAAAATGAAGACCAAACCAAGTTGGCATATGACGTTGCAGACGTATGATTGAACACTCATCTACACACACACCTGCACACACACACATATAAATGTTCTCTTTCAAGACTCTACCCTGCCTCGTTTTATTATACACTACTCAATATCTCTTTTTCTTTTATTTAGAAATATATAAGAATACGTATATAAATATATAAATATATAAATGTATATAATAAAATACTGATATATTTAATATTTAATATACTCTTGAAAAATTCTTAAAATAAGTTGTTAAATTGAATTCAATTTTAAACTTGCAAACATCTTCAATAAAATAATGATATACATGTTTTACTAGAGCATCATCTCAAGTCTCTCTACAATTATTTGTATAGCATTGCATTCTGACCTTTATATATTGAACATAGGTACACGATTCTGATTCCACTTTTCTTCTTGATACGACTTCCTAAAACAATGTATAAATAGATAAATGTGTTTTCATTAGTAACAAATCAATAATGTTTAAATACAATTAGAAAATTAAAATAAGTATCAGACTTGTGTCTCTAAAATCAAACTTTCTGGTAGAAGATTGATAACTTATTGTAGTTAAACGATCGAAGAGAAAATGTTTTTTTTTATATTATAACAACTTTATTTATGAAAACATTGGATATATATATACGAATATATATATATATATATATATAATATTTAAATGTTTTATTTAAATAAAGTGAATTGAATCATCGTTAAATAATAATATATCGTGAAAATATGATTAATAGACCAATCACATCAAGAAATGAAATATGCGAATAAAAAAATGTAAATATACAACATTTATTAGAACATTAGAAGTCCAAAGCAATTAACTTTATATGTTTAATCCATACATTTTCAAAGATAAATTCTTTTGATCAGAGAATAAAAAACGACAGTGTAATTGTAAATATTATCGGCAACATTTAACTTTGAAAAAATGTATACACAAAATAAAAACCAAAAGATAAGGAGTTTTCTGTTGAGATAAGAACGTAGAGTTAGGGTAGACGCCGTCAGAAACACTTAAAAAAGCAGCTGCTATTTTGGTAATTAATGTTTGAAAAAGAATACTCAAATTGTTTAGGAGTCCAAATGTTGTTCATAAGAAGCTGCATTGACGGTTATTGGTAACGTCCAATTCATCCTCTCTGTACAGTAGTCCGATAGTGGAATTATCCGTTTCACAGGGTTCAGTATAGAGCTTTTTTCAGTCAGCGTTCGATGTATATCAAAGTCTACATTACAAACACCTCTAGCCCCCTGATTGATCAGTGTTTGAAAGGTTAATACAATTGAACTCAAGCCGATATTTTTCATATCGGTGTGGAATCAAAGTATTGCTTGTAGGCGATGGTGAAAATGGCTATTGTTGTCAACTGGGGCAGGCATATTCGCTGTTGGTGGTGGGGAGTCTGAGCAACAGATGCGACAGGGATGTAAGGAATCAGAGATAGGTGGACTGGTATGTATACATACGCACATATATATATATATATATTTGTATAGAACCACATATACACACATACATATATATATATACGTATATAGAATGTACGCATATATACAACTGTATACACATCTCTTACATTTTCTTTTTAAGTAGCTGAGGAAGTAGGGTGAGGGGATGGGTGATGGTAGCTTAGGGTGTCAGCGTCAAGCTGTACGGTACTTATGCTTGAAGAAGGGAGTTGTTTATATTTTGCTGAGGTGAATAAGTTTATATAGTGGATGGGGGTAGATAGAAAGATATGACGGGAATTTCATGAAAATTGTCTAACGGTCAGCATTGTAGAGGTCAAGGGCTAGAATTATTATTTTAAAATTATCTTGAAAACTTTATTTTAAAAAGATCTATTTTAGGGAAAGTTATTTATTTTTAATATTTTTTAAAAAGAATGCATTTAAAAAAATAATTTAAACACAAATCAAATTAAAAAGATAGATAGTATTTGGGGTCTGTAAATTCTTGTTTATTGTTTAGGTAGGTGTTTTTAAATGTATTTTCTGTGGAGTAATAAAGTCAGATTATGGTAGTATTACTTATGTATCAAAGATGTAAAAGATAGTTAAATGTTTTGGGGGGGATTGATAGGTGAACATTGATATATACACACACACGCATGCACGTGGATACATACACATGAGGGTGTCATTTAGGACATTCTCTGACACGTATATACACACATTCGCACATATACACAGATACACACATACACAACATATATACATCCACATCCACATACACACACATACATAAACACACATATATATACACATAAGTATATATATATATATACATACTCATACATATTCATATATACACTTACATATACACACGCCCACTCACATACACACACAGATACCGGACAATATCTACGCATGTATATATGTGTACAAATATGATCTTCCTATCGGGCGAATATACGAGTAAATGTCTGAAGGTGATATACAAGCATAGGCAGATGGACTGTCCGAATCAGTGGGTGGGGGGTAACGGGATTATGTAATAGGTTCAGCTAGGGTAAGAATAATTTGGAATAGTAAATTACACAAATGGACTATATATCACGGGAGGCCTATAGTATCAGAATGGCTTAGAGTTATGGGCTATGTTGGGGTTTCTATTGGGGTTATAAATTGGGCGTATTTAATTATTTTCTGGTGACAATATGAAATTATCTCATTTTTTTAGTTTACGATAGTATTCTCTCTTACAGTGGGGATCATCATTAGTGCTTCAGAAGTGCAAAGATGGCAATGTTTTGCCTCTTGGTTGTAAGATCTTGACTTTTTTAGGATCGACCATTTTAGAAAGAATTGGATATCATTTGATTTAAAGTATTTGACTATGTTTGTTAGGGAGGTTTTGTTATTAGTGTTGTTAAATGAATACATGTAGGATGAGATACGGCTCTTTATTGATTGGGAGCTAGAGACTATGTAGGTGTATACAGCAGGTGTAGTTGTTCTATTAGTAATTAAGTTTTATCTGTTAGTGGGTGTTGTGGTGTGATGGGAATTTTGGTGTGCGCATTTCTGGTGTTTGATGGTGGCATTAATTGAAGTGATGGAGATGCATTGCTATTGTTGAGATTAGAGGGTTGTTGGGATAGTTTTGTTACGGTGCATGCTTAGAGCACATCTTCATGTATGCAGTTATAATTGAGTGGGCATAGTGGTGAGTTATGGCAATTACAATTGTTAGTAGGGGGTGGAATCGAGTACCGTTTCGTTGGGCATATTTAATTTTGTCATTGTTAGTAGTTATTATAGTCTAGGCTAAGTTTGGCATTGTGGAATACAAAATCTTACTGGTGTTTTATTTATTTATTTAGAATAATACTATATCTGTGTAGTTATTTAAATGAGTTTTCAATTATTTTGAAGAATTCCTTAGGGATATTAGTTTTAACCTTATTGTTGTATGGAGGATTAAACAATATGATTTTCTTCCTCCGTAAACGTTTACGTTGATTCTTTTAATTTGAGGTTTAACAAGTGTGCCCACTTCTATAGAAGTACTGGGTTCGTTATATAGGGTGATATTTGTATTACTCCTATTATTTGTATTAATGACATTGGTGTTAGTTCTATTTCTGGTATGCCTTTGCTTTTGCATAATATTGTGTGTAATGATATTGAGGGGTCGTTTTTTATATGTATGGTGTTCCTGTGTGTATGTTTTCTTATCAGAGTAGCCTGAGTTCAGTACAGCATTATTATAAAAGTTAGAGTTTTGGTCAAATTTAATTTGTTTGCTGATTGCTTTGACATTCTATTTTAGATTGATGGGATTATTGACTTTATGATACATTTATGGTGGTTGAAATATTTATGCACATATAATAGAGTAAGGTTGGGGTTGTGGTTGGGGGAGTAGGGTTGCTGAAACGTCTAGGAAACTGAATGTTTTCTTCGCTGGGTTCATGGTAATTGAGAGGCCGAAATTTTTGAAAAAAGTGTGTAATTTGTCACTAGTTGTGTTGTAAATTCTGGGTCTTTCTTTGGAAAAAGGGGCATCATGTCGGTACAAGCCCCCTGGATATTTTAAATGGCTGAGTTCATGCAGAATGAAAAAGTTGACTAGATATGTAACTTGGGCAGAGACAGATGAACCCATAACAACATCGTAATTGTTAGGGGTGTCTTTCCTGGTCCAATATTTATTGTCAAACTTTATATGGACTTTCTAGTTAGTAATATTAAGTTGATTTCTATATAAGAGTTTTTTATTGCTTAAATTAGTATTTTATTAAAGAGGATTGGAGATATCGATTCGTAGTAGTTATTGATATCGAAAGTTATGAAATTTAGTCTAGATTTATCTTTAAAGTTAAGAAACCAATTAATCACGGTGTCAGAAGGTTGTCATAGCAAAACAATACTTTTGCTTAATTCCTGATATAATTATGTCTATAATTCCTTTTTTGTTAAAAAGGAAAATTTACGTAATTGAAGGATTGTCATGGAAGTTACTTTTGTTGAATGTAAGAGAGAATCTTGGAGTGACCAGACTACTGCAAAGACAGGATTAATTCGACTTTACCAACAAACGTCTAAAAATGCAGCTTCTAAACAACAACAGTTGGACTCCTACACAATTTGAGTATTTTTTTAAAACATTAATTACCAATATAACAGCTGTTTTATTTTTTACGTGGTTTGAAGGTGTCTACCCAAACTATAGGTTCTCATATAAACAAAAAAATATTAATATTTTGGTTTTTATTTTGTGTATAAGTTTTTCAAAGTTAAATGGTGTCGATAGTATTTAAAATTGCATTTTTTGATGAAAAATGTATCTTTGAAAATCCATGGATTAAGGATATGAAGCTCGTTGCTTTGGACTTGTTATGTTCTAATAAATATTGTACTTTTACAATTTTTTATTCTCATCTTTCATCTCTAGAAATATATATATATATATATAATATTTATGAATAAATATTAATTAGTTATTACCTACATACATCGATGTTTTATGCTAACGCAATCTTCAGTGCAGGAAGTTAATTATCTACGGTCAGTGTGTGTGTGTGTGTGTGTGTGTGAACTTCACTCTTTACCCGATAGGGCCATCTCTTACTGAATAACATCTTCGTGATATAATTTCTGTACATAGTTTTGGTATATGAAATACATTTCCAAACCACGTAAATCTATTACTACGAATAACATTGTTGATAGATCTGGTAATATTAAGTCTCTTTCTTATATCTGAATTTCTAGACTACCCTGCAAAGGTTGTCTAATGTCAGTTCTTAAACATTTAATTTTAAAAAATATCGTTCATCTACTCATGCTCTGTCAGTATACTCCAAGTGCTCTTTCATACAAAGCACACAAACACGTATATTACTGTTTTATAAAGTATTAATTCATAGGCTTTGCCTTACCTATTCTAATAATGGCAGATGATAGTGCTCGAACAACAAGGCTAACACACACGAAATATTTAGTGTTTCCACCCGTTGTGTTATCATACAAGATACTATCTCGATACAAAAGATATTTTCACACATTTTTCAGAAGAGGCTAAAAGCTTAGAAATAGTGTTTATTTTATTAATCGAAGACAGGTCCAACGGGTGTGAAATCATCCGCATATTTGATATCACTAGAGAGAATATTGCTAGGCACTAGTGTATGTCAGACTTCTCATGTGTAGCATGCGATTACTTTAAAACAAATATATTTGTTTATATAAAGACACAACTTTAATATATATAAATATATATGTATATATATATATATATATATATATATATATATATATATATATATATATATATATATATATATATATATATATAACGGTTTCAAGATTTACTTTGATGTAATAGTGTTAAGTGTTTCTATTTACAAATTGAGTAGAATATTTTAGAATTTTAATTAATTCTGTCATGTTGATTATCTAAAAATGTCTAGTATTGGAGTTCTGTTTGACATAACATGTTAAGTATTGAACTTATTTTATCTGCAGTATGACGCCGTGTAGGGACATGATCGATTAAAACAACGGGGCAATAATGTTTATAATGTTTATGATGTTTAAATGTATGACCTAATCCATTTAACAGAAATAATAGAACGCAATTCCGTGTTTTGTGCATTGCAGAAGCCATGACAGACAATCTCACCCCGGAAAATACTTACACTGCAGTTGCACTATGCACGCCAGGTGAAAGATACATATGCAATGGTGGGTATTAAAATGTTCTTTCGATAGCATTGTTTTACCACCATATACATTTATATCAAACGTGTTATATCGCTAAACAGTGTTCTAGACTGTCTTATTTCTCATACAGTGATTTAGGATTTTGCAACTTTTAAAACGATCAACAACCCTTTTGAGATAATACGTAATAGGTGAATATTTTATATATATGAAATAAATTAAACAGATGTTTTTATATCTAAACAGAGTTTCCGAAAATAGATTATACATATATGTATTTTGCTGTTACATTACGAAAGTCAACAGCTTGTATGGAGAAAATGACTGACGTATCAGGGGTGAGAAGGGTGCCCTCAGCAAGTAAGTAGAAGAAAAGAGTATAACTTGAGTTCAAGAGGAAGGATTGTTCTCTTTTTCCGGTCGACCAATATAATTCGGGAGTTGTGCAAACTCTGAAACGCTCTTGAAATATCGGTGGAGGTGGTGCTGGCGTACAATGTGCACTAATATAAGAAGGGGACTCTCTCTCTCACTAATACCATGAACAATATATCTAATCTATTTCTCTCTCTCTCTCTCTCTCTCTCTCTCTCTCTCTCTCTCTCTCTCACTAATACCATGAACAATATATCTAATCTATTTCTCTCTCTCTCTCTCTCTCTCTCTCTCTCTCACTAATACCATGAACAATATATCTAATCTATTTTTCTCTCTCTCTCTCTCTCACTAATACCATGAACAATATATCTAATCTATTTCTCTCTCTCTCTCTTTCTCTCTCTCTCTCTCTCTCTGTCTGTCTGTCTCTCTCTCTCTCTCTCTCTCTCTATATATATATATATATATATATATATATATATATATATATATATATATATATGTGTGTGATCATTTTAACTTTGGTTTCAATCTCATAGAGCCAGTGAAAAAAGGCATCAAGTGTCCTTGTAAAATGTTGCGTCAACAATGACGACGCTAGATAGTTCCGACCGCAATGTGTAAAACAGGATTATACACGCTTCAGATAATCGATATAAAAACAGCTGTACATACTTTCTGAGATATATTATTGTGTTGTATGCTAGACGGCTAAACATTTAAAATAAATGTTTAAAATCAGATTTCCCAGTTATCTGTAAGGTCGAATAATATATATATAATTTTATTTAATACGCACATAAAGGTAATCCATGGACACGTGTTTCTGGCTCATAGCCGTCATCAGCATGGCTATCTAACACAGAGATCGAACCTTCGATGTTGATGTCTATAGTCCAGCGTTCTACCACTGTACTAAGACGCTCTGTGTGGAAATATATGCGATTTTTATCACCCAAAGATACGATGTATTTCTATGTAATTATTTTTATAGGTGATTGCAGCGTTAGATGTTATTAGCTTACATATTATTTCAATTGTTTCACTTACTAAGTGATTAAGATGCAGAAAACTGCACTACTAGTCGCCCTTAACTTGTAGGACCTATTTTTAACGTTAATATATATAATTTTATTTAATGCGCACATAAAAGTAATCCATGGACACGTGTTTCTGGCTCACAGCCGTCATCAGCGTGGCTAACTTACACAGAGATCGAAGCTTCGATGTTGGTGTCTATAGTCCAGCGTTCTACCACTGTACCAAGACACTCTGTGTGGAAATGTGTTCGATTTTTATAACCCAAATATACGATGTATTTCTATGTAATTATTTTTATAGGTGATTGCAGCGTTAGATGTTATTAGCTTACTTATTATTTCAATTGTTTCACTTCCTAAGTGATTAAGATGCAGAGAACTGCACTACTAGTCGCCCTTAACTTATAGGACGTATATATATATATATATATATACATATATAAATATATACATATATATATATATATATATATATACATATATAAATATATACATATATATATATACATATATAAATATATACATATATATATATATACATATATAAATATATACATATATATATATATATATATATATATATATATATATATATATCCAATTGCTAAAAAGTATTATTCACCATCTATGGCATCGTCAACTTTTAATAAATAATATATATATATTTCTTGATAAATATACTACGATTGAACTAAACACCTTTCTATTGGATTTACCTCATTTGTGAACTTTTTCAACGCTGCCTTCACGAAAGCCATTCTTTTCCATTTGTAAATCTCCTTTCACTGGCCACCTTATCAACTGGCATTTATCAACTGGACATACCCTATAGTTTTACACGCACATTCTCACTCTCCATTACTTAATAATTTTTCAATTTTTGAATTTTGGCTTTTTCCCTGCCGACTTTTTAATCTATGTAATTCCTCTGATTATAAGAGTGTAATCTTTGAAAAACCTTGGCTTAAGGACAAATTATACACATGTTTTACCGAGTAAACCTTGCATTGAACACTCGAAGTTGTAATAGATTGTTCATTTGTACCTGGTTATCCCTCTTCTTTCATCTATCTTATATATATATATATATATATATATATATATATATATATATATATATATATATATATATGCATCCCCCAGTTCAATTCTGTGTGTACACCTATCTATACTGATATACAAGTGTATATTTATTCATCTAAATTAATAAACGGGAGTTATCTCAAGTATATTCATATACAACCCCGTTATATGCATTCACATATCTGCAACTACATTACATATATCTAACGGGTCACTGCCACAACAGATTTATCGAGAATCTTCATTTGCATAATTGTTTTATAGACATTCTTTAATAAATTAATATTCTGCACGATTGGTTACTATTTTTGTTTTACAATTGTCTAATATGTATGCAACAGTCTTATTCTATTCTAATAATTGTATTAGTTGTAGTAACATTAATAAAAATGATTGAATGAAAACGTTCAACATGTAAAAGTATTACTTTGTTTTTTGAATGATAACTTACGGTTACGTATTCTCAGGCGTATGTTTACACGAACGAACAAGTTAGATTACATTGATATAATTTACTTTTTAAAAACTCCCTATTGAACGCAATAACTAACGAAGATTTTCTTTTAATAATTAAATATATACTTTATATTAAGACTAAATTTGTTGTTGTTGACGCCAACTTCAACTACGCCAATAATGAATATGAGTACATTTGCCATATTACATATGTCATGATAAAAAGGATTCCCGCCTCTCCTCAGCTTTTAAAATATAAAAAAAATAGATTCAGATTTTTTGAAACCGTAATTAAGATTGTTCTGGGTTCTAATTGAATCAAAGTGAAGGTTTTTTTTTCCATTCATTCAAATTATATTTATATCAAAACACTTTAGA